>JAPPVO010000036.1:103815875-104401105 GCA_030407325.1 Camellia japonica
AGGCCGGCCAGACTGGGACCGGTGTCCAGGACCAAACTGCCACGGTCAACCTGGAGGCTGATGAGGAATTCCCTGATCTCTCCCCCCTAGCTTAGGTTTCTTTTTTCTGTTTCTGTAAATGTAACCGGGCTAAGTTTCCCCACCTTTTGTATTAACTTTTTATCAATGAAAAGCTTTAATTTCATCAAGTGTTTGCACGGTTGTCTTCAACTTCTAACGTCAGCAGAACATCTCGGTTTAAATCATAATTAAACAATACACTTCTCCAACCGAAGTACCCATCTCGGTTGGAACACAATGTCGATCAAAACAACAATGTTATCAACCGGAATAAATATCTCGGTTTAGACAGCAAAGTTGAACAAATCACCAACTTTTTCAACCGGAACGTCCGTCACGGTAAATCTCGGCTAGAAATAACTAAGTTGAACAAAACATCAACTCTTCCAACCGGAGTAAATCATCTCGGTTGAATCCTAAGTTGAACAAAACATCAACTCTTCCTACCGGAGTAAATCATCTCGGTTGGGAATCCTAAGTTGGACAAAACACCAACTCTTACAACCGGAGTAAATCATCTCGGTTGGGTTAACTACGTTGAACAAAACATCAACGCCTTCAGCCGGAGTAGATCATCTCGGCTAGAAATAACTAAGTTGAACAAAACACCAACTTCTTCAACCGGAATACCCATCGCGGTTGGAAACAACTACTTTGAACAAAACGTCAATTCTTCCAACCGGAGTAAATCATCCCGGTTTTTACATTAAAACAACAATCTGAATGCTAAAGCAAAGACACTTCTATATATTGACAAAAAAGAAATACATTCTGAAGTGTAGGGCAAAAAATTCCTTTGCACAAAAGAAAGCTAAAGCTAAAAATAATACAGTTTGAGGTTGGCCGCATTCCATGGCCGGGGTATTGCTCTACCATCCAGATCCTCCAAGTGGTATGCCCCTTGCCCGCCAGACCGGTTATCTTGTAGGGTCCTTCCAATTTGCCCCTAGTTTGCCTTCACCTGGCACCAGGGTGTTGCCCATAACTTTTCTCAAAACCCAATCACCAACTTTGAACGACTGGGGTGCACCGTTTTGTTGTACTTCCTGGAGAGCTCTTGTTGGTAGGCGGCCACGTGGATGAGGGCCTTCTCCCGACGCTCTTCCACTAGGTCCAGTTCCAGGGCAATAGCCTCGGCGTTCAGCTCGGGCTCAAAACTTTCACTTCTTAGGGTGGGCATGCCAACTTCCAAGGGTATGACCGCCTCCATGCCATAAGCCAAAGCAAATGGAGTTTCCCCGGTAGATCGCCGCGGGGTTGTTCGGTATGCCCAAAGGACGCTGGGTAGTTCCTCAGCCCATTTTCCCTTTGCCTTCTCCAGCCGCTTCTTCAGCCCATCCAGAATAGTCTTGTTTGATGCCTCGGCTTGACCATTGGACTGCGGGTAAGCCGGAGTGGAGTTGTAGAATTCAATCTTCAGATCCTCACAAAATCCTCTGAATAGGCGACCGTCAAACTGGGTGCCGTTATCAGAGATCAAAATCTTGGGGACGCCAAACCGCGTGACCACATTCTGCCAGACAAACCGCTTCACGTCTTTCTCTTTGATTGTCGCCAAGGGCTCAGCTTCAACCCATTTCGTGAAGTAATCTGTGGCCGCAATGAAGAATTTCCGGTTGCCCGGTGCTGTGGGGAGTGGCCCTACTATATCTAGCCCCACATGGCAAAGGGCCAAGGACTGGTGAGGGGAAGAAGTTCCCTGGCAGGCTGATGGATCTGATGGGCGAATTTCTGGCATTTTTCGCACTTGCGGACATATTTTTGTGCGTCGGCCTGCATGCACGGCCACCAGTATCCCTGTGAAATAGCTCGGTAGGCCAAGGACCTGCCCCCTATATGACTGCCGCAAATGCCTTCGTGAATTTCGTACAAGAAGGCTTCCACGCTACTCGGGTGAACACACTTCAAGTAGGGACCGGCGAAAGATTTTTTATACAACGCTCCGGATGGAGAGAGCCAAAACCGCTCTGACTTCACTCGGACTTTGTGCGCTTCTTTCTTGTCGGTCGGAAGAGTCCGGTCTCGGAGAAACAGAATTATAGGGTCCATCCAGGAAGGACCTAGCGCGGCGCAGAGTACATCCGTCTGCCCGGCTTCCTCAATGCTTGGACGCGGAAGGAATTCAATCAACAGGGGGTTAGGAGACGTACAATCTACCATTGATGCAAGGCTGGCCAGCTCATCTGCCCGGCTGTTTTCTTTATGGCCAATCTGTTGAACTCTGATTGCTTGAAACTGCTTGATGTGTTCTCTGACCAGAGCTTAGTACTTTGCCATTCTGTCATCCTTTGCTTCATAAATCCCAGAGACTTGGTTAACCACAAGCTGGGAATCACTGTACACCATTAGCTTGAAAGCCTTCATCTGAAGAGCGCTCTTGAGTCCGGCCAAAAGTGCTTCGTACTCAGCCTCGTTGTTAGATGCGGGGAAGCCGAGGGTGATAGAATGTTCAATGGTGAGGCCATCCGGTGAGATAAGAACGATACCTAGCCTGGCACCGTGACGATTCGACGCTCCATCAACGAAAAGTTTCCACATCTCCCCCACAAAGAGCTTCCAGCATTCTGAAGGGTCCTGAGAGTTTCGAAGGGCGATAGGATCTCGGTCGCTCGGCTGCCCGGTTTGAAGTTCTGTGTTGATTGGTTCCACTTCAGCCCCCCTTGGTGATTCGGCACCGGACTCAGCAAGTTGATCTATAATGCCCAAGTCCGTAGGCGAATCACCAGGTTGCGGTATTATGCCGACCGCAGGCCTTGTGCTGGGTGGATCCATTTCGTCCCCTCGTGGTGATGCGGTTCCGGACGGAGCAGGTTGGTCGGCGGGAACCGACTCCGTCATCGCATCACCGGTCGGTGGTGTTGTACAAACTGAGGGTGCTTCGGTGGAGCACGCAAATTCTGCGTCGCAAGTTCCACAAGGTTGTTGTATCTCAATCTGGGTTGCATTCACCTCCTCATCTGCCGCGGCAATGTCGACCGGGCACACCGGATGGGTTCCAGGTGAGAACTCGGCAACGAAATCGGCCAAAGTTTGGGCCTTTATGGCTGTGCGCGGCTGGAACTTCACATCAAACTGTCCCAATTCGACCGCCCACTTGAGAATTCGGCCAGAAAAGTCCGCCCGTTCGAACAAGGCCTTAAGTGGAAACTCGGTCAGTACGATGATGGTATGGGCGTGGAAATAGTGCGCCAACTTCCTTGAAGCCATCATCAATGCCAACGCAAGCTTTTCCAAAGGCAAGTACCTCGACTCTGCCGGTAGCAAGGTTTTACTGAAATAGAAGATTGGGAGGTGCTTGATTCCTTCAGCTCGGACTAGCACTGCACTGACGGCATGCTGTGAGACGGCAAGGTAAAGGTAGAGTTCCTCACCCGGCTTAGGTGTAACCAATAGTGGCGGAGAAGACAGATACTCCTTGAGCTCGGCCAAAGCTCGGTCACACTCTTCGTCCCACGAGAACTTTGACTTCAAGGCCTGGAAGAAAGGGCGGCAGCGATCTGATGACCGGCTTATAAATCGATTAAGCGCGGCGGCCATCCCAGCCAGATGCTGCACGTCCTTAGCCGAGCTGGGCTGCTTCAACTCTTGCACGGCTCTTATCTGAGTAGGGTCTGCTTCGATGCCTCGGTTTGTGACTAGGAACCCCAAAAATTTTTCGGACCCCACACCAAAGGCACACTTGGACGCATTCAGGCGTAGCTTGTGCTTTTTGAGAATGGCGAACATCTCGGCCAAGTTGGACAAGTGGTCTGCTTGATGCCGGCTTTTAACCACCATATCATCAATGTAAGCCTCCATTGTCCGGCCAAGCAAAGGAGCAAACATCTTAGTCACCATCCTCTGAAAGGTTGCCCCGGCGTTCTTCAAACCAAAATGCATGACGCGGTAGCAGAAGAGTCCCCTTGGAGTCGTGAAGGAGGTAATCTCTCGGTCAGGCCCATGCATGGCAATCTGATGGTAGCCGCGATAGGCGTTCAGGAAACTGAGCCTGTTATGTCCAGCCGTGAAGTCCACAAGCTGGTCAATTCGCGGCAAGGGGAAGCTATCCTTCGAACAAGCTCGGTTGACAGTCTTGTAATCGACACAAACCCGCCACTTCCCGTTCTTCTTCGGCACTACGACCGTGTTGGAGATCCACCGAGGGTAGTGCACTTCCTCAATCGCTCGCGCCTCAAGCAAGTTTTTCACTTCTTCTGCAACTACCTCGGCGTGATGCAGCGCCGATCTTCTTGTTCACTGAATGACTGGCTTTGCTCCAAGGAAGACATTGAGGTGATGGCAGATAAAACTTGGATCGAGGCCGGGCATGTCGTAAGGCGACCATGCGAAGACTTCGATGTTGGCCATCAAAAACTCAACCATCTCGGTCCTCTCTTGGGCAGTAAGGCTGGAACCGAGCAGGAAGAACTTATCCGGCCGCTCCATATCAATTCGCACCTCAACCAAGTCCTCCACAGCTTTGTCTTCTGCCTTGGTACCCACGTCATCAAGAACTCCCCGGTCTTCCGGTCCTTCTATCATTTGAACGAAGCCTTTAGCAGCCCGGCTGTCGTTCACTGCCATGAAGCACTGCTTTGACATGACTTGATCTCCCCAAATCTCCTCGATTGCCCCCCTAGCCGAGGGGAATCTCATCACCTAATGGTAGGTTGACGCTACGGCTTGCATAGCGTGAAGCCATCCCCTCCCAAGGATCAGGTTGTAAGTAGAAGGCACGTGTAACACCCAGAACTCCACTTGCTTGACCACGGATCCCGCTTTGACCGGCAGGATAATCTTTCCCAAAGGCCACTCCGGCTGTGAGTTGAAACCAACCAGTGGCGAAGTTGCCGGAGCCAAGTCTGTCTCCCGGAGTTTGAGCTGCTTGAACGCGTCATAATACATGATCTCGACCGAGCTTCCCTGATCGATCAAGATCCGTTTGACATCAAATTCCTTGACGCGGAGTGTCACTACTAAGGCATCGTTGTGCAGCGTCTGGATACGCTCTAGATCCCTTGAGGTGAAACTAATCACATCTTTCTCTTCGGTCTTCTCTCTCTTGACCGCAGGCTGCACCGACAAAACTTCCCTCATGTGTTCTGCCTTCTTGATCATACCCCGAAGCTCACAAACACGCTCCGGTTCCACTATGCCGTGGATGACATTAATAACTCCTTGTGGTGGCGCATCTCAGTCATCCTGTCCCCTGGGATCAACCGGAGCCTGGTTCGCCTTTACGCCCCCATCAATGTAAAGGTCTAGGTGTCCGCCCGCGACTAGCTCTTCCAAGTGTTGCCTCAAAGGCAAACAATCCTCAGTCCGGTGGCCTCTCTCCCAGTGAAATGTGCAACGATACCGCGGATTGTAACCCTTCTGTCCATCGCCCAACTTAGCCGGAAACCGGACATACTCCTCGTCTCGGATTTCACTAAGTATGCGATAGATTGGAATCTTGAAGACCGTGGTTATGCCAGTCCTGGCCTTCAACTTTCTGTTTGCATCTGCAACGTCATCTCGGGGGTAGTCATCCCGGTCATTCCGACGTCCTCTACCCCGGTTTTTGCGATTCGAGCCACGGTTCGATTCCTCTGCTCGATCACTTGAGCGGCTAGACTCCTGCCCAACTGCGTGCACTTTGCCTGCTGTCTTCTTGTCTGTTGCTACCGGAGTTGCCTTCACGGTAGACACTGACGCATCATCCTCAACTCGGATGTGCTCGTTGATGCGTTGCATGAGCTGGCCCATGGACGTCGGTTGGTGCATGGTAAGCGAGTCCCGCAATCTATGTCCAACCGGGAGACCACGCTTGTATTGAGTGATTGCAAGGTTGACCGGGCAATCTAAGATCTCGTTGAAGGTCTCCCAATATCTGGAGTTGTATGCCTTCAATGTGTCGCTCGGTTCCATCTTGACATTCAGTAAGTGATCCACTTCTTTTGGTGTTTTGGTGTTGGTTTTGAAGCGCGTCACAAAGGCTTCGGCCAACTGATGCCACCTCTCTATACTCCCCTCCGGCAGCCTTTCAAACCACTTCAAGCCTAGTTCGCCCAAACTTGACGGAAAGATGAGGCACATAAGAGCATCATTCCGCCTATGTCCGGCCATGACCTGTCGGAAATGACTTACATGCATGTAGGGATCGGTCTTCCCGTCGTACAATGTGAACTTTGGCTGGTGGAAGCCCGACGGGAGAGGTGTTGTTTCTATTTCTAGGGAGAAAGGTGTCACGACCGTCACCCGCCCTCGTGGGTTAAGGACGTAACCGGCCAACAATCATGAGATTACCTACGACCTCAAACCAAACCAACATGTTTCGAACAGAGTTAATGGGGGCCAAACGGAAGTAATTTAAAACTTTGTCCATAGAGCTGTGCTTACATGGCACATCAAGGCAAACCATACTGATACATGTTAATAACTCACTTCAAAATATGTACTAACACAAAGCTCCGTACATACAGGATCATAATAGTCTAAGTTACCCCGTCGAAACTTTATACAACAGATACGAAGTCTTCGCCAACATGACAGAATATGAATACAAAGCAAAAGGGCGAAGACGGGTCTCGTACGTGAGACGCAGGGGCTGACTCTCAAAGACTTGGTTGTTCCACACTGGCTTCACAGGGGCTGGGTCTGGACCTCTCATAGCTCACCTACAAACACACGAATGAGCGTGAGCGAAAGCCCAATGAATAATATCAATTAAGAAGATACAACAATATGTAGAACAACATATTCCGAACGGCCTTGGGCCCAATTCGTATTTCTAATTAACATATATATACACAATGTAAGTCAAATGACCGTGGTTCTAAACATACTGGCCTTTTGGCCTCTTTATCTTTCATTTATGTCAAAACGGCCTCTGGCCCACTCATTCGTTCTTGTCAAAACGGCCTTTGGCCTAATCACACTTTCGTGTCAAAACGGCGCTTAGGCCCAAATACACTTTCGTGTCAAACAGTGCTTAGGCCTAAATACACTTTCGTGTCAAAACGGCGCTTAGGCCTAAATACACTTTCGTGTCAAACGGCCTTCGGCCCACATTTTATCAATCGGCCTTCGGCCCACATTTACATCAAACGGCCTTCGGCCCACAGTCTATCAATCTGGCTTATAGGCCTTCCATATCAAACTGGCTCATAGGCCTTTCATATCAAACTGGCTCATAGGCCTTTATATCAGACTGGCTCATAGGCCTTTCATATCAAACTGGCTCATAGGCCTTTCATATCAAACTGTGTCCACCATTCAAATTAATGAACTTTACAAAACTTACATAGAAGTAGCAATTGGACAACAACATATGTCAGATATTACTCACAGTGATCGGCTTGTGGATTTGCCCTGGAGCTTGACCCTACACATTTCATGAACACAAAAGGGTCACTAACAGTTCAATCCATTCTTTAATTCACATATTCCTCTTTAGGCTTTATTCCTATCTCATTAACTCATTTACAATGCTCAACATATGCCTAAGAGTGCTTACAAGTGAAAGAGAACGGAAAAATATAACACAGAATGCATTTTCAAAATTTTAGAAAACAGGGTCCCCGCTCGAGCGGACCCTTGGGTCTGCAAAAGTACTGGTTGTCTTCAATTCCCGCTCGAGCGCGAACTCGGCCGCTCGAGCGGACTTTCCTGCCTACATAGCTTCCCCGCTCGAGCGTCAACTTCCCCGCTCGAGCAGGAACCAGGTCTGCAGAAAATGCTGGGAGCTCGTTTTCTCCGCTCGAGCGGCACTTCCCCCGCTCGAGCGGACGTCAAAATTCTGGAAATTCCAGGTTATGTTCTTGAGTTCCAACTCGATTTTCCAGCCAATTTTCATGCATTCTAAGGCTCAAAGTTCACATGCAATCATACTAACAAGGTACAAACACCAAAACACAGGGTTAAGGAGCTCAATTTGAAGGATTACACACTTGCATGTCTCAAATTGACACCACATTCAACTCTATCATGTATATTCATGCATTTCAAGCTCCCATCCTCAATTATTCAAATATGCATGGCCATCTTGACCTCATTTCCATTTCAAAAGATGCAAATGGTGCCAAAGCTCAACAAACTAAGCTTGCATGCATAATCAAACTTCAACTCTTGCTTAAATGACATGGTACATGCTAGATTATGCAATTTATGGCAATCCATAACAATTTTATACATGCATGTGCATATCTCATTAAATTCGACACAACTCATGATCAAACTCACCATTTAGTCTTTAATTCACTAGAACACAACTTAAACTCATGAGTTAAGGGTTGATTACTCACCTAGGAGCTTTAACCTTCCAACTTAAGCTTAATTCTTGAGTTGATCTTCAAATTATCAAGCTTTGAGGCCAAAATCCCAATTTCCCTCACTCCCCCTCTCTCTAGCTGACCCTCTCTTCTCCCTTTGAGTTTTTGATCAGCCAAATGAAGTGAATAATAGAGAATAGGGAGTGTAGAGGCTTATAACAAAACCCCACTAAGGCCAATATTAAAATAATAAAGTAGTTGGGCTTTAACTCATCAATTAAATTGACTTAATCTGACCTGAATCAATTTTTCAATTAAATTTCACCGTAGGCTCTAAAAATTATGCCAATTACAATGGCATAGTCAATTTCGGGTTCTGTGGCCGATAAGGGCCTCAATTTAATTCCCAAAGCAGATTATTCAAACAGATTTTCCTACGGTGAACAGATAGAGTTCCAAAATCACATATTATCACATAACGGCACACAAAATCATACTAAACACATAACCATAAACAAATTAAGGACCAATTTAGCATATTACAGAACAGGGGTATCACAAAAGGGGTGGCGCTCAGCCTCGCCAAGTCTGAATCTACATGGAGCGGCGCTGTTTGGCGGGGTGGAGGCATTCCGACCTCCTCACTGGCGTGAACTCCGTAGGATAGCCGCTGAAACACCGGCACCCTTTGAGCCTCGCGCCGGCGAGCTTGCTCTTTTAAGACTGCCCGCAAATCTTCTGAATAAGCGGAATAAGAGTACCTCGACGTCGTCGCCGGACGTGAAGGTTGGTATGTGCTATCTTGCGCGCTGGACTTCTCTGCATGCACGTCGGAATCACCAACCTTGTAACTTCTGATAATAGAAATGGACGGAGTTTGTCGCTGACTCTGACTGCCTGAACGGCGGGGTTGGGTACGCTCACTATGGTCTCCCACTCCAGCTACACCCTTCCCTTTGACATGCCGCTTCAGCTCTTCCATCTCTGCCGCCATTCGTCGGATGACGGCGTCCTGGTCCTTCAGCTTGTGTTCCAGACGTCTGGCGTGCGATTCTCTCCGTCGCCGATGACCGTCGGGACTCCGTGAATGACCATGACTCCTACCGCGCTTATCTCGCGCGTCTCCCGATTGTCCTCCTGGGAATGTCTCTAGGTTCGCCATCGGAATGATGTCGGGATGCCCCTCTCTCCGTCTGCCTGACTCCGGAGTAACTCCGTCGATGGCGGACAACGGAAACTCTTCGTTGTTCGCCGTGGTCGGCGATCAGACGAGCGTGGAAGACAAGGTTTTATCTGCAAGATTCCCACAGACGGTGCCAATTGTACGGGGAGCAAATATTCCGGCAAGCCCGTATTCCTTTCTTCCAAGCTCCGTTTCTGTTCGATCACCTGAAAGCACAATGGCGGTGAGCTACCCGGCGGTGTGTGGCCGGAAAACCCCCTCCGACGATCAAGTTAGCACACACCTTGGGATAGAGAGAGAGAGGGAAGAGAGTGTTTGAGTGTAAGAATGCCTTACCAAAGTGTTCATCCGTCGCGTATGGGGGGCGCAGACATGCTTATATACCCTTCTGCGCCCCAAACCTGCTCCCAATGGTCTCTCAACACGTGGCTCTACTATCCCATCCGTCAGCACAAATCCTGCTGAGCATCACCTAATCTCAACTGCCCGCTCACTCTACTGGGAGCTCGGTAGCCGAGCTACACCATCTTGTCCGCCGACGGCCGTGCTATGCTTCATGTCCAAGCACTCCACAAGCTGAGCTCAATGAGGACCGGGCTTCCTGCCGAGCACAGAACAGCTCGTGCTTAACTGTGGTCGACCTTCCTGCCGAGCAACCAGGTACCTCGGCTGACCACGCCTTTCCGGGCGCCGGTCACTTAACTTGACTAGCTTCGCCTCCGCCAAACATGTAGCTCGGTCAAACCGAGCATTGCCTTAACCGAGCAACTTCTTTCCAAACTGGGCCACACATCCTTGGCCCAACACTTGCCCCGTCCACATCTGTCCGGCAAAACTCTGTCCGGCCTAAATCTGTCCGGCAAAACTCCATTTTTTTGTTATTCTTAACTTTAGGGTGTATGCCATAAACTCATTGTTCATAATTTTACCACAAAGTATCATAAAATATTCATAATTTTTATCAACAAAATTCTAACTTTTTTACTATGTGTACCTTTTTTTAGGAGTGCATGTTGTAAATTTTGCTATATGATATATATATATATATATATATATGTATGTATATGTATGTACAATATAGAATTGTCTGTAATAATTTTAGTGTACTAATTTTGTAATGATGGTTTAAGGGTAGTTTAAACTTGGGGTAATTGCTTCCCAGCGTATGTAAGTAAAAAAAAAAATTGAACATTCATGGAAAATTTTATAATTTTAATTATTAATATTTATAAAAATATGAAAAAATTAGTGAAATATCCCTCTCCAACTTTGTGTAGTAGGAAAGGATATTTGTTTTTTATTAGTTAAGGTTCCTCAACATTTTCACAGAGAAAATTCGACTCAGAGAAATTTCACCCGGTTCAAAGAAATTTTGACCCCGACTTAGAGAAATTTTGAAATTTCTCTGTGAAAATTAAAATTTCTCCGAGCAGGGGCAAAATTTCTCTGAGTCAGAAAAAATTTCTCTGAGTTGAATTTTCTCTGTAGAAATGTTGAGAGACTTTAACTACTATAAAAATATTGTATGCCATTTATCTTATAAAATCTTAATATCCTAAAAAAAAAATTCCTAAAATTTTCATTTATTTATAATTATTATTTGAAATCCTCACTAATTTGATATTTCTCCCTTAAACTTAAAAAATGCTCTAAAAGCATCTAGTTGATTTTGTATGGGGTTTAAATCATCTTTAAATGATTAATTAAAATTAATAAAAATTATTGTACAAAATTCTAATGCTATACGAACTAGGAAATCATGTATAAGCCTTTGTTTGGGATGCGAGTTGGCTTCTTAACTTTTTGACTTTTTGGTTATTTTAACTTGGAGCTAAAAAGCATTGTTTGGGATGGCCTTTTTGGCTTTTTTGACTTTTATAAGAGAAAAAATAAAATTACTAAGGTTTGGATGTGACACTTTTGTCATTGACTTTTTAGCTTATTTTATCTTTTTGTGACTAAAATAGGCTGAAAGACAGTATAATCCAAACAATCTCGTTTGGGAACCCTCCATTTTAGCCAAAAAGTTAAAAAGTTACTAAATTAGCCAAAAAGCCAACAACCTGTAACGCCCTCAAAATAAACCCATAATGTATAACATTAACATGCATTAATAAAACAAAACGAATCATTAAATTATCCATCAGAGTACTTTTATTGAAAGACATCACATGCAACATCAAAAGTAAATGCCCTAAGGGCTTACATCTTTCCAAGCCAACACTTGGATACAAAAGATTGAGTACTAACTCAATTACAAATTAAGCCCTTGGCTTGAATGTTTACATGTAATCTCAAATAAAAACCAATAAACTAAAGACAAGTCTTCGAGTCCAATTCCTCCCAAGCTAAGTCCTTGGAGGTAGCGAATCACCTGGTCCTGAAAATGATGTTCCCTTATAGGGTGAGCCACAGCCCAGTAGAAATATACTAAACCACATATAAGAATTAACTAAAGCAGTAGGATTCGATAGATGGTTAACATAAGATAGTCAATTACATCATCATACAATTTCATGACACTAATGTCTATGACACGTTTCACTTTCCATTTATACAAATATGGCTCAGAACCTGGCCAAATAACTCAACAGAGGTTTCATCTCTTATTAACAATATTTCCAATTCAACAGGGATAACAAATCAAGTTAAATCTTTCTTATATCATGACGGATACACATGTTGGTGTTGTATCAACCCCAATCAAAATTCACTTCTATACTTTTCAATTGACACACATTTTAGTGATGTATCAAATCAAACAACAAATACTCCAGTAGATAAGCATAAGAGCTGTATCATAACTGTAATGGGCGAGCATATGAGCTGCGACCCTGGGTCCATCTCCTATCTTCCCTTAAACATTAACCGGTTTAGAGGTACATCCCCTATCTTCCCCTAAACCGTGGAGTACATCCCCTATCTCCTCCCATACACAAGTGATGCGTATAAACACAAAGTCATATACACAATCAATCAATACATAAAGTTAATGTATTATTCCAACCTTTATACTCAACGACCTAACCAATTGATTAGTTTCAGTTTCCCTAATCCACATGCAATGTCTACAACAATCATGACTATCCTCCACCGATAGCCCAAAACAGTTATTTCTAAGCAGGAAATAAATGTAACAACACATATAATCTCAATTTCAAAGATGAGTGGTTAAATTATCCAACTACATCATTCAATCTCATAACTTCCCAATATTATGAATTAAACCAATTTCCACACCTTTCCCAAAATTAATTATACGAATTAACTTTATTACAACAATTAGGGCATTTTTAAATTATAAACAGACCCTAGCTTTTCTCAATATTACCAAACAACCCCAACATATCAGAAATACCAAAACTTAGGATTAAATCCTATAAGATGGAGTAGGAAATCCCTACCTCGAAGCAAAGAACTCGAATGGAGAAGATGGAGATGACGACCCAAAAACCAAAGTGCTCCAAATCCAAGATTGTTCAGATTAAACGGAAGCCCTCGACTCACACTACCTTTTTAATAAAGAACCTAGGGTAGAAACACACTCTAGATAGATCAAACCTAAGAGAGAATGTGAGTGGAAGGAGAGAGAAAACGTCCCTAGGGTTCTGAAATCAAAAAGGTGCTGAAAAAATGTTTTAAAAAGCCGCTGCTGCCTATTTAAATAAAACAGGCTCGCTCGAGCGAAGAAGTGGTCGCTCGAGCGACCAGACACAAAGAATACTCGCTCGAGCGAAGGAAAGCTCGCTCGAGCCAACAATACGATGCTTCAGGTCTGCAACCCAGAAGCACGCTCGAGCGACAGAATGCTCGCTTGAGCGAAGAACACGAAACTCGCTCGAGCGAAGGAAAGCTCGCTCGAGCGAACAAATACAGCTCTCAGGTCTATACTAGACGCAATCGCTCGCTCGAGCGAAGAAACCCTGGCTCGAGCGAAGGACCAAAACAAGAGCTCGCTCGAGCGACCAACTCCTCGCTCGAGCGACGGTCCAGAAATCTGGACAGCAACACTTGGTTTCTAACGCAACCCACCTGTAACAAACCTGCCTAATACATCCAATAACTCATGAATAAGGAATTTAGAGGACAGCAACAACAATACTATAACAACAGGATCTACGGAATATAAGTCCGGATACAACAACCGAATGGGAAAAGACCGGGGTCGCTATAAAATTACTAAGGTTTGGATGTGACACTTTTGTCATTGACTTTTTAGCTTATTTTATCTTTTTGTGACTAAAATAGGCTGAAAGACAGTATAATCCAAACAATCTCGTTTGGGAACCCTCCATTTTAGCCAAAAAGTTAAAAAGTTACTAAATTAGCCAAAAAGCCAACAACCCATACCAAAAAGTCAAAGATTCTTTTTTCTCTCTACTTTTTGCACATCTTTTCGTAAAAAGTCAAAAAGTCATCCCAAACATATTGGTTTTTTTTAGCTCATATTTTAGCCAAATAGCCAAAAAGTTACTAAATTAGCCTGTTCCCAAACGAGGAATTAAATTTACAATGATTTGCAAAAGATTCTTGGGCAAACTATCAATAGACCTTAATAATTGGACTTCATTTTATCAAGTTCTATTGAAAATAAGTTTTAATAAAATTATCACTAAAAATAAATTTTTGTGATGATTTTTTACATATGTCACTAAAAATTGACAAGTAGCGACTTTTTTTATAATGATTTTTATAAATTGTGGCTAGGACTTACAATTAGTGGCTTTTTTTGTGACAAAATTTTCAAACTATCACTTAAAGTTAAAAATTAGTGATCTTTTTTATGACGATTGTTTTAAATTGTCGCTAAAATTTATAATTAGTGACATTTTTTGTAACAAAATTTTCAAACTGTCACTAAAAATTAACAATTAGTAACGTTTTTTAATAGTATTTGATGAAAGACGCCATTAATTATCATAATACCTATTGAGCAATATGTTCACCTATTAAGACCTACACGTAAATTACCATCTGAGTAACCTGAATTCTTTAATATGAACTCATGGAATTCAGAGCTGTTAATGGAGGTAGAGTGGTCAATAGAGAAGAAAAAATAACACCGCTACATCTGCCGAATTTGTTTAGCTCGAATTCGTTCGAATGAGTCTCTTATTTGGAAGAGACTTGCGCACAGGAGACCCTTCTGGGGAAAAAAACCGTTCGGGCGAATTCGAGCTAAACAAATTTGGTGGATGAATAATTAATCAAGAAGAAATTGGAATTGGAATTGGAGAAAATGTAGAATGATGAGTGGGTTTTTTTTTTTTTTACTTGCTTTTCTTCAGTTCTAAATCAGACTGGAGAGGTATTGTTGGGCCTAAAGGTCCCACTTTTAGATCCCGTTTCAATAATCCGAACGTTCACATTTTAGGGTTCGTTGAGTACATCATCCTTGCAAAAAATCAAGTCGATCAGATAATTAATGACAATCACATATTTGGATCAATTTTGTATGCAAAAAATTAACGGCGAGAAAATAAATAATTCATACAAAATTTATCCAAATACACTATTTCCGTTATCTGATCGACTTGATTTTTTGCAAGAATGATATATTTAACAAATTCTAAAATATAAATAATTTAGATTATCGAAATGTGATCCAAAAACCAACCGGACGGTCCAATCCAATGGAACAATCAAACATAATTTTGTGTTTCAATATAGGTAACTCGAGCTCAGTTGGAATTCACTGAGATAAACTTAAGCTCAGACTTAAATCTTGTTTGGGAAGTATATATTTTAGGGAGACTTACATGTAAGTCTTAATAAATGGGCTTCTTATCTAATAGGTTCTCTAAACAAATATTTAATAATAAAAGTGTAACTTTCAATGCCGCCATTTGGTTACAACGCTGCCTTTAACACTTACTGAGAGAAAGGACACCGAGGTAACTCTAGCCTCCGCAAGTACCTCTTGAGGTGTAGCCCCCTAAGGCGATAGCAGCCCCCTAAGGTGATCACAGCCTCTGAGGAAGACCTCCTCCATACAAAATGATACGTAGATGCTTGATGCCGATAACAGCCACCAAGGGATTAATAGCCAGAGACTAGTAGCAGGCCCGAGGCTTGCATAGCATGGCGCTGATAGCAAATCCCAACGCTTACTGGCTGGAGCTAAGAGTAGGCATCAAGGATGTCAGTATACCACGGCGATCCCGTGAAGATAGGAGCAAGATAACCCGAAAAGCGAGGGACTTCCTTTCCATATATACCTAGGTCAAGGACCTACTTTGGTTGCACAGATAGAACCAAAAAAGCCCCTTTGGGCTTGATATGAGGCACAACCTTGCTGTGGCCCGTGCCCTAAAAAGTTGAGGAGTTTGTGGTTAGGTAACTAAAAGTGGATAAGTCGTTGAGGTAGACACCAGTATGGCTAATAACAAGTTATAAGTCCTAAAGAGTATATGTTTTAGGAAACCGAACTGAAAAGGCAGGTGTCGCGACAACTAAGACATCTGTTGAGATTCATACCAAAAAGGTATATGTTGAGACTCGTGTCAAACAAGTAGTACAGTGGCACTTGTTGAGGCTTTGTGCCAAGCAAATAGCACATGTCAAGGGACACGTGTTCACCAAGGCCTAGTGGTTCAAGACAGAATATCCTGCGACACATATTGCCGCATTGTTTGGCCACTTGGTATATTCTGGTATCAAGAAAAAGTCTATAAATAGGGCCCAATGCCCAATGTTTAAAGCAGAATGTTTTGGGAATTAGGGGGATATTCTGCCCATTTTTTATTGCACTGTTATTTTCCTCCTTCTGAACCACTTGTTCCACACTCACCTAGCTACTCATTCTCCAATCTTTCCAGATTATTGATCCATTAACGTAACTTTGCCTCTCTAAATGATATTATTATTACCCCTACAAATTTAAAATTTTGAATAAATTTTTATCCTTAATTTGGGATCTCTAGACCTACTGTTTGAATTTGATTACTCTCACTTAATGAATGGCATAAAAAAAAAAAATAAAAATAAAAATAAAAAATTTACGAGCAAAATCATGCATGTTGGCACACTTTGTTAATTTAGTTGGAAAATAAATAATGACTTATTGTGTGTTGCTATTTTTGTTGGTTTAGAGTACCAGGTAAATAATGCCACATAAAATATTTATTTAACTATTCAATAATTTGAGCAAAGGGGAGTTTTTTTTATTTATATTTTTTTTCTTTTTGAGCCTTAACTGAACTTTCAAGATGGATCTGTTATACATATTCACACATTAACAGAAAAACAAAAACAAAAACAAAGATATGAGTAAAATTATTTTTTCAATTAATTATTTTTGTGAAATAAAAAATTCTAATAAGGGGATGTTTAAAATTTTTCAAACAACAAGAAATAATATATATTTTAAGCAAACCTCAAGGTTGTATTTATAATTTACCTTTGAAATAAATGTAAAATGGAATGTTCATTTCCGTTAATATATTTATTTTCACAATATAATATATGTTGTAAATGGTATAATCATTGACTATTACAACAACAACAACAACAAAAAAAATGGTCATTTCGTAGGGAAATGAAGAAATTAACATTTTTTTTATCGATGAAAATCAGTGATTAGTTGTTAGATCAGCACGTGGAGGAGTTGGACTCCAACCCTTTGTCTTGTGACAAAAACTAATTCCCTTCCAACAAAATGGAAAAATGTGATCATAAAATCTGTCTGATGGGGAACTCGCGTCTAATTAGTTAGTTGGTGAAGTAATAACTTACTAAGGCGATGATCAATAACTGGTCCGAGAGGATGATTGGTCACATTGAAACTGAGGCTCAGACTCCTGTGGGAGGCAGCAATTTTTTATTTTTTTTTCATTTTTATCAATTACAATTTATTTGGGACACAACCTAACAATACTCATTGGTGCATGGAATGACATTATTTGAGGTGCTAGACATAATTCACGGGTTGAATATTCTCCAACCCCAACAACACGTTAGGGTTTTCAGCCCATAAGTCATTTGTTTGCATATTTCTCTCTCTCTCTCTCTCTCTCTCTCTCTATCAGTCCAATCCCATCACTGATGTGGTATAACAAACATCGCCTTAACGTCTAGACTTGGGCATCAAACATCCCCTTAACGTCTAGACTTGGGCATCGGTCCATGATTCCATTGCTAACCAAATTTACATGAAACCTTGTAGAAAAATATTCTTTAAACACTTTTAAATTATAAAAATATACAATGAAGCTTTTAAATTGTTAAAAAGTATTACTTTAACTCCTTAAACAATAAAACGTATAAATAGATCCTCTAAAATATTGATGTGTTTCACTTTAATTGCTTCTATTATTACACCGTGATTTAAACCGAACTTTTGATATTTTTTAGATGAAAATACTCTTCAACACTCTGTATAATACATCCAACAGCACTTCCTCTTAGATTTCCTCTAGTCACTCTCCCTAAACCTCTTTTTCTCCATAATTCATCAAACACTTAAAAAATAGCATCCAGTGATAAGACAAGCTCAAATAAGAAGGAAATCACATCTAGTAGTCGACAACCACAAAAGTTGGGTAATGTGTACGGCTACTGTTGCATAACAGCTCATTTGAGAATGCATTCACAGAGAATAATCTTGGAAAGAAATTTTTGGGATGCATGAACTTCAAGATAAGCATTCATCAAACCAACTAATTTATATTTATATATATAATGAGTTTTTTTGTTTTATTATTGTTTTTTTTAAATATTCTTTTTGTAAAAATATATATTTACAAAGAATGTTTAAAAAATAATAAAACAATAATAATGAATGAATGCTTATATTTAAATGTATATATATATTGAAAACAATAATAATGGATTTTGTCTAAAAAAATCTCAAAAGTTTGATTTAACTCACAGTGTATTAATGGAAAAGGTCAAAGTGAAACACGCCAACAGTTTAAAAGGTTTATTTGTATGTTTTTATATTTTAAGGGGTCAAAGTAATTAAAAAACATCAATAATTTAGAGGATTTATTTATATGCTTTTATAATTTAAGAGGTTAAAGTGATATTTCTCAACAGTATAAAAGGTCTTAAAAATTACTTCACTATACAAATGTGGGAGTTATTCAATTGTGTTAGTTCATTATTACTTCTAAATAGTGAAATTTATACCCCATATCAGTTTATAGTGATGAGACGGTACTACAATTAACAAAAAAATTTATCACGTATTACACTTTTAAATTTATTTTTAATATTATCCACATATACGCTTAAAGATAAATTTCAACCAAATTTTTTATGTTTTAATTATGTACAACTATCACTTCTCAAATTTAATTTGTTGCCAAGCAAGTTGAGAAAACGTGTGGACCTATACTTTTACCTCTCTACACTTTCTATTCAATAATACACCGTGAGGTTTTTTTTTTTTAATCCAATAATCCACTATATGACATTTTTTTTTTTTTTTTTTTTATAAAGTGGAAAGCATGAGACTTAAAGCATTATACCTCCGATAATAAATTGTCAAATAAAGTGTATCGAAGTAAAAAGACAGATTCCAAATGGATAAAGAGAGCCTCACAAAGAAGATAACAAACTTTTACATACGAAAGAAAAAACCTCCGTGAAAGAGGAGACACTCAACGGTGAGAGGCAAAAAAAAAAAATCTCAAAACAATTATCACTAAACACCTTTATGATTCATTCATCGTCGTAACCAATAGTTGTATTGTAATCCCTACCTCTACGTTATAAAATAAATTATTTTTGATATAAAGTGGTCGTTTAGCGTACAAAAAAGCATTTAGCAACATCACATCTCAATCATAAATTAAATCGAAACTTATATCTGAAAGCTTTCTCAATGGCAATATGATGATGAAGATGGGAGGAGAGATAACAGCTAGATGTGATGAACAAAGTAATGGAGAAGCTGCCGGAGAAGAAACAAAAAGAAGAAGAAGGTTAGAACTTAGAAGTGCCACCCTCATCCCCAAAGAGAAAATTTCAAAAGAAATGAGAGAGAGAGAGAGAGAGAGAGAGAGAGAGAGAGAGTAGGGCACTATATGAGATTTGAAAAGTAAAATACCGAAAAAAATAAATGAGTAAAAGATTGATTAAAGTATTTAAAACTGCACAAATATCACCATTGTTGTGTTTTCCAAACGTGAGCTTGAGTTCTATATTCATGTAATTTTTGTGATTCAATTCTAGCCAAGTGTCGAACATGCTCTATATTTGAAACTTCCATTAGACATTTAAATTGACGACTCAAGAATATCTCACGTATATCTACATCCCATGTTAGATTAATAAATATTTTGTAAGATAAACACAAATTGTCTTGTTAGTTATTTCACAAGTAACTAACATTTTAAATACATATTCAAAATGTGTGAATTTGTATACAAATAACTAATATTTTAAATTAACAGATTCAAATTGTGTGAATTTGTACAAAAATTTGATTCAAATTTATTTAGGCATTAGATATGATATATTTTGAACCTTTAAAGTTGAAATTAAGCCAATCAGTGTATAGATGAAAAAAGCAAATTTAAAATTTCCATAGTAAAATTTAATGTCTAGGATTTTGAGTCATCTCATTTTTAGAACACAGCTAATTATGTAACTAGTAAATGGACTAATCTAAATTGATGCTCCTACAAACTGCATGTCCATTTTGATGTCTCACCCATCAAGCATACCTTCAGCCACTTTAGCTTGTGTTTTACATTTGACACACACACACACGCACGCACACGCACACACAGATGCCATAAGTGAAATGCACAATGTGATTCAACAATTTCCCCCAAGAGATGAGCGAACCTAAACAATAGCTTTTACATGTCTAAAAGCAAAAATAAAAACAAGACAATACATTCTTCAAGTTATCTTTGGATAAAGCAGCAGAGATTCTTACAACTACTTCACTCTAATGAATTAAAAAATAAAATAAAATAAAATAAAAAATAAAGGACGTGTGCATGTGTGAATCCAAGGATGGATCTTTGGGGGGGGGGGGGTGGCCGCACCCCCAAAAATTTGAAAAATATCATTTATTATACTAAAAATTTTAAAATAATTTAAAATTATAGGAGTTCGCACTCTCAAATTTTTTTAGATAATTTCAAAATTATATAGAGCAGCCTCCCAATTTTTTAAACTATTTGGATTTTTTTTTTTTGAATTAGTTAACATATATAATAATCTATTTTAAATTTCATGTATATGTGTTTTTTAAATTAGGTTAAGATGAAAGCAAAATTTTAGAAACTTTAATGGGTCAAAGTGTAAAATATGAAACTTTTACAAATATATAAACTATAAGGCTTGTTGGTAAAATATGGAAACTTTTACAAATATATAAAATATGGACTCTCACTGGTAAGTTATCTGATATCCCTTCAGTTTCAATGTGATTATTCTGTTTTTAGACTGAATATTATGATTGATTGTGATTTTAGACTGAATAATGCGACTATTTTGCTTTTAATTTGTTATTGGTCACCCATAAGCCTGCAGACAACTAGAAATCTTCAACCCAAGTTTCAATTTTGTTATCCCAAACTTGACAACCCAAATCCCCAACTTCCTACGTCACATAACCCACAATTACACCCCCACTATCAATAGATTTCGCTTCTCTCTCCAAACACTCTTTTATTTTACTATGCCAATTGAAAAAATAAATACACATACACTCTTTCAACACACACATCATAACCCACTTGGAAGAAAGTCAATGAAAGGAAGAATTGTCCTCTGTTATCGCATATGGGGAAGGATCCTAACTCATCGCATAGAGTTGCTGTCAAATGTTGTTGTGATTTAACAAATCAAGCACAACATATTAAGGCAATTGTTGACAAACAAACTTCCATACAAATTGCTAGAAATTGTTTGCGGTTGAAGACCTCGATAGATGTGATTAAATGGTTAACATTCCAAGCCTGTGCTTTTAGAGGTCGTGATGAACGCCACGAATCTAACAACCGAGGGAATGTTATTGAGTTGATAAAGCTCTTGGCTTCTTATAATGAGGATGTGGCAGCAGTGGTTTTGGAAAATGCTCCTCAAAAAGCTTCCTATCATTCCCATGGGATTCAAAAGTAGATTCTTAGTATTTTCTCTAATAAGATACAAAAATTCATTCGTGAGGAGATTAATGATGGGTATTTTTGCATTCTAGTTGATGAATCTGAAGATGAATCGAAAAGAGAGCAAATGGCAATTGTTTTGAGATTTGTTGATAAATATGGTTTTATAAAAGAGCGTTTCTTTGACATAGTTCACGTGTTAGATACCACGTTGGCAACTTTAAAAGAAGAAATTTGTATTGTCATTTCTCGTCATAACCTTAGTGTGCAAAATATTCGTGGTCAGTGATATGATGGTGCCAGTAACATATCTGGAGAATGGACTGGGTTGCAGGCTCTATTTTGTGCTGAGTGTCCATTCGCATATTATGTTCATTGCTTTGCTCATCGGCTCCAATTGGCTTTAGTAGGAGCATCTAAATAGGTTATATCTGTCAATCAATTTTTCTCTTACTTGACTCAAGCAATTAATATAGTTGGCTCATCTTGCAAAAGACATGATCAATTAAGAGCTGCTCAGGCTGCAGATATTGTTGAAAAGCTTGCCATTGATGATGAATTTGAGACTGGTAAAGGAAAAAAATCAGATTAGAACATTGAAACGGGCTCGAGATACTCGATGGGGTTCTCATTTGGGTTCCATTTGTAGTTTGATAAACATGTTCAGTGCTACTTGTGCAGTCCTAAGAAACATAATTAATGATGGAAGCAAATCGAATCAACGAGCTGAGGCAGATGGAGTTTATGATTCCATTACATCTTTTGAGTTTGTCTTCATCTTACATCTTATGAGGGATATCATGGAGATTACTGATGATCTTTGCCAAGCTTTGCTAAGTAAATCTCAAGGTATATCAAATGCAATGCATTTGGTGTCTACAACGAAGATACTTATTCAAAAATTTAGAGAAGATGGATGGGTTCCATTGTTGGAGAAAAATTAAATTATTTTCTAATGATCATGGTATACAGATTCCTGATATGAGTTGTCCTTATAAAGGAAGGCGAGGTCGGTCTCGTTCTGAAAGAGATCAGCTCACCATGGAACATCATTTTCGAGTTGATATTTCTGTGGTTACAGTTGATTCTTAGTTACAAGAATTAAACAATAGGTTTAAGGAAGATGTAATGGAATTGCTTGTTCTTAGCTCAGCTTTGGATCCTAGGGATGGTTATAGATCATTCAAAATTGAGGATATTTGCAATCTTGCAAATAAATTTTATCCTATGGATTTCATCGAGCAAAAAGATTACATTTGAAGTATCAGTTGGAAAACTATAAGCTTGATATTTCCATACTTCCCGAGTTTCAGAAGCTGTCAACCATTTCTGAGTTGTGTCAAATGTTGGCAAAAACAAAAAAGTCAACAAGTTATCCTCTTATTGATAGATTGATTCGTCTTATGTTGATTTTACCTGTTTCAACTGCTACATCGGAACGTGCATTTTCAGCTATGAAACTCGTTAAGTCTAAATTGCGCAATAGGATGTAAGATAGTTTTCTAGATAGTTACTTGATTACGTACATTGAAAAAGACATTGGTCGAGGGTTTGATGTAGACTCTATCATTCATGCTTTTGATATTATGAAAGAGCGTCGAGCTCAATTGAAGATGCCTAATTTTAGTAAATAAATGCATGTAGAAATAGTTATTACTTTTTGTAAGTGAATATGGGCAAAAAAATATTCTCAATTGTATGATCATCTTTTGGTACTCAACTATGTTGACAAGGAATATATAGTTCAATATTTTATCATAACATTATTGATTTTTTTCATATTAGTAGAAATTGGTATTGAACTTCAAATTTTATTGGTTAAAGGTTAAAAGTACTTTGGCCCCCTCAAAGTCATAATCCTGATCCGTCCCTGTGTGAATCCAACCCAATTACTACAATTTTTCCTTTAGCTTGACCAACAAATGTAAAGTTGCACCAACATTTTTTGGACCAAATATCATCACTGCCTACAAAATGGACTTCTAAAGGACGGGAGCCCTTTGTTAGAACTACCGACTTGTTGAAACTAGGAGAGAAGCAAAAGGAGCTTGCTAGAGTCCACAAGGAACAATTACGACTAGGGCAAGTGCTCGGTGATGCACAGATATCATAAGGAAAACATTTGCATACTCGAGTTAGTTAGCAAGTGAAATGCACACCAAGTAGATCTTTGCATGTGTCTTCCCCTTATCCTTATATTCTATCTAGAACTAGTAGTTCTCTAGCTCTCTTTCACTAACAAGGCAACATCTTACATTCTTCTTCAACTTTCTTTATATAGAAAGAAAGCATCTCACCATGGGGACTTTCTAGCCCAGTAAACCCGACATTCATTGTTAGCCTACTATCTCTGTGTTGTATATCTGAAAGCAATTATATGGTTTTGGGAACAAAAAATCATGAAGTTTTGACAAAAATCCTACAGCTTCAAGAACATTCTAGTTAAATTGTTCATATAGGGCATGGTAAAGACTAGCATTTCCCAAGATTATATATGGATGCAGGAAAAGATCTTCTAACGTGTCAGCAATGTGTTGGTTTAATAGCATTCACCTCTTATGTCTTGCGTCAACGCACCACGGTGACACTTTAGATGGCATCCAAAATTTGGTACCCAAATTCAATCACCATAGCATTACCATCTAGGAAAAAAAGAAGCACAAGGAGAGACCTTAGATGTCCAACTTCAAGGGGTATGGTTCCACATTTCAAACAGGTAAAAAGTGAACGGTGGAAAGTGAAGTGGTGGAGTGTACCTCTTTATCCCACCCATTCAGTTTTAGCACCTCAAATTATGCATCGATTGCTTTTGCTTTTGACCCCGGCTTAGCTCTGTGAGGAGACAAGTGATTGGGTTCATCGAGCAACGAGAAAGTTGGGTAGACAACAACCAATGCTCAGTATAGACTAATACGGGGATGAAGAGATTAATCTTACAACACAGGGCTACTGAAAGATGAAAAGATAAATGCAGACAACTGATTGATAGTAGTCTTTAGAGCTATGTCGATAAATTTCCCTCCATTAATCTCAGTTCCTCTCGTAGGCACAAACATCATTATGTGATTTCCACAACAGATTTGATTTCCTATGTAACAAGTATTAACCAAATGAAAAAAATAATAATAATAACATATAATTATACCTTTTTTTTTTCTTATCCGCAAAGCAAAACTTTATTGATTATGGCAATGTAGAACATAGATACAATCAATAAAGAGAAGTGAGGCAAAAGCATCGTAGCTCTCAATCGAATCCTAACTAAGTTGGCACCAAAGAGAGAGCCTCAATCATATGTATGTACACCACCAAGTTGGTAAGGGACCAACCAACCGAGAAAGGACAAAAAAGGAAAAAAACAAACTCAAAAGCAAAGCATGATTTGTCTCCAATTGAGAACAACATCATCAACTTAGAAGGGAAAGTCCTTAAAAGAAGCTTTGAGCCAAAGAGCTAATCCGATCTTGATGAGTTCCCACAAGTTAGTAGAATTAGAATGGGCATCAGTAAAAACACACTCATTCCTATGCTTCCAAAGAGACCACAGAACTACTAGTGGAATAGCTCTCCAAAATTTTCTGAGAAAACACTTGAATTTACCACCCATCCACCAATTGAGTAAGCCTGCCACAGATTTTGGAATACACCAATGAAACCCCCAATCAGGTAACACAGATGACCAAATGATCCAAGAGAATGGGCAATGAAGCAAAACATGAGAAGCAGATTCAGGAGCTGATTTGCAGAAAGTGCATAAGGGGAAACATTGTTACCAAGAATGCCAAGATTGAGTAGGAATTCAGCTATTTTAATTTTGTTTTTCCAAGCCAACTAGCCAAAAAAATGGACTTTGGGGGGTAAGATATTGCTCCAAACAAACTTGCTAATTTTAAGATGAGGCCCAAGAAGAGAATTGCAAAAAGAGTATAAAGAAGACATCGTGAAAGAACTTGAACCTGTGGCTGTAGATGCCCAAACCAAACTGTCAGCACTGTCTTGGCTCAAAGGGGGAGTAGAGGATAACAAACAATCAACCGAACTTCAGCAGCCAATTCCCAACATACAACACTCTTCTATAAAGGAAGTTCTAATCACTGGAGCTGGTTTTCCTAGAATAAAAGTGGTGAAGAGAGCCATTTTTATCAGTAGAAAGGTTCCTTCCACACCCTAGAATGCTTGTAAGAATATTTAACAAGAGGATGCCAGCATTCTACCTCAATCTTATATTTACTGCAAATAACTTTCCTCCAGAGTGGATTAATTTGATTTCCAAATTTACATGCATTAACATCCCTAATCCTTCTAATGCCCAGGCCCACTTGGGCAACACTTTTTGCTACCTCTAACCATTTCACCAAATGTACTTTTCTTTTTAGGTCATTACCACCCTACAAGAAAAAAGCCTCAATCTTTTCAAATTTGCAAGCCACACCTTCAGGGATCTTAAGGAGGGAAATGTAGTACACAGGTAGACTTGATAAAATAGACTTGATCAAGGTTAACCTTCCTACAAAGGATATCAGTTTCCGCATCCAACTTGATAGTCTAGATCTAATATTGTCAAGCACAGGTTTCCAGGTTGATTTTCTACCTGGGCTAGCTCCTAAAGGCAACCTCAAAAATTTCAATGGCAAGCTTAGCACCTTACAATTCAAAAGTTTTGCAAAGATATGTAGTGCCTCATCAACCACACTAGCACCACATATAACACTTTTGTGGTAATTGATTCTGAATCCAGATAGAACTTCAAAGCATCTAAGAATTCTTTTGATAATTACCACCTGGTCCATAACAGCATCACATAAGAGAGTTGAGTCATCAGCAAATTGAAGGCGATATAAGAATCTCATTAACCCCAACTAATACACCTTTAAGAATGCCAAGATTAAGAGTTCTGTTCAGAGGAAGGAGAGTAGAGCACAATGACTTAAAGAGTCAACTAGCAATGAATGTAGACGTAGATGGCTAAACCCAGAGAAAAATTAATATTTCAGCATTCACAATAAAAAGAAAACCAAGAAATTTAATATTTAATGGGAGAAAATAGGCCAAAACTATGAACTATCCCCAGATAAGTGCAATTAGATTCCAACATAATGCAGCTAAAGCATAAATTGAGATGGCATGATCAACATGTGTAAGGAACATAAAACACACTTCTCGACAGGATGGACAAATATTGAATATCACAGCAGAAGTTGACTTCCAGAACAATGCATTGGGCTAGGATACCAAAATTTAGAATTCAGCATCAGCAACATGTACTGGAAGGCAATGAAGCGTAGCACAGCTACCAAACCAAGCACCACTCAGCAACATAAAAAATGGTGACACCAGATTCAATAGCTATCAGCAAAAAGTGCAGCAATAACCGATCTACGAAGATATCGGCTATCACTTTACATCTACAGGTCACGATCTCAAGTGCTGTAACAATATGCAACTGTTATCAGCTTAAAACCATATCCGAAATGTATTGACACATGCTACAACATAGGTAATAAGCTAATAGCCAAATAGTAAATGTGGAGTCTAACCAAACACTAGAAAAAATAAAGATAAAAATAAAAATAATAATAAGCAACTAGGTCTATCACCATGTCAAACCTCATCTAAGATTTGTCCAGCCCAGCAGAGTAGGTTCTATTAGAATCAGCACTACGGTATGTCCATCCCAGCATAGCACGTTCATATTAGACATCACAACGTATCAGGTTCATATTAGAATCAACATTATGGTATAATCTGGTCCAGCTGTTTAACTGCATCGGCTACATGTTAAGGGATGTGAACTCCGACCCTTGTCACCACTGCTACTAAGACTCCTTTCCAGACCCAAAATTTAAATTCAGCAAAAATAAGGATGGTCAGGTCGTCAAAAGTCAGAATCCTGATGGGACTTTCGACAACATTCAAAGTTTTAACCCTTACCAATGATACACCATCAGAGTAAATTTGTTAAAACAGGGTACTTGGCAACCAGCAAGAAAATGATATCAACCAACCGCATAGTAAAAAACAGCATTAACCAATAGCTGCTGCTACATCATCAGCTAGTCAGCCTGAATTCACGTTACCCAACATGCAAAAGAAATTAAATAGGATTTAGAAAAGGGGTAGAAGAACCAAACAATATTAATGCAGCCGAGCTATAAAGATCAAAGTGCAGCTGTTGGCACTATACAATATTCTTCTTCTTATTATTATTAGTATTATTATTGTTATTATTTTCAGGACATGTGGTATCCTCTTATTCATTTGGAAGTTAAAAAAAGTTATGAAAATAATGGATAGTGGATGAGTGAAAGGATACATGGCAAAACAATGATGGTGGAAGGAATGGATAGTTACTAAGTAGTTATTGCTGTATTTTTTCATCTATAAATAGCCATCAATGGCTATATTGTAAGGATCTAGAAATCAAATCAAAGATAATTGATTTCTATTTTTCTTGCCATTTATATTTCCTGCATTTTATTTTACACACTTCCTTTTCGAAGCATTTATTTTCAGCACTTCTTTTTCAAAATATTTTATGCACTTCCTTTTCAAAGCATAGGAGTAGAGGTAAGTAATTGTTACTTTGATTGTTCACTCAATCACCTTAATTGTACATTTAATCATTTTTTTCCGTCTCTCTCATTCTTCTGTTAATTTTTATTTTCTCTACACTTGGTAATTTTGAAGTCCTCTTCATTGAGGCAAAAGAACCATTAACACAATTGCTTGATAATTGACTTGAATTTAATCTATAAAGATTTGTTATTCCTTACTGGCACGCTCGCATTTATGATATTTTCTTTCGTAGGAAAAATAAACCAACAATTTTTGGCACGCCCAATGGGACGTCAAGTATAAGAAATGAAAAATGAATTGGATTTATCTATTTCAAATAGCCTAGATGAAATCAAAAAAAAAAAAAAGATCTTCAAGAAGAGATCCATTTTCTTGATGAAATAAACTTTCATCCCTTACAATATTATTTGGTGGAAGAAAAAAGACACCATTTAATTGGAAAAATTCATCAACTTAATATGGAAATTCACCAATGGAATGATGAGTTTTAACTTTCACTGCCAAGTCTTTGACTGAGGCTTTAATGGCCGGAATTGGTGAATTTTTTCAGAATTTTTTCATGGTTGAAAATAGCGAAAGCAAAGAGTTGATTTCATCTATGGCTCATGGGGGTAAAAAAAACTCATTTTTAAAGAGCCAATTTATGAAACTAACATGGCTAAAAAGCATGTTACTGAGCTAAGTATGGTTAAAAATAATGTTCCATATAAGACTTGGGGTGTTGAAAAACCAATTAGTAGAGAGTCAAACCATGGACATAAGATGTCTACGAAAGATTTTCATAAGCCATTAATGGCTAAAATGGAACAACCCATTTGACCGAGAAATGATGAAACTCACATGAAGGATTTTCATAATCCATTAATGGATAAAATAGAAAAACAACCCCATTTGTCAATGAATTATGAAAGTTGTTTGGTCAAAGAACATATTCTCAAGCCAAACATGGCTAAGAATGATGAACAATTTAATATTCATGAATCTAAATTTTTCGAAATTATTCAAAATGTCAAGTTGTTTAAATTTTTAAGGCCATCTTGTACTATAGTTCTTGGTGTTTAAAATCCTTTTTGGATTTGTGGTTCAAATCAAAATTTAATTTTGATGAAATGGCTAATAAAACAATCATCTTCAAGCATTGTTTTGATGAGTTTGATGCACCAAAGAACAACTTAGCCATTTGAAATGTTGAACTTGGCTAAGAAAAGCCTATGTATTTAAATCAGTGGTTGAGAATGGCTTATCTGGCTTATTTTTTCAAATTGATGAGCAACTGCTCATTTTTTTTTTTTTGGTAAGGCACAAAAATGAGAGTATGTGTTCTTGGTTCGGCCCTTCAAAAATTTAAATAAACATCATTTTTAAGGGCTACAGGGGGTAATGTTGGCACCATAAAATATTCTTCTTCTTCTTCTTATTATTATTATTAATATTATTATTATTATTTTCAGGACACGTAACATTCTCTTATTCATTTGGAAGTTAAAAAAAAGTTATGGAGATGATGGAGAACATGAAGGATAAAGTGAATGAGTGGAAGAACATATGGCAAAACAAGGATGAAGATGAGAGAAATGAGTAGTTACTAAGTAGTTATTGCTGTAGTCTTTCCTCTATAAATAGCCATCAATGGCTACATTATACGGATCCAGAACCTAAATCAAAGACAATTGATTTCTATTTTTCTTGTCATTTATACTTCCTGCATTCTATTTTAAGCACTTCCTTTTCGAAGCATTTATTTTCAGCACTTCCTTTTCGAAACATTTTATGCACTTCCTTTTCAACGCATATGAGTAGAAGTAAGTAATTGTTACTTTGATTGTTCACTCAATCACCCCGATTGTACACTCAATCATCTTTCTCTGTCTCCCTTCTTCTTCTGTTAATTTTTCTATTCTCTACACTTGGCAATTTTGAAGTCCTCAAAAGAACCATCAACACAATTGCTTGATAATTAACTTGAATTTAATCTGTAAGGATTTTTCAATCCTTACTGACACGCTCGCGTTTATAATATTTTCCTTCGTAGGAAAAATAAGCCAAAAGTAACAATACCATCAAACTAAAGGATGCATCAAGCATAATAACAAAATAGTCAACCTTAAAAAGTCAGCCTCAGGCAATCAATTCTACCATTCATTATATTGATAATAACATTGAAAATCTAAAGATGTCCTCCTCTAGAATAGTTGCAGCTAAACACAAATCGACAAGCAAAATACGGGCCAAAGATCCATCACATAGTATATCACTATCTCATTCCTACAAACAAAATTCCCAAAAACCAATTAGACCACTGTAACAAGCCCGCGGGGGACCTCGCTACAGCTCGGACTCGATTTGTGTCACGGTTCTTAATCTTGAACCAAAGAGTCCAAATCCGGCAAATTGTTTTGGAAAACAGATTTTTGAAAGAAGTGCCAAACATGGACTGCTTTGCCAGATACAGAGTCGCCACCTAAATATTTTATTTTTGGGAAATTTAGGAAACCCTGACTCGGTGCCAAAGGCCACGTGTCCGTCATCACCAAAGTTGCCTCGGCTCGGGAACTTGGGTACGATTGGGGAAGGTCACTTCGTGAGCACCCCCGCTCGCCTGGTCAAAGACCGGCCTCTACTAACCATGATATCTTATTTTGAAAACATTGTGAGTTCTTATTCCGGTTATTAGCCTAGGTTACTATGTGATGCTCGCAGCAAACAAGTATAGACTGAGTCGCCTGAATTGGAACAAAACATTTCATGTTTGTTTGTTTGAAAATGGTTTGATACCCGCAGGTAGGCTTAAAATGCAGATTTTGCCACTATCTAGTGGGCTTAAAACTCACAGTCAATGCATTTGTTCCAATCCAAATAACCCAACCTCCACCCACAGGCATTCAAGACAGTTATATCACATAAGCACATAGCCTCATGGTAAGCATGCTATTCATGGCAGTCACTCACACGCATGCAAGGATGCTAAAGCATAAAACTCACCGAGTACTCCAAGCCAAAAACAAAAATTGATTAGAAATCATGCATGATCCTAAATATACAGAAATGCCATGCAACACATGCAAAAATGCAACTATAGCAGGCTCGGCTATTCTAAACATGGCATATGAAATGCAGCAACTAACATGTATTCAACTTGGAATTGAAATACAAATGCAGTTTGTATGATGCGCCGAGCCCGGTGCATGCAAAACAGATGAATGATGCAAACATGCTGTCATATTGTATGCTAATTGAAATATGCCCTAATCTAACCATCATAAGCGGGTAAATAAAAGGGAAGAAAGACGTGGGGTTGGAAGACATACATCACACTCACCCACACTTATTACAATTATGCCCTCGCGCAGAGGGTCCGAATAAATAATACAGTCCGAAATGAAAGAATAATACAGTCCGAAATAATACAGATTCCTAATTAATTAACAGATTAAACTAAGAAAGCTGTAGACTGGCATGCAAGCCAGGGGCTACCTCGACTCTGATGAATGATGTATACTGGGCTGCCTTGCGCGGAAATCCACTGGGATGCCCCAATTAGCCTTTGTTCGCACCTTTTCTCGAAATGCGTGCCAGACTCCGAAAAGTTGCTGATTCTTCATTTTGCTATAACAGAGAGCAGGAAAGGGGCATAGCAATGTATTTCACAAATATATGCATGCCTCGATCGTCGTGCCACCAATCACGCATATCGATGCATGATGGCCGAGGAGCCGATTTGCACAACTCAATATAGGATGAATGCAGATGAATGCTACAACAAAACCTAACTCTATCATGGGTAATCCGGAGTGTCGGTGACTTGGGAATTGAGACCCGTTCCGTCACTCGAAATACGAAACGTGCCTCGTTTCCCGTGCCCGGGCTAACTCCTATCCCGAACACGATGCAATATGCACGATATGCATGAATGCGACTAAAATACAATCCTAGCATGCACAATGCTATGAAAATGATATGCCTCGAAATGCGTGCACACGGGCACGCAAACCGAGGAAATGATCCTAAGGCATGAAATGACATGGAAATGATATGCAATGAGACTAAAATGAGATGTCTCGAAATGCGTGCCCACGGGCACACAAACCGAGAAAATGGCATACGGAATGCAACAGGACTATAATGAGATACGCGATGCAATATGGGCTTACACCAACATGAGAGAGCCTCAGCCACACTCACACGGGAGGCCGATGGATGAAAATGAGATGCCTCGAAATGCGTGCACACGGGCACGCAAATCGAGAAAATGGCATACGGAATGCAACGGGACTAAAATGACATACAGAATGCAAAATGGACTTACACTAACATGAGTGAGCCTCAGCCACACTCACATAAGAGGCCGTCGGATGAAAATGAGACGCCTCGAAATGCGTGCACACGGGCACGCAAACCGAGGCGATGGCCCTAAGGCATGAAATGACATGGAAATAATATGCAAACATGCAAATGAAACTTCAGCACTCACAAATGATGCAAAACAGTCCCGAAAGGTGGGGAAATGACACCAAATGCACGGAATGGTCCCGAAATGCGATATTAAGCACCCGAAATGGCCTACAGCCATACTAAACATGCATAATTGGTACATGACATGCAAAATAGTAGCAAGGAAGCCCCAAGACAAGCATTTTTCAGTCACAAAAAGGGCTAAACAGAAAGCATATATAGGATTAAGCAAGAATGCAAAAATGGCCCCGTAAGAGGGGTATTGAAGCAAGTGATACATGCGATGCCCAAATGGAAAAGTACCCTTCTACAACACTGATGAGGGACTAAAAACATGAACAATTACAGTAGATGACATCCCGCAAATCAGTATGCAAACATGCTAAAATTGCCATGCAAGAACTAGGATACACAAGGCTATAACATGAGGTACCCCAAAAATTCATCAAACCAGAAAAGACACTTAATGAAATATGTCAAGAAGATCAAAATATGACTCTTTCCAGTTCTGATGATGGCCGAAAACAGAAGCTAGAGAAGCTTAAAAAAGCATGCAAAAATGGGGGTCAAAGAGGGGTATAGAGACAAGTATAACATGGAGACCCCAAACAAGGTTGATCCCTTCTACAATGTTGTAGAGAGACACAAAATAAGCTTACTCACAGTTCATGACATGCTCCAAAACAGACTACATGTAGGTCAAACAAATCATGCAAATTTACGGTAAATATGAGAAATTATGAAGCAAGTGCATGATAGATAGGCCAAACAGGGTTGAGCCCTTCTTCAATATTGAAGAGGGGCTCAAAATAGGCCCACTCACAGTTTACATTATGCTCGGAAACAGATCACACGTAGGCTAGAAAAAGCATGCAAAATATTGACATACAAGATGATATTGAAACAAGTGCACCATAGAGGGCTCAAACAGGGTTGAGCCCTTGAACAAACATGAATAATAGCTCAAAATAGACCTAGTTTCAGTTAAGGTCGGAGCCTAAAATAGTGAGCAAATAGGGTTAAGAAAAGAAGCAAGAAAATGCTACAAAGAGAGGGATGGAGACTTACCCTTGAAGACTACACTTTTGCTACCTCTTGGCTTGAGGAAAGTTGCTTCTAAGCCTCTGAAGAACCCCTCCTTGCTGCTGGAAATGGAGTGGTGATGGTGATGCTTGGTGATGATGAAGAAATGGCACCAAAACTTAGGGAAAATGAGAGAGATAGAGATGGAGGTGTGTATGTGTGCTCAAGCCAATTTTTCTAACCCTAGGGACAGAGCTGGGAGGCTCCTTATATGGAAAAAAGGAGGGGTGTAAAGGTGGAGGGAAATGCACCCAAGCTTTCCCTCCTAAAATATCCCCCGGATACAGATATTTTCTGGGGGAAACAGCTATACAGCTGTAAAGAACACATCCCAAGGAGCATGGCCGGCCATGTATTTTTGTTGCAGGTGGCCGGCCGGCCACCCCCTATGGCCGGCCGGCCAAGGGTCAAAAAGGCCAACTTGATTTAGTGGCCGGCCACCAAAGATTGGTGTTCTCCCAGGTGTGCTGAACAAGACCCTGTGGTTCAAATTTGACAACTCTAAAACAGGAGAGAGAATAGGCCAATTTAAAGAGGGGTTCAAAAGGGTCAAGTTGAGTTACTGGTCGGCCATGTGTTTTTAGGATCCTCCCATGTGTGTACATCACAAATATGTGGTTTTGGCTTGAAGAAAATGGCCTAGGGTGTTCAACATTAGCCCGGAAGTGAGAAAAACGGGCGCCGGGGGGCGCCGGAGGAGCATAACTGCTTGCTGAGACAATTGCTGGCCTTCCACCCTCCAGTGATCTTCCTGGTGATAAAACAGAGGTACCTGCCAAAAATGAACGAAAACCGATGCAAAACGAATGCTCGGGGACCAAAACACGCAGTTCGGGATCCCGAAAACCGGCCGTTGAGCACCGAAAGTGGTGTTTGGCCACGAAGTGGGTATCTAAGCCCCCAGTGTCCCTTGAAAGGGAGTAAATGAGATGCATGCCAAAAACTGGAGGAATCGGAGATGGTTGGGTGGTCCCGAACCGAGGCACACGGCCTGACGGCTCCGAAAACCGGGAACCGGGCTCCGAAATGGGCAAAATGGCCTACGGCCACAAAATGTAGCCCACGGCCACTGAGAGATGGTCTACGGGACCTCTCCCTCCCCTCAGGAAAGAAAACAGAGAAAATCGAGTCCGGTTCGCAAACCGAGACAAGGCACAGAAGAGAGTTCGGAAGTCCGGAGGCAGGGCGCACAGCCGCGACTCTGAGACTTCTGAACGAGCACGATATGCAACACCACCGAGCGCTCAATCGGTGACGTCTGAGTCTTAAAGTTGGTCAAAAATGGGGTGTCTACAACCACAAGCTTCTGGATGCAATCAATCTTGGAAAGGAGGTTGTCACATCAGCATCAGAACGTGGAGATGGGCTTCGAGAATCAGCAGCTCTACCACGTAGTGAAACACTCTTTGTAGTAGGTGAGCGTACTTTGCAATTGCGCTCATCAGGACTTCCACCCCTAGATGGTGGTGTCTTACGTGGAGAGGGGCTCCTCCAAGGACTAGGGCTACAACGAGCAGGAGAGGCACTTCAAAATACGCATATTGCATCAGATAATATGTCACAAAGGCATATATATATAGAGAGAGAGAAAGAGAGTGAGAGAGAGAGCATAATACCTTCCATATGACCGACTTCGACTGCGTCTCTCATCATCATATCTGCCTCTCCCATGGTCTTTGTGATAATCAGGACTTCCATCGTGGCTTCTACTTTGATGACGATAATCTCTCTCCCTTTCGCAGTGCCCGTCACGGTTATATCTACCCCTACTTCTGCTGCAACTTCTCCTCCTGTTATCCCGACCCATGTACTCATCCCTATACCTGAAATTGTTTTCAAAATTGAAAAATCTAGAAATCCCCTAGAAGTTGATTTGTGATTATGTATCAATTTTAAGTAGTAAAACAATCTCAATCAAACAATCAAGACAAATCGACACAACGATTTTAACGTGGAAAAACCACAATTGGAGCGCCTCCAATTGTGATAAAAAAAAAAACCATGGGCAAAAGTCACAAAACAATCTACTAAGAAGATATAAAGGAATTACACAAGTGTACTCTCAATTACCTAGCGAATCCACGCCCGAATCGAACTGACCCCTATGTGCCTCTTCCAACCCTGTCTTCACCTCGGAATTGCCTTACCCAACATTGAATCCACAACGTCGATGTTAAATCCACGATGATGAGCCACTCTAGAATCCACCAAAGCTTCAGGCCCAAATTCCACGAAATCCACCGAAGAACAACTCTCTTTTTTGTATTGAATAAACAAACAATCCTTTGATGTATACTTTTTAAAACATGAGTTGAATACTCATTCAAACATCAAAGAAAACTAGCAAAATAGCCCCAGATATAAACCCTAATATCCAAGAACAAGATCTGGAAGCATAACCCTAAAATCTTACTGAAACACATATTTATAGCAATCTGTTCCACGATCTCCGCTCGAGTGCTAGAATGGCCACTCGAGCGGACTGACGCTCGAGTGCACGAAATTCCGCTCGAGCGGAAAAATGTAACTGCCAGTATTTTTACAGGCGATCAAACTTTTGGAACCAAGGATTCTCCACTCGAGCGCCTAAACCGCTGCATGAAAGAATTATCTTCGCCCAAACCGTTGCATGAAAGAATTACCTTTGCTTAGCTCGATCCCTGTCATAGTCAGCAAAGTGGCAAACATGAAAGAATTATCTTTTGAAACTTCTCTGCAAGGCACAATTCGGGTTGGATTCGCACCTAAGTACTCATAACCTCACTGATATAAAAGAGCGAATAAAAGTACAATTGAAAGGAGTTTTGTCAAATGGGATTGCCAGGAATAAAAACCTAACAATAATAAAAAGACATACACAATTAAATACATATTGGATAATATTTCATAGGAATCTATCTTTTAGCGGGAATAAGCAATTAAGAAAAGTCATACAACAAAACACAAACAGAAAACAAGATTAACAAATAATGCATAAGAAAAATAATAATTCGAGTGTCCAAAAGAGCACCAAGAGATTAAACATACGGAAAGAAACTCATGGAAATGTTTCTACTCTAAAAGAATAATAATTCTTCTTAAAAAGATGTAGGCAAAAAATAAAAGGCCTAAGTGTCACTTGACAGTCCCATTTGGCCAACAAATTAAGCCTAACTTTTTACTTTTTTACTCGATTTGAGCATCACGTGGGGTATTGGCATTTTTTCCATTTTACATATAACAATTGAGAGAATGACTTTCATCATAAAGCATTCTTATCAATGGTACATAGGTCATTTTGCATTAAAAATTCAAAAAGCTAGAAAGATTGCCAAACATTATCAGCTAATAAAACCATTAAAAAGTTAAAAAGCCACCAAAAAAATATATAACTAGTAGTAGACCAAACAAGCTGGCTTAAAACTGGTAGCCAAATGAGTACTTTTTTCATCAAATTTGAGTAAAAATATAGTTAAAAGCTTGAATTGGTATGGAGTACTCCAATCCTTGCTCCTTTTGTCATCAAATCTTAAATGCAACCTATCCAAAAGCCTCTTTTAACCATTTTTTATGAAAGAAAATCATCTCAAATCCTTATTCTTTGAAATTTCATTACATTGTTTGTTGGCTATATATTTTGTATAGGCCAATCATAGCTTAACACGTGGCTCGTAAAAAGTAATTTGGGGAGTTAATGCAAGTCTCCAATCAGCAACAGACACATGGCAGTTCATATTGGTAATAATGAATTTGCGTAGCATGGAAGCAGTTAGAAGGTGCAAAGTGACGTGACCCAACAGTTACTCACAATTCAAATTCAAATTCAAATTCCAGAGGGAAGCCCAACTGCAAGGAAGGTGTAGTGAGAGCAGATTGTTCAGAGCCATAACCAATGATCGTGGAAGGGCATTTCAACGGTTAGAAGTCTACTTCGACGGTTACTATTAGAGAGTTTAAATAGAAGAGAATGCCAATAGAAGGGGACCCAGACCCAAATCCAGAAATTAGTTATTTATTTCATATTTTTCCAGTTTTTACATTTTCAGCCTTTCAATTCCTATACTGCACTTCATTTCCTAGGAGTAGTTTCAAGTAGTTCGTTGCTATGAACCTCTTCGAGACTGGGTCATTTCATTGTAAACTCTCATTTACTTAATGAAATTCAATTCTGAATTATTTTATACTTGTTATTGTTTATAAGTTTCTTCTAAGCAAGCTACCAGTAACAATCATCTTCATTGAGGCTGAAAGAACTTCAACACAATCGTCTGATAATTGGTTGGCAATTTGAATTCTATAAAGACTTATTAATCTTTGCTGGCACGCTTAAAATTACATAATTAACCTTCGAAAGCCAAAAAAGCCAACATATATATTTGGCATGCCCAGTGGGACACTTTAAAATGGCTAGACGTAGGAGACAATGAGAAAATGAACGCTTGGAAGAAGGTGTTGAAGGAGAGATAGAAGTTCCTAACCCACATGATAAGGTAATATCACATCCTATGGATGCACCTGTCTCATCAGATCCTCCACAAATGGTCGAATATACTAGCACCTCAGAATATGCAACACATGTCCAAAACATTGGACAGGGCTATAAAACTGGACCATCAACTGCCCTTTCTACCCAACCAATGCATCTATGGGGAGGTTTAGTAGATGCTATGGGGCAGCAACTAATGCATATAATGGAAAGATGGGAAACATCCTTCATGGATCGAAGATGAGCAACATCCTTCATGAATCGAATGAACTCTCATCAACCAACTGTCATAAGGCAGGTTGAGGAAAACATATGTTCTTCAACAAAGATTGGATTGAGATAAACAGCCTATGCAAAATAATGGACAAACCAACGGTCAGACTAGTAATCAAAATCATGAGAGGCCATCACTTGTGCCTCAGTCATGGTATGAAGCTCCTTTGAGACCACTGGAAAATCAAAATGTACCCTTATCTAGCAGCGAAACCATACAAATTAGTGGGTCTGAACTAACACTAGAAAATGGCATGAGGGTGTTTTCAAATCCCATGTTTGAAACCATGCCTGGTACACGAACGTTCACTAACCATGTGTTTGAATTTGCACCCAGGAGGTTGGAAGGATTTACTGCAATTGGAAAAGAAACAACACCTGTTCCACCTTTTATGGCACCTTTTGCAAGGTAAGCCCCAAGAGGCCAGCCATACCCTTAACAGCAACCAGTACAACGAGGGTAGTCAGTCCTAAATGCACCTCTATATGGACCAAGAGGCCCTGAGGCACATGGAGTTCCTCCAAACCCTGTGTTTGCTTCTCTAGTAGTAGTCCAACCAGCACAGAACATGGTTCCTAGGGACCAAATTGCTGATATTGTTAGAGAGATGTATGGACCCGTGGCTCGGGGGGTCTAAACTCCTGTGTATAGAAAGCCTTACCCAGAATGGATAGACAGGGTACATGAATACCTAAGGAGATTTAGAATACCAGATTTTGCCCTTTTTTATGGAAATGAAAACCAATCAATGGTGGAACATATTGCCACGTTTACAGGCCAGTGTGGTGAAATCACCAATAATGATTACATAAAACTAAGACTGTCATAACCCGAACTCGACCATGTAGGTTAAGGTTATAACCGGCTAGTAATCATAAGATTACCTACGACCTCAAACAAAACCAAACATACATTATAAATAAGTAGAGGGGGGGCCAAACGGAAGCAGTATTAAAAATTTTGTCCATTGAGCTATGCTTACATGGCATACCAAAACATTTCCACATATGTAATAATAACTCACACCATAAACCAAAATAAACATCTTGTATATCCAGGATTATACAAACATATAGCCAGCTGAACAGAAGGTCTATATACATAGGTGATCCAACGGATCCACCAAAATAGCAAAAGAGTAAAATAGAGAACAAAAATGATGTCTCGTGCGTGAGACATCCAGGCTGACTCCACAAAACTTGGACTTCTCTTACAAGCTTTACTGAGGTTGGGGTTGGACATCTCTTTGCTCACCTACATATATATAAATAAGAGTAACTGAAAGCCTAGTGAATAATACCAGAGTAAAGAGGTTATATGAATGAAATTCTCTAATAGGTAACATCCTTATCAAACACATCAAACGGCCTTAGGCCCATTCATATTCTTATCAAATATGTCAAGCGGCCTCAGGCCCTGAACATATCAAACGGCCTCGGGCCCAATTCATTCACGTTGAACAGCCTCAGGCCCAATCATCGTATCAAATGGCCTCTGGCTTAATCATATCAAACGCCTCTGGCCCATTATTTTCATATTCATGTTTATGTGCATTTCATATTTGTGATTATAATCATATTCATATTTAAACAACCTTAGGCCCAATGCATTTGTATTCAGACGGCCTTAGGCCCATTTATATCCTTATTAAATGTATCAAACGGCCTCGGGCCCAATTAAAATATATCAAACCAACAAATCCATGAAGCTTATATGGAAGTAGTAGTTGGAAAGTAACATACTTGAAAATATCTTTACTAAGATATTACTCACAATGTTCTGTCGATGGATTTGCCCTCGTGTTTGACCCTACATATTTCATAACACATTGGGTCACAAACAATTCAATCCATACTTAACTTATTTATTTCTCTTAGGCCTTTTTCTTATCCCTTTAGTTCATTTACAATGTTCAATGCATGCCTAAGAGTGCTTAGCAATGAAAGAGAATGGAAAACGGAACATAAAACAACTTTCCAAAATTTTTGAAACAGGGCTCTCCGCTCGAGCGGCCTGAAAAACTCTGTAAAAGCACTGGTTGCATGAATTCTATGCTCGAGCGAGACTTCTAACGCTCGAGCAATGAATCTTGCAAAACAAGGTTCACTCGAGCGCAAGGTTTGCTGCTCGAGCCACCGTGCAAATCTCTGCAAAACTTCTTGGAGCTTAATTTTCACGCTCGAGCGAGACTTTCTCTGCTCAAGTAGACAAGTCAAATTCTGGAATATCCAGAATTCTACTTGAAGTCCAAAACGCAATTCCAAAGGTCTAATTCATGTACAATACACTCAAATATGCAAGCACACTTGTAGACGTCCCCGAACGTCCCGGGAGGGAATCCCCCGTTTTTGTTCATTGGGCTCACTACAGTTCAGGACTCAATGTCACGGTCCTGTATCTAATCTCGCAGAGTGCAATGCAAGACCGATGAATCATCAAAGAGTCCAGATCTGGCAAATCGTTTTGAACACAGATTTTTAGAAAGAAGTGCCAAACATAGACTGCTTTGCCAGATACAGAGTCACCACCTAAATATTTATTTTGGGGGAATTTAGGAAACCCTGACTCGTGCCTAAGGCCACGTGTCCGTCATCGCCAAAGTTGCCTCGGCTCGGGAACTTAGGTACGATTGGGGAAGGTCACTTCGTTAGCACCCCCGCTCGCCCGATCAAAGATCGGCCTCTACTAACCATGATATAGATTTTTGAAAATATTATGTGCTCTTATTCCAGTTATTAGCCTAGAATTACTATGTGATGCACACAACATACAAGTATAGACTGGATCGTTTGAGTTGGAACAAAACATTTCATGTTTATTTTTGAAAGCGGTTTGCTACTCGCAAGTAGGCTAAAATGCGGATTTTGCCACCTCAAGTGAGCTTAGAAAACATGGTGATTTGCCACTATCTAGTGGGCTAAAACTCGCAATCAATGAATCGTTCTAATTCAGATAATCCAACCTTCACCCACAGGCATTCAGGCAGTTATATCACATAAGCAAATAGCCTCATGGTAAGCATGCTATCATGGCAGTCACTCACATGCATGCAAGGATGCTAAAGCATAAATACTTATCGAGTACTCCAAGCCAAAGAAAGAAGCTAATTAGAAATCATGCATAAATCCTAACTATGCTGAAATGCCGAATGCAACACATGCGAAAATGCAACTAAGATAGGCTTGGCTATTCTAAAATGGCATATGAAATACAACAATTAATACACGTATTCAACTTGGAATTGAAATACAATGCAGTTAGCATGATGCGCCGAGCCCGGTGTATGCAAGACAGATGAATGAATGCAAACATGCGAACATAAGTATGCTAATTGAAACATGCCCTAATCTAACCATCATAAGGGTAAATAAAAGGGGGAAAAACGTGGGGTTAGAAGACATTCACACACGCACGCACACTTATTTACAACATTGCCCTCTCTCGGAGGATCCGAATAAATAATTACAGACCGAATAAATAATTAACTACTCTAGCTAATTAAATATTACAAAACCCTAAATTAATTGACAAATTAGTTACAAAGGGAGGCCGCTGCAGCCCCGCCTCGGAATGCTTGGATGATGTATGCTCGATTCGCCTCGCTTGGAAACCCGTCGCCATGCCACTGTTGCCTCTATTTGCACTGTTCTGTACCTCTGAGAACTGTGAAAATACTTGTGATGCTTTTGGAACACTCCCATAGCACTGTGGGATGTCACCGGCCATGATGCAAGTCCACCAGCCACTGGAATACAGTCATCAACCAAAAGTGGGACCACCGGCTAGACTTTGGTAGCTGGCCGGCACTAAAAGTGGCCGACCGGCCATTTCTTCCTGCAGAACACTGGTTTTGCTGCAGCAGAGGACAGACAGTGCATGGCAAAGCATTTTTAAGACAATGTGTGCATAGCCACTCTCCCTATCATGTAATGAACTCAAGGGAGTATGGCCCTCAGTCCTCAGGCCACCAATCACGCATTTCGATGCATGATGGCCAAAGGTACCAAGTTTGCAAATCAATGTAAAATGAATGCAATGAAAACAAATGAATGCTACACACTTTATCATGTTGGGATCAAGAGTGTCGGCGACCGAGGATTGAGGCGTGTTTCGTCACTTTAAGTACGAACACACCTCATTCCTCATGTTTGGTTTGACACCCCAAACCAAACATAATGCAATGCGTGTATGCAATATGGCTCAAATATGCAATATGAGGCTAAGTTAGCAAAGCATGCCAAATGCAATGCAACCTAAACATGCAAATGTACAATGTGCTAAGCATGCAAGATGCAATGCAATGCGACCTAACATGCAAGCTAAGCTAATGTAACAAGAACATGCGAACATGATATAATGCAAGCATGCAAATGATGTAACAAGATGCAACATGGCAAACATGCAACTATGTACAAGGATGGTCTTAAACCGAAATGGGAGGCCTCAGCCATGTCCCAAAACAGTGGCCAAAGTGCAATGGAAATGATGGGTAAATGTGTACACAAACAAGCATACCAATGGGCCTATCACCTAAGCATGGGAGGGGCAACTTTCAAGGACACTTAAAAGATGACAAACATGGACATTAGACAATCATGTTAAACTCTGAAAAACATGCAAAAGGATGATGCTAAGCCACTCAAATCATGCAAGTAAGGCACACAAAGAAGCCCAAAACTTGAGACTAACCAAGGGGCTCAAGCCATGACCATATGAGGCAAGTTCCAAAGGGGGAAGCGGACCAAAATTAGAGGTCAAGCATGACCAAATAACCCCCAAAACCTACTGATATGGCAGCTAAATAATCTAAACATGGAGGCATGCAAAATGGCCTAAACATGGAGCATAAGACAACAATTCTTCAAAGCATTGAAAGGGTAGCGAATGCAAGCATACAAGCATGAAGCATGGACTGAAATATGATCTCAGGTGATGCCAAATCATGAGAAAGGTCAAAGCAATGCATGCTAATGACTCACACACCCGAGGCTAACAAACTAGAATGCATGGTGGCTATACAAAGCGATGTAAGCATGACCAAAAGGACACCAAACAGACCTTAAGCATGGCAAAACAGAGCTAAAATGTTCTTGGAACCAAACCAAAATCATGCTAAAATGCCACCTTACAACATGATGCATGTTAGGCCAAAACATGGGATTACAAGACAAGCATATGATGCATGCAAGAGGCCATTAAACCAACTTAAAACAGAGGTATAACATGACAAAATACCACTAAATACCCACTGAGATGGAGCCAAAATCGACTAAGCATGCATGCTACCTTTATGAGCCAACAACACAAGCAAATGAGACACAAAGAGAGAGGGGTGTCCCTCCCCTATACAAGACCTCAAAACCACTTTACCACCACTGAAAATCCTCTGGATTTTAGTGGTGAGAAGGCCAATACACGAAAGTTCCAAAGCTCAACAAAGAAGGCACAAAAAGAGGCCAAACAAGGCCTAAGTGGGGGAGGACGACCCCTAACACCAAAATGACCCTAAACAAACATCTTAAGCATGAAAATACAGAACTTTTATCAGTTATACACTAAGCTCAAAACAACATGCAAGATAGGTTAAAAGCTAGTGCAAAAATAGGGAATATAAAGCAATAGTGCTCACCCTTGAAGAACACTTCAAGAACAGCAACTCCAGCCCCCTCCTTCTGATCAAAACCAACTCAAAACTTCAAGAACAAACTCTCAACACCTTAATAACCAAGGTATAGTGTAACACTAGGTGCTTTAGTGCAAAAATAAGAACAAAACACACTTTTGAACACTATTCCACACACAAATATAGAGAAAGAGAGGAAGATATAGAGAGGGAGTGATATATGTGATATATATCTCTGATTTGCTCAACCTCTATAAAGGAGAAGGGAGGCCCTCTTTTATAGAACAAAACAAGGGCCTAAGCTTCTTGGAGAAGCTAAGACAAAGGGGTCAAGCTTCCTCAAGAGGCTAGAACAAAGGTTCAAGCTTCTTGAGGAAGCTAAAGCAAAGGGTTCAAGCTTCCTCAAGAAGTTAGAGCAAAAAGGGTGCAAAGGGTGCAAATCCTCCATACACGTGTATGGAGGACAGGTCTGTGTGCACCAGCTGGCACAGCTGGCATGCACAATGCCTAAAAAAGGCAAAAAAAGAAGCCCCGGCCAGAAAATATGGCCGACTGACCAAACAAACAGTCGGCCGACTAAAAACAATGCCGACCGGCCATCACCAATGGCCGGTAGCAACAAAACAGGGTCGGTGGTCTCAAGCCAAGGCCAGTGAGGTGTGGGGATGACCAACAAGCCATTCTCTGCCCTCAGAAGCAAAAACAAACAAGTTCTTGGTCCACAACCAAGCACAGAACAGGCATGTTAAGAGATCCTGAGGCAAGGCGCGCAGCCAAGACCTCCGGGAACTCGAAACGAACACGAACATGGGTGATCATCGAGTGTTCAAACGATGACGTCCAAGTCTTGAGGGCGGTCAAAAATGGGGTGTCTACAGTTGCCCCTTTTTGACAGAACTCGAAAGTCATAACAATGACGGGAGTGAATGTCAAAGCCCCGAGACGACCCATTTTTGACAAGGCCGAAGACTTGGACAAACAAACAAAATACCGATAAATAAATGGTTGCGCTCACAGGCTGCCTACGTATCCCTTTGCAAGGAATCAAACCTGCGTAGTTCAGGGGCAGGATGCAAATGAGATGCAGGAAGACTTTGATAATTGGACTTATACGCTACGCGAAGCCGGTTCGAAAATTGGACTTATACGCTGCGCGAAGCCGGTTTGAAAGTTGGACTTATACGCTACGCGAAGCCGGTTTGAAAATTGGGGATTTATGCCATGCAATGCAATGTAAAAATGCAATGTAATAGCTAGAAAGCGAAGGTACCTTACAGGGGCAATTGGCAATGACCTACCTCATGCTGCTGGGGACCTTCCCCTTCTTCTTGGTTGAACCGCAGGTAATACTTTTCTCCCTGGCCATGGTCGCAGCTTTCCTTATTCTCCAACAGGGTGACAGACTAGATTGGATCAGCATCCAGAATTGAGGCGCATACAGATGCTATCTCAATCTATGGGGCTGCCATACAGATTTCAAGCCGAGGATATACCCCTGGGTATTTAAACTAGACTTTAGTCTCGGAAATCCCGAACCTTTGCATTCTAGGCATGAGCCATTCGAACTCTAGTTTCCACTGTCTCAGTTGGTCTCCTAGGAACTCACCGCAAACACAGGCAGGTGGCTATACCAGACCATCGGAAGTCGTTTGGGCACGACAAACACCAAAGGAATTGCACCTTTAGAGAATTTAAGGTCTCCTAGACCAGACGATAAAACAGATATGATGCAATGGATGTAACAGATGTGATGCAATAGATAATAGATGCGATGTAACAGAGAGTACAATAGATGCAAAGGGTGACATACTCCAACCACGCTGGACTCGTGAGTGGAGGAAGAACAAAGAAAATCAATTAGGAGCGTGTTCCACGTAACCTAAGATAAATTCCAAACACGCTGAAATTGTGTGAGGAAGAAGATGCTCCAATCACGCTAAAATCGTGAGAAGAGGTAAACAAATTCCAAACAAGCTGAAATCGTGTGAGAAAAAGAACACTTTAACCACGTTGAAATCGTGAGAAGAGGCTTAAAAAACAACCGCCCAGGTGCGCACTCGACGCAACTTGAAATGAATTCTGAACACGCTGAAATCGTGTGAGGAAAAGAACACTCTAACCACGCAGAAATCGTGAGAAGAGGTCAGAAACCGCTCGGGCTCGCGCGTCACGCGTCCCGAGATACAACCTGCCCAGGGCCGCGCTTTACGCGTCCTGAGATAAATTCCAAACACGCTGAAATCGTGTGAGGAAAAGAGACACTCTAACCACGCTGAAATCGTGAGAAGAGGTCCGAAAACAACCGCTCAAGTGTGCGCACAACGCAACCCGAGATAAAATCCAAACACGCTGAAATCGTGTGGGGAAAAGAACACTCTAACCACGCTGAAATCGTGAGAAGAGGCCTTGAAAAACAACCGCCCAGGTGCGCATTCGACGCAACCTGAGATGAATTCCGAACACGCTGAAATCGTGTGAGGAAAAGAACACTCTAACCACGCAGAAATCGTGAGAAGAGGTCAGAAACCGCTCGGGCTCGCGCTTGACGCGTCCCGAGATACAACCCGCCCAAGGCCGCGCTTTACGCGTCCTGAGATAAATTCCAAACACGCTGAAATCGTGTGAGGAAAATAGACACTCTAACCACGCAGAAATCGTGAGAAGAGGTCCAAAAACAACCCGCCCAGTGCGTCTAGAACACAACCTGGGATAAATTCCAAACACGCTGAAATCGTGTGAGGAAAAGGACACTCAAACCCCACTGAAATCGTGAGAGAGGTCCGAAAATTGCTCGGGCTCGCGCTTCATGCGTCCCGAGATACAATCCTCCCAGGGCCGCGCTTCACGCGTCCTGAGATAAATTCCAAACACGCTGAAATCGTGTGAGGAAAAGGGGCACTCAAATCACGCTGAAATCGTGAGAGGAGGTCCGAAATAAACTATCAGGCGCGTGCTCGGCGCAACCTGAGAAAGTCTCGGAGGACAACGATCCCAAATGCTGCTCAGCGTAAAAGGATAAACGATAGAAGATAACACAAGATGCAAATAAATGCAAGTAAGGTGTGCATGACAATACAAGTGGAAGAGTGCATAACAATGTGGGTGGAAGGGTGCATAACTTTGAAGCAGGCTTGATCTTGCGCTTAAGGTAGAGGCACACTCATACTTCGGAGCATTGACAAGGCTTGACAAGGTACATCCAGAATACAATCACGGAATTTTCTAAAGTTAAAACACACTCAGATGCTTCGATTTTCGCTCTTTTCTTTTGCTTTGTAGTCTGGAACCTATATAGCTTCAGATTGGTCCTGATTTTACTGTTCTCACATGACCTAGGTTGAACCCTGCAGTTTTATGAAAGAACATATTTTGCACGAATGTAGAGAATGGCACAACACTCTGAGCACAAAACGATTTGATTTTTGAAATTGAAATTGAGAAAAGAGTTCTCAACCGGGTATTGAGCCTACCACTGAATGTAGCGCACCACGACTCAATCAAAGTAAAACAAATAGTAAACAACTTAAACACATCGAGTAACACTCGAAAAGACTCAAAATAAGAATTGAGACAAAACAAAAGACACGGCACTCAGACGTGCACAGGGAGCCTGTTTCTTCAAGTATTGTTTCCCACCCTTTCTTATTTGTGATTCTCACATCACTCGGCCCTCAGGCTCTTTTTTTTTTTTTTTTTTTTTCTAAAAAAGCCCTTTTCTCACTTTTTCTCTCAGCGCACATCTCTCTATTCTTTAATCTCTCATTTTTTATCCCTTCCCTGGGTGGTTGATGGATAAGCAGGAAGTTGTGGGCTCTTGCCCCTGGTGTTCTACCAGATTCCCATTCTTGTTCACAACAGTGAGTTTCCCCACAGAGGGGTTGTGCTACAACTGGGTGTGTAACAAATCTGCAGCTGACATCGGTTGACGATGCTCTGCTGGGGAGTTTGGGCATGATCGGATCTGTCCAGATGAGGGAATGGAATATCTTAATCCATTCCAATTCGTGCTTCGCACTTAGCTTGATACCTCGTTGCTTGGAGGATGTGAGAGGTTTCTACCCTTTTGCGGTCAGCTTCAGTGGTGCCCTTGTCTGGCAAGTAGAGTGCCCTTCTTGGCAAGTATGGTGCCCATTCTGGCAAATGCATTGTCAACGGGGAAAAGACAGAACACCTAACTCAACTGTGCCCCTAGTTCATCATTTTGACCATTTTTTGTTTTGTTTTCTACTAAAACAATTTTGACCAAAATAAGAGTTAGATTAACACGCTTGTTCGATTTTCTGATTTGAAATCATGCAAGTCAGGCTATGAGCACTGAAAATTTTCCTTTTTTGGGTCCAAGAAATGGTCCAGTTTTAGAAAAATGAAATAATTTTCGAGAGAATTAGTCAACCTCAGTAAAAATTCTCAAAAACTATTTTCGCAAACGGCCACTGCTCGACGAGCACGGAACCTACTCTTGAGATGTACAACCTCGGATTCATAACAACGGAAAATTGCCCCTTGTCTGAACGGCACTGTACGGCAATGGAAAATTGCCCCTTGTTTGAATAGCACCGCAGCGCACTGAACGGCAACAGAAAGTTGCCCCTTATTTGAATAGCGCCGCAGCACGTGGCAACCAGTCCTCACAGTGACAATTACAACCAAATTCTCGGATACAGAGAAGACAAAGATGACCAGAACCATCACATGGACACAGTCAAATTTGAAGTGTTTTACGGTTGGACTTCAGAGTGAAGTTGCCTACGTATCCCAAACATGGGAATCAAGCCTTACGTAGTTCCGGGTTAAGGTACACTCGGGTATTAACCTCTCCTTTTGCGCTCCAACTTTTGCCAAGGCCGCCCTTCTGGGTTTTCGACCTTGCGAGCTTTGTTCTTCTTTTCTTTTCAATTCCTTTTCATTTCTTTTCTACTTTTTTCCTTTTCATCTTTTCCTTTCATTTTCTTCATTTTTCACTTTTTTCATTCTTTGCATTTTTCTTTTTTTTATTTTCTTTCTTCTTTTTCTTGCTCTAACTTTTGCTTGGGTCGCCCTTCCGGGTTTTTGGCCCAGCGAGCCTCTCAAGGGTAAAAGTGTAGCTTTATCCATGTCAAATGGTTTTGAGATCCTGAAGTCATCTGAATCTAGGAGAATGGCTGCTGTTCGCTGACGATGTAGAAGTCCATCCAATGGAGGGTGAATTTGCCCCTAGTGTTGTGGATAGGAACTCGGTTGTGCTTTAGCAATGTCTTCTTCTTTCCTCCCTTCCGGGGTTTGGCATTCTTGCCGATCTTCATTAGCTTGAGCAACATCCCAATTTTTTTGACTCTTCGAGCACCTTTGTCATTTTTGCCCCTAGTTCGAGGGGTACCTCTGATCTAGCTTTGCAAGCTTCTTTTGATAACATCTGATCTTCTTGATTTGAGTTTCTTGCCCCTTAGTTCATGGGCTACTTCTGATCCGACCACACAGGCCTTACATTGTGGTTGACCGTTGAACATTCTAAATCTAAGTTCAAGGTTTGAAAGCCAGGGGTTGAGTCTAGAGGCTGAGAATGATCCTAAGTTGCACAATCTCAAGAGCGATTCCACACAAGTCTTCACAGGACGGCGCAAAACATTTTTTGAAATCTTTTAAGAAAGCGACTAATTGCTCGCGCGGAAGACAGTGTGGAGCCAATCTGGATCAAGCTAGGATCCTTTTCAGTACTCACATTAACAAGCATGATCTCATTCATTAAGGGCTTAGCATGCCTCTCTCTCTCTCTCTCTTAATTTGATCAAAGTTTTGCAAATCCCGAGGAATTCCTTCCTCTTCATTTTCATCACAATGTTCAAAAAGTTTTGAAAAACTTAGGTCAAATACAATGACTTTAAGGCACAGAAAAGCAAGTGAAAAGCACTGCCGCTTCATTTAGATCTTCCGGCATAACTGGCGCAAAGTAGAAATGAGCACAAAAACATGAAAACCAACTGGTTGTTCATTCAGATCTATTGGCACAACTGGCTCAAAGTAGCAATAAGTACAAAACATGACAGCCACAGTTGTTTCATTCAGATTTCCCGGTTGCAACTGGCTCCACGGCAGAAACAGACTCAAAAAGAAAGCAAAGAGATAAACACAAAACAAAATAGTGACATCCAAGGTAATATCCCCGGAATCACTCGATTCTAACAAAACAGGACTGACTCGATACAACAAGACAGACTCAACAAGATTGACTCGATACAACAAGACAGACTCAACTGACTCAGCACAAAAAGACTGACTCTATACAACACAACAAGACTGACCCAATACCCAAGTCAGAAAGCAAAATTAACAGTATTTGTACATTGCTCAAAACAGTGCATGCCATCCACCATAGCTGGAGTAATCTAAGCGCCATCCGCAGGTGGTTCATCCCTCGATCAAATAGTCACATTATCCCCCAGAAGTTCACTGATCTAGTGCCGATAGACTTTGCAGGACCCGGCGCGACGATGACCTTGTTGTCAATTAGATCTTGTATTGCATGGCGAAAACGGTAACAACTATCAGTGCCGTGGCCGACTTATTGATGGAAGGCACAGTACTTGGCCGGATCATGGGAAGGGGGAAGTTTATCTGGCAGTGGCCGCAGCTCTAGGGGTTTTAGATCCCCCTTAATAATCAAGACCCTCAAAGCTGCTGATAGAGACATGTACAGTGGGGTGAACACCCTCTGGCCCCGAGGTGGGTGTTTTGAAGTTTGTGGAGTTTTGCTGGATGCACTAGCAAAGGGATTGACAGGCGCTGACTGGGTTTGCTGATCTCTTCCGAGTACGGGATTAGGGCTGAAAGGAACATTCCTGGTACAACGGCCCTTCTCCCGGCTTGCCCCTTGATTCAAACTGGCCCCAACTTGAGTAGCGAAAGTGTCATCCACAGTCTTTGCAACAACTGCAATCACTTGCTATTTGTTCAGCCCTTCGGCTTTCAAAGCCTCAACAGCCCACTGAAGATGTTCATGGGGACTAATGCTTGCGCCTGCCTTGTTCTTATCACTGGCCTCCACTTTGCTAAGAGATTGGCCTTCTCCCAATGCAGCCCGTCCCAAGGTTAGGGAGCCCTTTGACATGAACTCCCTGGTATGTGATGCGGTTGATGATGGAGCCAAAACTCCAAAGGCCAGATCTGCCATAGTTCTCTGAAGATCTTCGATCATCCTCATCAGCTCAGAAGTAGTGGGTTCATGGGTTTGACATAATTGGGGTTCAGATGCACCCATCATGCATAAGTCCATGCTTTCCGGGATAAACACCTCAGGCTTGGGTAGATGGGCCGAGGTGATGTATACGCTGGGGTCGTAGGTGGACGGCAGCATATGGATGAGGTTGAGATGTAGAGGTGACGGGTCAGTACTAACCTGAGGTCCTTTTGGTGGAGCTAGGGTCTCTTCGTCAATAAGATCTTGAATCTTATGACGGAGGTAGATGCAACGGTTCGTATCATGGCCGTGCTGTTGATGATAGGCACAGCATTTAGTTGGGTCATATCTTGGTGGAAGAGGGTTTGGAAGGGGTTGGGGTTCTAGAAGTTCTAGGTGCCCTTATTCTCGCAGCTTTTTCAAAGCTTGAGAGAGACTCATGTAAAGAGGATGGAATTTTCGGGCTTGGGGCCGATTTGAAGTGGTTGGTTTTTGGCCATTGAGGGAAGTGGTGATAGTGTCTACTTCTGAGCATTTCGTAGCTGTGCTACCATCAGTAGTATCATTGGAACTGCGAGCAACATTCCTCTTCAAAGGCTCATTATCTTCTGCAAAGATCCCTTGTCTGATGGCATTCTCGATTTGAACCCCCATTTCATGAAGGGCTGGAAAGGTAAACAGAGGTAGAACGACCATCTTTTGCAGCAACTTGCCATGCAGATTCCGAACAATCATCCTGATCTGATCTTTGTCGGAAGGTCTTGTAGTCATCATTGAGGCCTTTGCTCTCCATCTCGTCACGAACTCTGAGAAACCCTCCTTTGGCTCTTGGCGGGTGACTTCGAGATCACGAGTTGTGACCTCGATCTGTGTGTTATAGGAGTATTGAGCAATAAAGGCCTCAGCCAGCTCTTCCCAGTTCTGTTTCACAAAGTTCTCCAATTTCGCATACCAGATTGCGGCTATCCCAGACAGGGTTCGGCCGAATAGTGACAATTTCTAGGCTGTGGTCAAACCCATTGGCCTCAAGATATCATAAAACAGTTGGAGGTGCACCATTGGGTCTTCAGAGCCATCGAATCGATCGATATGTGGCATCTTGAACCGATCCGGTAACGTCACCACTGAGTCGGTATAACCATCCTCTATATCAGGAATAGGGTGGGCCCCGTGAGACTTTTTGAACAATTTCTCAAGCTTGCTCACTTTCAATGCTGTGGGGTCCGTCTCGAACTCAAAGGGGGAGTCTGGTAGGTTGGTGGGTGTTTTAGATAGCTGGGGTAGAACCGGGGGCGGAGTTGGCCCGACTGGAATGTCCGTATCATCCTGGACGTCATTTGCCTCCCCGAGTATGGGAACTCTTGGTGGGGGAGGATCCTGGTGCGAAGCAGATGCTCCAGCTTGCTGCTATAGCTTGGTGATTAATTCTGCCTGTTGGGCCATGACTACGGCCTGTTGCTTGGAAAATTCCGCTTGACGGACAGCGTCTTGCTGCATAGTTTTCATACTATCCTGGAGCTGGCGGACCATCTCTTCTAAGCTTGACATGCTGTTCTGATCTGATTGAAACATCGATATATCTATCTCTGCAGTAGACTCGGAAATCTCAACCCGACTGCTCAAAGACCACTGATCTGGTAGCTATTGTACTGGTGGTCTGTGCCTGACTAGCCTTCTCTGGCTCTGATTGCCCTTGAACTGAGTCTCCGACCTGACAAAGTCTATCAGCACAAGTCCAATGTACCCAGGGGATATTGGAGCCTTCTGAAGCTATGATTCTAGGACTACCCTAGCAAAAGAGAAAACAGACAGCACCTCAGCCTGATTTCGCCAAAACAGATATGAGCAAAACTGAATGACTGTGCTCTCTACTGAATTCTGCCTCAAATCTAATACCCTCAAGTAAAACTGATTTCCAAAACACTGATGCCCGCAGGCCTGATACCCAGACTTGCAAACTGATACATGCATTCCTGTAGAGACGCACTCTAAAAGCACATAACAAGCAAGTGAGAGCCAAAACACCCCTATGGCGGGGTAGGGTTTCCCTGTCCTATTTTGTCAGGAGCTAGGGTTTCACTACGCACACAGCGGTTTCAAACAACCTACAATCGGGTAAGCAACCTGTCCTAGTTTGGAATAGTCACTATGGATTCCGAATATGCACTAGGTCGAATGGTCAAAAAGGGTGCCCTGGTAAAACCGGTGTTTGTGTTCCCATTGTGGCAGAACCCGTAACCAGTTAGCCTTATGGCACGCTTCTCAAAGCGAGCCTTCGACAAACCATTCAGGAATAGCAGACGGCAAACACGGTGTCCTAGGCACACCAATGCAAATGCAATGCAAAGAAATACATAAGTGCAGTCAAAACAAGATATCATGAGTTCGAGTCAAGTTCTCTAAATCCCCAACGGAGTCGCCAGAAACTGTAGACGTCCTCGAACGTCCCGGGAAGGAATCCCCCGTTTTTGTTCATTGGGCTCACTACAGTTTAGGACTCAATGTCACGGTCCTATATCTAATCTCACAGAGTGTAATGCAAGACCGATGAATCATCAAAGAGTCCAGATCCGACAAATCGTTTTGAAAAAAGATTTTTAGAAAGAAGTGCCAAATATGGACTGCTTTGCTAGATACAGAGTCGCCACCTAAATATTTATTTTGGAAAAATTTAGGAAACCCTGACTCGTGCCTAAGGCCACGTGTCCGTCATCGCCAAAGTTGCCTCGGCTCGGGAACTTGGGTACGATTGAGGAAGGTCACTTCGTGAGCACCCCCACTCGCCCAATCAAAGATCGGCCTCTACTAACCATGATATCGAGTTTTGAAAACATTATGTGCTTTTATTCCAGTTATTAGCCTAGAATTACTATGTGATGCACACAACATACAAGTATAGACTAGATCATTTGAGTTGGAACAAAACATTTCATGTTTGTTTTTGAAAGGGGTTTGCTACTCGCAAGTAGGCTAAAATGCGGATTTTGCCACCCTCAAGTGGGCATAGAAAACATGGTGATTTGCCACTATCGAGTGGGCCAAAACTCGCAATCAATGAATCGTTCCAATTCAGATAATCCAACCTTCACCCACAGGCATTCAGGCAGTTATATCACTGTAGACACCCCATTTTTGACCGTCCTTAAGACTTGGACGTCGTCGTTTGAACACTCGATGATCATCCCTGTTCGTGTTTATCTTGAGTTCTCGGAGGTTTCGGCTACGCGTCTTGCCTCAAGACCTCTCGACTTGTTTGTTTTGTGTTTGGTTTTGCATCAAACACTTGTTGTTTTGCTTCTGAGGGTGGGAAATAGCTTGTAGGCCATCCCCACACCTCACCAGCCATGGCTTGAGGCCACCGACCCTCTTTTCTTGCCACCGGCCATTGGTGATGGCCGGTCGGCACTTTGTTTGGTCGGCTGACCATTAATTTGGCCGATTGACTCCTTTTCTGACCGAGACTTTTTCTTGAGGGGGTTTGAACCTTTTGAACCCCCTGTTTTAACTTCTTGAGGAAGCTTGAACCTTTTGAACCCTTGGTTTTTAGCTTCTTGAGGAAGCTTGAACTTTTTGAACCCTTGGTTTAGCTTCTCCAAGAAACTTGAACCCTTTGCACCTTTGCTCTAGCTTCTCTAAGAAGCTTGACCTTTTTTAGCTTCTCCTAGAAGCTTGACCCTTTTTAGCTTCTCCAAGAAGCTTGCACCCTTTGCTCAAGCTTCTAAGAGAAGCTTGGCCCCTTTGCCTAGCTTCCCTTAGGAGCTTGACCCCCTTGACCCTTTTTATGATTAGCTTCTCTTAGAAGCTTGGCACCTTGCCTTGGCCTATATAAGGAGGGCCTCTCCTTCCATTTCAAATGTTGAAAAATTGATATATAAGATATATATATATATATATATATATATCACTCTCTCTCTATATCTCCCTCTCTCTCTCTCTACATTTGGGTGTGTTAGAGGGTGCAAAAGGGTCTAGTTCTTGGCCATTTGAACTACACCTCCTAGCACAACACCTCCATCATCCATCCAAGCACCTTGGAGCTGATTTTCAGAGGTTGAGGGTTGCATTTTTGGGTCTAAAGGCTGCTGGTTCTTGCTGGTCTTCAAAAGTAACTTCTTACCCTCTTTATTCCCCGTTTTTGCACACACTTTTATCCTGTCTTGCATGCTGTTTTGGGCTTTGTCATAAACTGAAAAAAGTCTTATTTTGAGCTCCTCTTGAAGTTTGTTTAAGACCACTTTTGTGTTTGGGGTCGTTTACCCCCTCTTAGGCCTTGTTTGGCCCCCATTTTGTGCTATTTTTGGTGAGCTCTGGGACCACTTTGTTTGGGCCTCCTCACCACTGAAATATTGAGGGATTTCAGTGGTGAGAATGGTGATTTGAGGTCCTAAGAAGGAGAGGGCCATCCCCTCTCATTGTTGTCTTCAATATGTGCCATTTTTGCCTCATGTGTGAGCACCATTTTTAGGTTCATGTTGGCCATGTATTAAGTTGTATTTGTGCTTATTATGCCATGATATAGCACTATTTTTACTTGGTTTAGACACACCATGCTTGCTTTGCATACTTGTCTTGTAATGCCATGAAATTGCCTTAACATGTATCTAGCATTTAGACCACTATGCTTACTTGTTTTGACTTAGCTTTGTGAAGCTTTTATGCATGTTTTAGTGTGCTTGAGGACTATTTTTGGTTGTTTGGGTCATCCATGATTTGCTTTGTATAGCTACCATGTAATCTCCCTTGTAGGCCTTGAGTGTTGGACCTTCTAGCATGCTCTATTTGCATTATTTCAGTGGTTTGGAACCACTTGCCATGTCATTTTAGTCCTTATGGCATGCTTGTATGCTTGCATTTGATGCTCCTTTAATGTTTTAAGAGGTTGGTCCCTTATGCTCCATGTTTGGCCCCTTTTGCATGCCTTTAGAATTAGGTCATTTAGATGCCATCTAAGTGGTTCTTGGGGCTTACTTTTGCATGATTTGGGACTATTTTAGTTCATTTTGGTCATTTGCTTCATGTGTCACATGACCATAGTTTAAGTCCTTGGGTTTGGTTGCATGCCTTGCTTGCATTGGTAGGTGGATTTGGTATCATCTTAACATGATTTTCAGAGTTTGATGTGCATGCCATTTGTCCATGATTATCCTCTTTTAAGTGTGCTTAAAAGATGCTCTTTAATGCTTAAGTGTTGGGCCATGTTTGCATGCATTGTTTGTGTGTGTATTTGCCTCCATTCGATAGCATTTTGGCTTCCTATTTAGACATGGCCGAGGCTTGTCGATATTGGTCTAAGTCCACCTTTCGCATGTTGTTCAAATATGGTCACATTGCTACATGCTTCCATGCTTCGGTTGCATAATGTTTTGCATACTCATTACTTGCATTGTTGACACATGCTTAGCCATATTGCATTTTGTTGCATGCTTCCCCCATGTTCATGTTTGCATACTTGCCTCCATACTCATGTTGCATACTTAGCTCACATGCTTAGGTTATATTTGGCATGCATGCCGTGCCTCTTGTTTAACCATGATTGAGGTTGGGCCTCTTGTTTGTTTGTATGCATTTCATTCCATATTGAGTTGGACACTTGGCTCCTCGGGCCACCATGCACTGAAATGCGTGATTGGTGGTCCGAGAGTCAAGAACCATACTCCCTTGAGTCTTAAACATGATAGGGAGGGTGGTGGTGCAAACATTGCTTTGAAAATGCTTTGCCATGCCTTGTCTGTCCTCTACTGCTGTCAAAACAGGTTCTGCAGGAAGATATGGCCGGTCGACTACATACAGTGCCGACCGACCATTCATGGATAGCCGAGAGCTAAATGGATGGTCGATGACCATCCTGCCATGGCCGGTGATGATTCCACTTGGTCGGTGGTGTTCCACAGTGTCCAGAGAGTGTTCCTTGGGAATTGTGCAATTTTCAGAAGAGCAGAGCAGGGAAAACAGAGGCAGCTTGTGCATGGCGTTGGATTTCCGGGCAAAGCCAATCCGAGCACGCGTGCATCCCTCTTCCGAGGGCCTTTTACTGCTTTCCTTAGCTTAATTAATTTGTTAATTAATTAGGTGGTCTGTAAATTATTTAATTAGCTTGTAGGTTAATTAATTTGTATATTCTTTTGGTATTTCCGAGCGAGGGCGAATTTGTAATAAGTGTGGGTGCGTGTGTGCATGTCTTCGAACCCCCACTTCTTTCTCCCTTTTACTTACCTGCTTTTGATGGTTAGTATTAGGTCATATTTAATTTAGCATACCTTATGCTATGCATGCGTGCATCCATACATTTGTCTTGCATACACCGGGCTCGGCGCATCATACTAACTGCATTGTATTTCAATTCCAAGTTGGATACGTGTTAGTTGTAGCATCATCATATGCCATCCATAGATTAGCCGAGCCTATTGTAGCTGCATCTTGCATGTGTTGCATTAGCCATCTTAACATGAACTAGGATCATGCATATGATTACTAACTAGTTTCTGTTTTGGCTTGGAGTACTCGGTAAGCATTTATGTTTTAGCATCCTTGCATGAGTGTGAGTGTTGCCATGATAGCATGCTTACCATGAGGCTACGTGCTTACGTGTTATAACTGCCTGAATGCCTGTGGGTGAAGGTTGAGTTATTTAAATTGGAACAATACATTGAATACGAGTTTTAAACCCATTTGAGAGTGGCAAAACCATATTTTCTAAGCCCACTCGAGGGTGGCAAAATTTGCATCTTAGCCTACTTGCGGGTAGCACCATCAAACCATTTTCAAATAAACGAACATGAAATGTTTTGTTCCAATTTAGGCGACTTAGTCTATACTTGTTTGTTGTGCGCATCACATAGTAAATCTAGGCTAATAACCGGAATAAGAACGCATAACGTTTTCAAAACAAGATATCATGGTTAGTAGAGGCCGATCTTTGATCGGGCGAGCGGGGGTGCTCATAGCTGACCTTCCCTAATCGTACCCAAGTTCCCGAGCCGAGGCAACTTTGGTGATGACGGACACGTGGCCTTTGGCAAACGAGTCAGGGTTTCCTAAATTCCCTCATTAAAAAATATTTAGGTGGCGACTCTGTATCTGGCAAAGCAGTCCATGTTTGGCACTTCTTTTCTAAAAATATGTTTTCTCAAAACGATTTGCCGGATTTGGACTCTTTGGTTCAGATTAAGAACCTTGACAAATCGAGTCCGAACTGTGGGGTGAGGCCCTCACACGGGGCGCGTCTACAGTTTCTGGCGACTCTGCTGGGGATATTAGAGAACTTGACTCGAACTCGCGATATCTTGTTTTGACTACACTTACGTGTTTCGTTGCATTGCATGTGCATTGGTGCGCCTAGGACACCGTGTTGGCCATCTGCTATTCCTGAGCGGTTTGCCAGAGGCTTGACTTTGTCAAAGCATGCCATAAGGCTGACCGGTTGCGGGCTCTGCCAGTATGGGAACACAAACCCCGGTTTTACCGGGGCACTCTTTTCGACCATTCGAAACTAGTGCATATTCGGAATCCATAGTGACCATTCGAAACTAGGACAGGTTGCTTACCCGATAGGTTGTTTGAAACTGCTGCGTGTGTAATGAAACCCTAGCTCCTGACAAAATATGACAGGGAAACCCTACCCCAACATAGGGGTGTTTTGGCTCTCACTTGCTTGCTATGTGCTTTTGGAGTTTATCTCTACAGGAACGCACATATCAATTTGTGAGTTTGAGTATCAGGCCTCTAGGCATCAGTATCAGTATTTGGGGAATCAGTTTTACCCGAGGGTACCAGTTTTGGGACAGATATTTGGGGAACAGTGATTAGTATTGAGTACAGTCGTTCCGCTATGCTCATATCCGTTCCAGTGAAATTGAGCTGAGATGCTGTCTGTTTTCTCTTTTGCTAGGTAGTCTTGGAACTATAGCTTCAGAAGGCTCCACTATCCCCCAGGTACATTGGACTTGTGCTGATAGACTTTGTCGGGTCAGAGATTTAGTGCAAGGGCAATTAGTGTTCTTTTGCTAGAGGCAGGGTAAAAACGCCAGTCAGGCATAGATCATCAGTTCAACAGTCTTCGGATCAGCGGTCATTATCCATCTCACCTGTGCGTAGTTGGGTTGAGATATCTGTTTTTTACCTCAGGGAGATATACTGGTTGCTCAGTTAGACCAGGACAATATGTCGAGTCTGGAAGAGATGGTGCGCCAACTCCAGGACAGTATGAAAGCCATGCAGCCAGACGTTGTCTGTCAAGCAGAATTCACCAAGCAACAGGCTGTGGTCATAGCCCAACAGGCAGAGACAATTGCCAGGCTAGAGCAGCAAACTGGAGTATCTACTTCACATCAGGCTCCGCCCCCCACCAAGAGTTCCCATACTCGGAGAGGCAACCCACGTCCAGGATGATGCGGACATTCCAATCGGGCCAGCTCCGCCCCCGGTTCTACCCCAGCTATCTAAAACACCCACCAACCTACCAGACTCCCCTTTTGAGTTCAAAACGGACCCCACAGCATTGAAAGTAAGCAAGCTTGAGAAATTGTTCAAAAAGTCTCAGGGGGCCCACTCTATTCCTGATATAGAGGATGGTTATACCGACTCAGTGGTGACATTACCGGATCGGTTCACGATGCCACATATCGATCGATTCGATGGCTCTGAAGACCCAATGGTGCACCTCCAACTGTTTTCTGATATCTTGAGGCCAATGGGTTTGACCACAGCCCAGAAATTGTCACTATTCGGCCGAACCTTGTCTGGGATAGCCGCAATCTGGAATGCGAAATTGGAGAACTCTGTGAAACAGAATTGGGAAGAGATGGCTGAGGCCTTCAATGATCAATACTCCTACAACACACAGATTGAGGTCACAACTCGTGATCTTGAAGTCACCCGCCAAGAGCCAAAGGAGGGTTTCTCAGAGTTCGTGACGAGATGGAGAGCAAAGGCCTCAATGATGACTACAAGGCCTTCCAACAAAGATCAGATTCGGATGGTTGTGCGCAACCTCCAGCCCAAACTAATGCAGAAAATGATCGTGCTCCCCTTCTGCACCTTTTCAGATTTGCATGAGATGGGAGTACAGATCGAGGATGTGATGAAACAGGGTCTGATTGACCAAGATCGAGAGCAGCCCAGGAGGGCGTTTTCCCGCAGTTCGAATGCAACCACCAGTGGTGATGCAGCTGCAAGATCTTCTGAAGTTGGAATGGTCACCACCACTCCTAAAACAGCCATCCCCTTTGTTGGTGCATCCAATCCAAACCCCCGAACTTCGGACTATCTACCCTGAGGCAAGAGGGTTTTCACCCCGCTTTATATGCCTCTGTCTAAAGCTCTAGGGGTCCTACTCAGGAAAGGACATCTGAAACTGTTAGAACAACGGCCTCTACCCGATCCTCTCCCTCCAAAGCATGACCCAGCTAAGTACTGTGCTTTCCATCAACAAACCGGTCATGACACCGACAGTTGTGTCCGTCTTCGCCATGAGATACAAAATCTGATTGACAATGAGGTTATCGTCGCATCAAGTCCTGCAAAGTCTATCGGCACTTGATCAGTAAACTTGTGGGGGATAATGTGATGTGATCAGGGGATGAACCATCTGCGAGCGGCGCTCAGTTTACTTCAGATGTGGCATATGGCACGCACTGTTTTGAGCATTTGCGAATGCTGGTTTTTGTACGCTCTAGCTTAGGTACTGAGTCAGTTCTGTCGTTTTTGTTTTGAATCTGTCTTTTTGTTTTGAGTCAGTCTTTTCATACTGAGTCAGTTAGGGTCTGTCTTGTTGTATCGAGTCAGTCCTATTGTACAAAAGGTCGGGTGATTCCGGGGGGTGTTACCTCGGGCATTACCATTTTGTTTTGCGTTTGTCTTTTCGTTTCGTTTTGAGTCTGTTTCTGCCTGGAGCCAGTTACACCAACAGATTTGAATGAACAGAAGTGATTTTCACATTCTTGTATTCGCTTTTGCCTTGTGCCAAGTGTGCCAGAAGTTCTAAATGAAACGACGGAGCATCTCACCTGCTCTCCTGCGCCTTGAAGTCATTGTAATGACCTGAGTTTTTCAAAACGTTTTGAACACTGCGGTGAAAACAAAGAGGGAGAAATTCCTTGGGATTTGCAAAACTTTGATCAAACTAAGAGAAAGAGAGGCGTGCTAAGCCCTTAATGAATGAAATCATGTTTGTTAATGTGAGTACTGAGAAGGACCCTGGCTTGATCCAGATTGGTTCCACACTATCTTCAGCGCAAGCGATTTGTCGCTTTCTTAAAAATTTTCAAAAAAAAAAATAAATAAAAATTTTACGCGGTCCTGCGAAGACCTGTGTGGAATCGCTCTTGCGATGTGCAGCTTAGGATCGCTCTCAGCCTCGAGACTTGAGCCCTTGCTTTCAAACCTTGAACCACAATTCAGAATGTTCAACGGTCAACTAAAACATGAGGCCTGTGTGGCCAGATCAGAAGCGGCCCATGAACCAGGGGTGAGAAAGTCAAAAGAAGCTTGCAAAACTAGATCAGAAGCACCCCTTGAACTAGGGGGAAAAGATGCCAGATTGTGCTCGAAGAGCCGAAGACGGATCATTCCACAAATCAATGAAGATCGGCAAGAATGCCAAATCCCAGAAGGGAAGAAAGGAGAAAGCATTGCTGAAGAACAACTGAGTTCCTATCCACAACACTAGGGGCAAATCCAGCCCCCCCATTGGATGGACTCCTGCATCGTTAGCAAACAGCAGCCATTCTCCTGGATTTAGATGACTTCAGGATCTCAGAATCATTCAACATGGACAAAGCTACACTTTTACCCTTGAGAGGCTCGCCCGGCCGAAAACCCGGAAGGGTGACCTAGGCAAAAGTTAGAGCAAGAAAAAGAAGAAAAAGAACAAAAAAGAAAAAAAAAAAAATGCAAAAAAAAAAAAAAAAAAAAAAAAAAAAAGAAAAAATTCTGAAAAATGAAAAAAAGAAAATGAAAAGAAAAAAAAAAGAAGAGAAGAAGAAAAGAAATGAAAAGAATTGAAAAGAAAAGAAGAACAAAGCTCGCAAGGTTGAAAACCCAAAGGGCGGTCTTGGCAAAAGTTAGAGCGCAAAAGGAGAGGTTAATACCCGAGTGTACCTTAACCCCGGAACTACGTAAGGCTTGATTCCCATGTTTGGGATACGTAGGCAACTTCATTCTGAAGTCCAGCCACAAACACTTCCAAATCAAGTGTGTCCATGTATTGGTTTTTGATGGTCCTCGTCTTCTCTGTATCCGAGAGTTCGGTTGTGATCATTACCATGAAGACTGATTACAATGCGCTGCGGTGCCATTCAAACAAGGGGCAACTTTCCGTTGCCATTCAATGCACTGCGGTGCCGTTCAAACAAGGGGCAACTTTCCGTTGCCGTGCAGCTCTCTTCGAGCAAGGGGCAATTTTCCTCCAGATCCGAGGTTGTGTATATCAAGAGTAGGTTCTGTGCTTGTTGAGCATTGGCCGTTTGCAAAAATAGTTTTTGAGAATTTTTACTGAGGTTGACTAATTTTCTCGAAAATTATTTCATTTTTTCCAAAACTAAGCCTTTTTCTTGGATCCAAAAAAGGAAAATTTTCAGTGCTCATAACCTAACTTTGCATGATTTCAAATCAAAAATCGAACAAGCATGTTAATCTAACTCTCATTTTGGTCAAAATTGTTTTAGTAGAAAACAAAAACAAAAAAATGGTTAAAATGATGAAATAGGGGCACAGTTGAGTCAGGTTTTCTATCCTTTCCCCTTTATCAACGTACTTGCCGAAAGGGCACTGTATTCGCCAGAAAAGGCACCACTGAAGCTGACCGCAAAACGGCTGAAAGCTTTCTCATCCTCCAAGCAACGAGGCATCAAGCCAAGTGCGAAGCACGAACCGGAATGGGACAAGATATTCCACTCCCTTATCTGGACAGATCTGATCACGTCCAAACTCCCCAGCAATGCATCGTCAACCGATGTCAGCTGCAGATTTGCTACACACCCAATTGAAGCGCAGCCCCTCTATGGAAGAAACTCACTGTTGTGAACAAGAAGAAGAATCTAGCGGCATACCAGGGGCAAGAGCCCACAACTTCCTGTTTATCCATCAACCACTCAGGGGAGGGATTAAAAAATGAGAGATTGAAGAATAGAGAGATGTGCGCTGAGAGAAAAAGTGAGGAAAAGGGCTTTTTCAGAAAAATAGAGATTGAGTGCCAGAGTGATGTGAGAATCACAAATGAGAGAGGTTGGGAAACAATACCCGGAGAAACTGGCTCCTCATGTACTAAGAGGTCTCTCATCTTTGTAACGCGTCTGTGTGTCATGTCTTTTGTTTTGTCTCAATTCTTGTTTTGAGTCGTTTCGAGTGTTACTCGATGTGTTTAGGTTGTTTACCTTTGTTTTTCCTTCGTCGAGTCGTTTTGGCTGTGGCCAGTCGTCGGCTCAATACCCGGTTAAGAACTCATTTCTCAATTTCAAAAAAAAATCATCTTGTGCTCAGAGTGCTGTGCCATTCTCCACATTTGTGCAAAACAGGATCTGTTCTTTCATAAAACTGCAGGGTTCAACCCAGGTCACATGAGAATAGTAAAACAAGGACCTATCTGAAGCTATGTGGGTTCCAGACTGCAAAGCAAAAGAAAAGAAGGAAAATTTGGAGCATCTTAGTGTGTTTCAACTTCGGCAAATGCCGAGATTGCATTCCAAGTGCACCTTCTCAGGCCTCACCATTTCTCTGGAGTATGAGTGTATCTCAACCCCAAGCTTAAGCTTGCTTCAAGTCAGAATCGCAATTAAAGCAACTGCAGATGTTATCTCTCGCCAATATAGACAGGGTGTCCCCTTTTGAGCTGAACGTGTTGCCAAGTCCTTTGAGAGGTAAATCGGAGGCACCAGAGTACATGATTAATGCCCCCATACTTGCATGGAAAATGCATTTTATCGCACTTCTCTTGCGCACCTTACCTGCACTTGTTAGTGCATTGCATCGCGCTATCTTGCGCACCTTACCTATACTTGTTAGTGTATTGCATCGCATTGTTTTGTGCATTTAATCTACATCGCACTGCCTTGTGCACCTGTATTGCATTGTTATGCACCTCTTCACTTGCGTGGTCACGCACATTCCACTTGCATTGTTATGCACGCCCTTTCCCGCCTTTCTGAAACACCGGGATACGTCCCTATGTTTCTATACCTTTCTAAAACACCGGGATACGTCCCCATGTTTCTCTCTCGTCCCCAAACCCTGGGATACGTCCCTAAACACCGAGACACGTCCCTATGCTTCTCCCCTTTGGTTAAGAGCATTTGGAATACGTTCCAATGCTTATACCTTTATTCCGAAACACCGGGATATGTCCCTATGTTTCTCCTTCTTTCTGAAACACCGGGATACGTCCCTATGTTTCTCCTTTTCCGAAACACCGGGATACGTCCCTATGTTTCTTCTCCTTTTTCGAAACACCGGGATACGTCCCTATGTTTCTTCTCCTTTTTCGAAACATCGGGATACGTCCCTATGTTTCTCCTTTTTCGAAACACCGGGATACGTCCCTATGTTTCTCCTTCTTTCTGAAACACCGGGATACGTCCCTATGTTTCTTCTTCCTTTCTGAAACACCGGGATATGTCCCTATGTTTCTCCTTCATTCCGAAACACTGGGATACATCCCTATGTTTCTTCTCCCTTTCTGAAACACCGGGATATGTCCCTATGTTTCTTCTTTTCCGAAACACCGGGATACGTCCCTATGTTTCTCTTTCATTCCGAAACACTGGGATACGTCCCTATGTTTCTTCTCCATTTCTGAAACACCGGGATATGTCCCTATGTTTCTCATTTTCCGAAACACCGGGATACGTCCCTATGTTTCTCCTTCTTTCCGAAACACCGGGATACGTCCCTATGTTTCTCCTTCATTCCGAAACACCGAGATACGTCCCTACGTTTCTCTCTCTCCGAAACATCGGGATATGTCCCTATGTTTCTCTCTCTTTCCGAAACGCCGGGATACGTCCCTATGTTTCTCCTTCCTTCCGAAATACCGGGATACGTCCCTATGTTTCTCCTTCTTTCCTAAACACTGGGATACGTCCCTATGTTTCTCACTCAATTCGAAACACCGGGATATGTCCCTATGTTTCTCCCTCTTTGGTTAAGAGCATTTGGAATACATTCCAATGCTTATACCTTTCCGAAACACCGGGATACGTCCCTATGTTTCTTGCATGATCATAAGTTATGCTCGGCTTTGTGCATTGTCTTGCATTTTGCCCCTGCCTTCGGGCGCATATCTTTATCTATAGCTTGTATGCTTTGTCTAAGTCTTCGGCCTTGTAAAAAATGGGTCGCCTCTGGGTTTTGACATTCACTCCCATCATTTTTATGACTTTCGAGTTTTGTCAAAGAGGGGCAACTGTAGACACCCCATTTTTGACCGTCCTTAAGACTTGGACGTCATCGTTTAAACACTCGATGATCATCCATGTTCGTGTTCGTCTTGAGTTCTCGGAGGTTTCGGCTACGCGTCTTGCCTCAAGACCTCTCGACTTGTTTGTTTTGTGTTTGGTTTTGCATCAAACACTTGTTGTTTTGCTTCTGAGGGTGGGAAATAGCTTATAGGCCATCCCCACACCTCACTGGCCATGGCTTGAGGCCACCGGCCCTCTTTTCTTGCCACTGGCCATTGGTGATGGCCGGTCGGCACTTTGTTTGGTTGGCCGACCATTAATTTGGCCGATTGACTCCTTTTCTAACCGAGACCTTTTCTTGAGGGGGTTTGAACCTTTTGAACCCCATGTTTTAGCTTCTTGAGGAAGCTTGAACCTTTTGAACCCTTGGTTTTTAGCTTCTTGAGGAAGCTTGAACCTTTTGAACCCTTGGTTTAGCTTCTCCAAGAAGCTTGAACCCTTTGCGCCTTTGTTCTAGCTTCTCCAAGAAGCTTGACCTTTTTTAGCTTCTCTTAGAAGCTTGACCCTTTTTAGCTTCTCCAAGAAGCTTGCACCCTTTGCTCAAGCTTCTAAGAGAAGCTTGGCCCCTTTGCTTAGCTTCCCTTAGAAGCTTGACCCCCTTGACCCCCTTGACCCTTTTTATGATTAGCTTCTCTTAGAAGCTTGGCACCTTGCCTTGGCCTATATAAGGAGGGCCTCTCCTTCCATTTCAAAGGTTGAAAAATCTGATATATAAGATATATATATATATATATCACTCTCTCTCTATATCTCCCTCTCTCTCTACATTTGGGTGTGTTAGAGGGTGCAAAAGGGTCTAGTTCTTGGCCATTTGAACTACACCTCCTAGCACAACACCTCCATCATCCATCCAAGCACCTTGGAGCTGATTTTCAGAGGTTGAGGGTTGCATTTTTGGGTCTAAAGGCTGCTGGTTCTTGCTGGTCTTCAAAGGTAACTTCTTACCCTCTTTATTCCCCGTTTTTGCACACACTTTTAGCCTGTCTTGTATGCTGTTTTGGGCTTTGTCATAAACTGAAAAAAGTCTTATTTTGAGCTCCTCTTGAAGTTTGTTTAAGACCACTTTTGTGTTTGGGGTCGTTTACCCCCTCTTAGGCCTTGTTTGGCCCCCATTTTGTGCTATTTTTGGTGAGCTCCGGGACCACTTTGTTTGGGCCTCCTCACCACTGAAATCTTGAGGGATTTCAGTGGTGAGGATGGTAGTTTGAGGTCCTAAGAAGGAAAGGGCCATCCCCTCTCGTTGTTGTCTTCAATATGTGTCATTTTTGCCTCATGTGTGAGCATCATTTTTAGGTTCATGTTGGCCATGTATTAAGTTGTATTTGTGCTTATTATGCCATGATATAGCACTATTTTTACTTGGTTTAGACACACCATGCTTGCTTTGCATACTTGTCTTGTAATGCCATGAAATTGCTTTAACATGTATCTAGCATTTAGACCATTATGCTTACTTGTTTTGACTTAGCTTTGTGAAGCTTTTATGCATGTTTTAGTGTGCTTGAGGACTGTTTTTGGTTGTTTGGGTCATCCATGATTTGCTTTGTATAGCTACCATGTAATCTCCCTTGTAGGCCTTGAGTGTTGGACCTTCTAGCATGCTCTATTTGCATTATTTCAGTGGTTTGGAACCACTTGCCATGTCATTTCAGTCCTTATGTCATGCTTGTATGCTTGCATTTGATGCTCCTTTAATGTTTTAAGAGGTTGGTGCCTTATGCTCCATGTTTGGCCCCTTTTGCATGCCTTTAGAATTAGGTCATTTAGGTGTCATCTAAGTGGTTCTTGGGGCTTACTTTTGCATGATTTGGGACTGTTTTAGTTCATTTTGGTCATTTGCTTCATGTGTCACATGACCATAGTTTAAGTCCTTGGGTTTGGTTGCATGCCTTGCTTGCATTGGTAGGTGGATTTGGTATCATCTTAACATGATTTTCAGAGTTTGATGTGCATGCCATTTGTCCATGATTATCCTCTTTTAAGTGTGCTTAAAAGATGCTCTTTAATGCTTAAGTGTTGGGCCATGTTTGCATGCATTGTTTGTGTGTGTATTTGCCTCCATTCCATAGCATTTTGGCTTCCTATTTAGACATGGCCAAGGCTTGTTCATATTGGTCTAAGTCCACCTTTCGCATGTTGTTCAAATATGGTCACATTGCTACATGCTTGCATGCTTCGGTTGCATAATGTTTTGCATGCTCATTACTTGCATTGTTGACACATGCTTAGCCATATTGCATTTTGTTGCATGTTTCCCCCATGTTCATGTTTGCATACTTGCCTCCATGCTCATGTTGCATACTTAGCTCACATGCTTAGGTTGCATTTGGCTTGCATGCCTTGCCTCTTGATTAACCATGATTGAGGTTGGGCCTCTTGTTTGTTTGTATGCATTTCATTCCATATTGAGTTGCACACTTGGCTCCTCGGGCCACCATGCATTGAAATGCGTGATTGGTGGTCCGAGAGTCAATAACCATACTCCCTTGAGTCTTAAACATGATAGGGAGGGTAATGGTGCAAACATTGCTTTGAAAATGCTTTGCCATGCCTTGTCTGTCCTCTGCTGCTGTCAAAACAGGTTCTGCAGGAAGATATGGCCGGTCGACTACATACAGAGCCGACCGACCATTCATGGATAGCCGAGAGCTAAATGGATGGTCGATGACCATCCTGCCATGGCCGGTGATGATTCCACTTGGTCGGTGGTGTTCCACAGTGTCCAGAGAGTGTTCCTTGGGAATTGTGCAATTTTCAGAGGAGCAGAGCAGGGAAAACAGAGGCAACTTGTGCATGGCGTTGGATTTCCGGGCAAAGCCAATCCGAGCACGCGTGCATCCCTCTTCCCGGGGCCTTTTACTGCTTTCCTTAGCTTAATTAATTTGTTAATTAATTAGGTGGTCTGTAAATTATTTAATTAGCTTGTAGGTTAATTAATTTGTATATTCTTTTAGTCCCTCCGAGCGAGGGCGAATTTGTAATAAGTGTGGGTGCGTGTGTGCATGTCTTCGAACCCCCACTTCTTTCTCCCTTTTACTTACCTGCTTTTGATGGTTAGTATTAGGTCATATTTAATTTAGCATACCTTATGCTATGCATGCGTGCATCCATACATTTGTCTTGCATACACCGGACTCGGCGCATCATACTAACTGCATTGTATTTCAATTCCAAGTTGAATACGTGTTAGTTGTAGCATCATCATATGCCATCCATAGATTAGCCGAGCCTATTGTAGCTGCATCTTGCATGTGTTGCATTAGCCATCTTAACATGAACTAGGATCATGCATATGATTACTAACTAGTTTCTGTTTTGATTTGGAGTACTCGGTAAGCATTTACGTTTTAGCATCCTTGCATGAGTGTGAGTGTTGCCATGATAGCATGCTTACCATGAGGCTACGTGCTTACGTGTTATAACTGCCTGAATGCCTGTGGGTGAAGGTTGAGTTATTTAAATTGGAACAATACATTGAATGCGAGTTTTAAACCCATTTGAGAGTGGCAAAACCATATTTTCTAAGCCCACTCGAGGGTGGCAAAATCTGCATCTTAGCCTACTTGCGGGTAGCACCATCAAACCATTTTCAAATAAACGAACATGAAATGTTTTGTTCCAATTTAGGCGACTTAGTCTATACTTGTTTGCTGTACGCATCACATAGTAAATCTAGGCTAATAACCGGAATAAGAACGCATAACGTTTTCAAAACAAGATATCATGGTTAGTAGAGGCCGATCTTTGATCGGGCGAGCGGGGGTGCTCATAGCTGACCTTCCCCAATCGTACCCAAGTTCCCGAGCCGAGGCAACTTTGGTGATGACGGACACGTGGCCTTTGGCAAACGAGTCAGGGTTTCCTAAATTCCCTCATTAAAAAATATTTAGGTGGCGACTCTGTATCTGGCAAAGCAGTCCATGTTTGGCACTTCTTTTCTAAAAATATGTTTTCTCAAAACGATTTGCCGGATTTGGACTCTTTGGTTCAGATTAAGAACCTTGACAAATCGAATCTGAACTGTGGGGTGAGGCCCTTACGCGGGGCGCGTCTACAATCACATAAGCAAATAGCCTCATGGTAAGCATGCTATCATGGCAGTCACTCACATGCATGCAAGGATGCTAAAGCATAAATACTTACCGAGTACTCCAAGCCAAAGAAAGAAGCTAATTAGAAATCATGCATGAATCCTAACTATGCTGAAATGCTGAATGCAACACATGCGAAAATGCAACTAAGATAGGCTCGGCTATTCTAAAATGGCATCTGAAATGCAACAACTGATACACGTATTCAACTTGGAATTGAAATACAATGCAGTTAGCATGATGCGCCGAGCCCGGTGTATGCAAGACAGATGAATGAATGCAAACATCCGAACATAAGTATGCTAATGGAAACATGCCCTAATCTAACCATCATAAGCTGGTAAATAAAAGGGGAAAAGACGTGGGGTTGGAAGACATTCACACACGCACGCACACTTATTTACAACATTGCCCTCTCTCGGAGGATCCGAATAAATAATTATAGACCGAATAAATAATTAACTACTCTAGCTAATTAAATATTACAAAATCCTAAATTAATTGACAAATTAGTTACAAAGGGAGGCCGCTGCAGCCCCCCCTCGGAATGCTTGGATGATGTATGCTCGATTCACCTCGCTTGGAAACCCGTCGCTATGCCACTGTTGCCTCTGTTTGCACTGTTCTGCACCTCTGAGAACTGTGAAAATACTTATGATGCTTTTGGAACACTCCCATAGCACTGTGGGATGTCGCCGGCCATGATGCAAGTCCACCGGCCACTGGAATACAGTCATCGACCAAAAGTGGGACCACCAGCTAGACTTTGGTAGCCGGTCGGCACTAAAAGTGGCCGACCGGCCATTTCTTCCTGCAGAACACTGGTTTTGCTACAGCAGAGGACAGACAGTGCATGACAAAGCATTTTCAAGACAATGTGTGCATAGCCACTCTCCCTATCATGTAATGAACTCAAGGGAGTATGGCCCTTGGTCCTCGGGCCACCAATCACGCATTTCGATGCATGATGGCCAAAGGTACCAAGTTTGCAAATCAATGTAAAATGAATGAAATGAAAACAAATGAATGCTACACACTCTATCATGTTGGGATCAAGAGTGTCAGCAACCGAGGATTGAGGCGTGTTTCGTCACTTTAAGTACGAACACACCTCATTCCTCATGTTTGGTTTGACACCCCAAACCAAACACAATGCAATGCATGTATGCAATATGGCTCAAATATGCAAAATGGCTCAAATATGCAATATGAGGCTAAGTTAGCAAAGCATGCCAAATGCAATGCAACCTAAACAAGCAAATGTACAATGTGCTAAGCATGCAAGATGCAATGCAATGCGACCTAACATGCAAGCTAAGCTAATGTAACAAGAACATGCGAACATGATATAATGCAAGCATGCAAATGATGTAACAAGATGCAACATGCCAAACATGCAACTATGTACAAGGATGGTCTTAAACCAAAATGGGAGGCCTCAGCCATGTCCCAAAACAGTGGCCAAAGTGCAATGGAAATGATGGGTAAATGTGTACACAAACAAGCATACCAATGGGCTTATCACCTAAGCATGGGAGGGGCAACTTTCAAGGACACTTAAAAGATGACAAACATGGACATTAGACAATCATGTTAAACTCTGAAAAGCATGCAAAAGGATGATGCTAAGCCACTCAAATCATGCAAGTAAGGCACACAAAGAAGCCCAAAACTTGAGACTAACCAAGGGGCTCAAGCCATGACCATATGAGGCAAGTTCCAAAGGGGGAAGGGGACCAAAATCAGAGGTCAAGCATGACCAAATAACCCCCAAAACCTACTGATATGGCAGCTAAATAATCTAAACATGGAGGCATGCAAAATGGCCTAAACATGGAGCATAAGACAACAATTCTTCAAAGCATTGAAAGGGTAGCGAATGCAAGCATACGAGCATGAAGCATGGACTGAAATATGATCTCAGGTGATGCCAAATCATGAGAAAGGTCAAAGCAATGCATGCTAATGACTCACACACCCGAGGCTAACAAACTAGAATGCATGGTGGCTATACAAAGCGATGTAAGCATGACCAAAAGGACACCAAACAGACCTTAAGCATGGCAAAGCAGAGCTAAAATGTTCTTGGAACCAAACCAAAATCATGCTAAAATGCCACCTTACAACATGATGCATGTTAGGCCAAAACATGTGATTACAAGACAAGCATATGATGCATGCAAGAGGCCATTAAACCAACTTAAAACAGAGGTATCACACGACAAAATACAACTAAATACCCACTGAGATGGAGCTAAAATCGACTAAGCATGCATGCTACCTTTATGAGCCAACAACACAAGCAAAGGAGACACAAAGGGAGAGGGGTGTCCCTCCCCTATACAAGACCTCAAAACCACTTCACCACCACTGAAAATCCTCTGGATTTCAGTGGTGAGAAGGCCAATACACGAAAGTTCCAAAGCTCAACAAAGAAGGCACAAAAAGAGTCCAAACAAGGCCTAAGAGGGAGAGGACGACCCCCAACACCAAAATGACCTTAAACAAACATCTTAAGCATGAAAATACAAAACTTTTATCAGTTATACACTAAGCTCAAAACAACATGCAAGATAGGTTAAAAGCTAGTGCAAAAATGGGGAATATAAAGCAATAGTGCTCACCCTTGAAGAACACTTCAAGAACAGCAACTCCAGCCCCCTCCTTCTGATCAAAACCAACTCAAAACTTCAAGAAAAAACTCTCAACACCTCAATAACCAAGGTATAGTGTAACACTAGGTGCTTTAGTGCAAAAATAAGAACAAAACACACTTTTGAACACTATTCCACACACAAATGTAGAGAGAGAGAGAGAGAGGAAGATATAGAGAGGGAGTGATATATGTGATAAATATCTCTGATTTGCTCAACCTCTATAAAGGAGAAGGGAGGCCCTCTTTTATAGAACAAAACAAGGGCCTAAGCTTCTTGGAGAAGCTAAGACAAAGGGGTCAAGCTTCCTCAAGAGGCAAGAACAAAAGTTCAAGCTTCTTGGGGAAGCTAAGACAGAGGTTCAAGCTTCTTGAGGAAGCTAGAGCAAAGGGTTCAAGCTTCCTCAAGAAGCTAGAGCAAAAAGGGTGCAAATCCTCCATACACGTGTATGGAGGACAGGTCTGTGTGCACCAGCTGGCACAGCTGGCATGCACAATGCCTAAAAAAGGCAAAAAAAGAAGCCCCGGCCAGAAAATATGGCCGACTGACCAAACAAACGGTCGGCCGACTAAAAACAATGCCGACCGGCCATCACCAATGGCCGGTAGCAACAAAACAGGGTCGGTGGTCTCAAGCCAAGGCCGGTGAGCTGTGAGGATGACCAACAAGCCATTCTCTGCCCTCAGAAGCAAAAACAAACAAGTTCTTGGTCCATAACCAAGCACAGAACAGGCAGGTTAAGAGATCCTGAGGCAAGGCGCGCGGCCAAGACCTCCGGGAACTCAAAACGAACACGAACATGGGTGATCATCGAGTGTTCAAACGATGACGTCCAAGTCTTGAGGGTGGTCAAAAATGGGGTGTCTACAACACTCCCAAAAACATATATTTGAAGTTAACTCACAACCGTAATTCAAAATTCCATAGATTTAACAAATTTCAAACCATAAACTTTATTTATATACATTCTATGTTTTATATCTTGCATAGACACGCTTCAAATAAGCTTGAAATTAACCTTCAATGCATGGAAATTCTTACATACATGTGTCAAACAACCCTCAATACAACATGATCAACATGCTACACATCCAAAGATGCAAAATTATGGCCAATTCTTATATGCATGCATCTAATGATCTCAAATTTACTAAATTTAACTTAATTCATGTATTTAGCTTCATATATACTTTGAATTCACATTTTTATGAACTTCAACTTATAAATTAGAGTTTGATTACTCACCAAAAGCTTCAATTCTTCTAACTATAGCCAAATCTTGAGCTAATCCACCTAGTTCTTAAATTCCTTTACAAAATGTTCAATGTTGAGCCCTTCCTCTCTCTAAACTCAGCCATTCTCTCTCTAGAGTGTATTCCAGATTTTTGAGCTCCAAATATGAGCTTAAGTGTGTTTAGCCCATATATATACTAAGTGATTAGATTAAGTTAATCAATTTCAATTAAAGTTAATAAGCCTCACTTAATTACTATAATTATTTTGATACGAATCAATTTTTAATCAAATTTCACCATAGGCTCTAAAAATCATGCTAATCATAATGGTACATACAATTTCAATTTTTGTAGCCTCTACGGTCTTTAATTTTCAAATTATAGTAGTAAGTTGGACAGATTTTCCTACGGTGAACAGATATAGTTTCAAAAACATAATTAATCACATAATTAACACCCAAAATCATATTAAGCACATAATCACAATCATAATTAACGTTAATTAACATAACACAGAACAAGGTTATCACAAAGACTTTTTCCGAACTCTCTAACTGGGGTAGCCTTCATATGGTATATAAACCTTGCACTTGGCTCTATTCAAAATTGGCAACAAATGGAGGAACTGTTTCATGCCCAATTTTTCCAAACAGAACCTGAAGTTTTTATGACAAACTTGGCAAGATTGAGCCAAATGCTTGATGAGAAGGCTGCTCAATTCATTGCCAAATTTAAGAAGGCATAAAACAAATGTAGGGTCATACTATCTGAGCCTGAATTTGTAAGATTAGGCTAAAATGGGTTGGAGTTTACGCTTCGAAAGATGTTTGATTCAATTGAGTTTCGAGACTTAGCAGAATTAAGCTATAAAGTTTCCAAATATGAAACCTTACTTGAAAAAGAACAAGACCGTAGCAATGCATCCTACAAGACCTATTATAGGGACCTTAACTATGAAATTGATGCAGCAGAAATCATAAGAAAAGAACCTATGACCTGTGAAGCATTGATTCAGAAAGACACTATAATAGACCAGTAGTTTAAAAAGGAAGACCTTCATAGGAAATATTCTTTTGACATAATAAAAGCAGATGACATTTTTGATCATTTGTTTCCAACATATTTCTTAAAGTTGCCAAATGGAGTTAAAATCCCAACTTTTGAAGAACTTAAAGGGAAATTATACTGCAAATGGCATAATTTTTTGTCCTACTCAACTAAAAACTGCATTGTTTTTCAAGATAGGATCTAAGAACAAATTCGGAAGGGAAGGCTAAAGTTTCCAACCAAGATTGAGAAAGCTATGGGAATTGACACCAACCCATTTCCAGAAATTGGACATGCAGCATCCAATGTTGGCATACTAGATTTCTAGAATCTCTCTTTGAAGGAATTGAAGGAAGTTAATGTGAAGATACATGTTGCTAGCCAGGCTGCCTTCAAGAAGGACACAAGAAGTTCACCAGCCAGTGAACAAAGCTTTCCAGGCCAAAGGGGCAGCTCCAGTAAAGAAACACTAGATGATGACTCCCTCAAAGTAGTTGTAATGCAAGGATGTGTCCCAAATGCATGTTGAGTTACATATAGCTGAGGGGGCTCTCAATTAATGGGAAGCATTACTACAAAGATGTGCAGAGAGACCGAAAACCAGCCAGTACCTACTACAGAAGGCTATATCCAACTGGTCCTAGACAGCATTCATCCTTGGTTGGACCACCAGACCCCAAGATATAGTCAAAGGGTAAGATGTCTCTGCATGAAACCAGGCCACTTAACTATTACAGGGTGGCCAATCAGCCTGAAGGAAAGCTTGAATTTGGCTCAAGATAGGGAACCAGACCTAATGATTGGTCTCCAAGAACTTCTTCAAAGCCAGTTTCGAAGACATGGGCAGCAGGCCCAGTAGCTAGAGCAGTGGGTTCATGGGTCTCTAGGGTTCCATATTGGTTTGTCATGCAAAACAAACCTAAGATGATGCCTACCCAGAGAAAGACTTTTGGAGATAAGGGAAAAATGATCAAACCCCTTTTAGTGGCTCCAAATAATTGGGTGCTACTCAGAGACCCAAAGACAAGGAAACCAGACATGATTCCCGTAATCTCTAGGTCCTAGAGGAGGAAGATCCAATGAAAGTACACCCAGTATCAAAGGGACCTGAAAGAGAATGGAGAAAACACTTCCTTGACACAGTCAAAAGGCTAGATAGAAGAAGGAGAAGGTTCAAAACCTGGTCCTAAGATCGAAAGGAGTTCCAGCAGGGAACAATTGGCTAAAGTTCGTGTTAAACTAAGAGCCAAAGAGAGATCCAATCTAGTAGGCCTCGAAAGGGCCTTGATGGAGAGTGATTACGAAACAGATGAAGAACTAGGACAAGAAAATGTATTGGCTGAAGATGAAATGTTCGAAGCTTTCATGGCTGAGCAGACCTTCATGGTTGAAAAGCCAACATAAATAGACCATCAACAAACTGCTTTGAAGGAACCTACTAACAATAAGGTACCAGAATGCAGTATGGAGGATGTCTTCCAAGCATTAGAGCAAACCAATATGGAAGGGGAGTAAACACAGCTAGTGGTGCAATTTGGCTCATTCCCTCCAGTGCCAATTAATATGGTTTATGTGCTACTTTAAGAGTATCAAGCTGACGAGGAGAACCAAGAAGGACAGGAGGATGATCCCATTCCAGTTTCTGGTGAGGATTCACAGTTCAAGATGAATCTAAAGTAGCTAAGCCCATGGAAACTCATAAGGATAGTGAGAAGGTGAGCATTAACCTCTCATACCCTTTTAAGTACCCTACAATATCCATGACCCAACATGTTAAGCCCTTGTATATTAAGGTTTATTTGGATGGGATACAAATGAATAGAGTGCTAGTGGACAATAGGGCAGCAGTGAACCTGCTTCCAAGGTCTTCTTTGAAGAAGTTAGAGAAGAGAAACCCAGGTTGATCCCAACGAGCACTACCATTGCTGGTTTTGTTAAAGACAAGCAGATGGCTCAAGGCATTTTGCCTATCAACCTGAGTATGGGAGCTAGAGACTGCATGGCAGCATTCTTTGTTATAAACAGCAATGCCAAGTATAATGCTTTGCTTGGCAGAGATTGGATCCACATAAACAAATGTGTGCCTTCCTCTCTACATCAGAAGATAATGATAGCACTGTGTAATGGGAAAACATAGGAGATCAATGCAGATCCATAGCCCTTCATTGCTTGTATAGATTTTGCAGAGGCCAAGCTATACACTGAAGGGTTGGTACCACTCAGTGTGCTGAGGAAGTCTGATGTAACAGCCAAAGTGACGGCTGATGAGGAAGTAGCACACCTGAAGCATCTAGTACAAGAGAGTGCTGATGAAGAGTTCATCACCAAAGATGACAATAATGCCTAGTTATAGGGAGAAGGTTCAAGACCAAGAAGCCAGACCTTTGGTTTTAATCAAATTTTCAGCATTGGACGTAGAGTCAATAGTCCAGAATGTGTAGGAAAAAGAGAGAGAAGCCATGATGATTGGTTGTAGTCGGGATAGTCAAGAGCAACAAAAGGTTAGACCTTTGGCTCTTGGTAAGTACTGTGCAGTGGACATTGAAATGAAAGTCCAAGAAATATAGGAAGAAGAGGCTTTGTGGACAAATTTTGTCTATGAAGAGGAGAGTAGGGATGTTGAACCAGAAAGGGTAGAAGCAAAACAAGATGAAAAGGTTACTTTGAAGGTAGAAGAAGTCAAAGGGTGAGCATTAGTGAGTGCCCAAGTGTAAGATCCCTTGGAAGATGTCAAACTAGGTGAAGGTTCAACACAATAACCTACATATATCAGTGCTTGGTTAGATCCTAATGACAGGAGCCAGTTGTTGGTTGTCTTGAAACAATATAAGAATTGTTTTGTTTGGTCTTATAATGAATTGCCTGGGTTGGACAGATCATTAGTTGAACATAGGCTCCCAATGAAGCCTAATTTCAAGCCACACAAGCAAAAACCAAGACGGATGAGCCCTAGAGTGGTTCAAAAGGTGAAAGAGGAGATTGTTAGGCTCCTTAAAGCAGGCTTCATCAAAACAGCCAGGTATGTTGAATGGTTGTCCAATATTATGCCTATGGGAAAAAAGAATGGCAAAACGAGGGTATACATTGATTTTAGAAACCTAAATTTGACAACTCCAAAAGATGAGTACCCCATGCCTATAATTGATTTATTGGTGGATAGTTCAGCAGGACACAAGATTTTGTCCATGATGGATAGGCATTCTGGTTATAACCAGATCTGTATAGCAGAGGAGGATGTCCATAAGACAGCTTCCAGGTATCCTGGAAACATTGGCACCTTCGAATGGGACAAGCTGCCATTTGGATTGAAGAATGCTAGAGCAAAGTATCAGAGGGAAATGAACACTATCTTCCATGATCTCATTGGAGGATACTTAGAGTGTTATATTGATGATATTTGTTGTGAAATCCCAGTCCATAGAGGAGCACCTAGATCATTTGACAGCAGCCTTCGAAAGAATGAGAGAGTTCAAGTTGAAACTTAATCCTTTTAAATGTGCTTTTGGTGTATCAGTTGGAAACTTTTGGGGGTGTGTAGCGCACAAGAAGAGAATACAGATTGATCAAAATAAAGTCAAAGCCATCATTGAGGCCAAACCTCTATCAAGTAAGAAAGAATTAAAAAAATTATTTGGTCAGGTTGATTTCCTTCGAAGGTTTATTTCTAAAATTGCAGGGAAAACTAAAGTATTTTCTTCTTTGTTAAAGCTAAAAAATGAAGAAGAATTTGTGTGGACAACTGAGCATCAAACTACTTTCGAAGGAATCAAAGCCTACTTGGCCAAGCCTCCAGTGTTGATGCCACTAAGGAGAGACAGATCTTTGAAGCTATACATTGTTGCAGCAGAAGATTCATTGGGAGTTTTTCGAGCTCAAGATAATGAAAAAAGCAAGAAACACGCAGTTTATTACCTTAGTAGGTTTTAAAATTTTTGCGAATGTAAATATTCAGCTATGAAAAAACTGTGTTTAGCATTGTACTTTACAGCAATGAAATTAAGATATTATCTTTTGCCTATTGTTGTCTTGGTAATTACAACCACAGATTTGGTTAAATACATGTTATCTAGACCTATGCTAAGAGGGAGAATTGGCAAATGGATGTAGTTCTATTAGAGTTTTATCTAGAATATGTTTCCTAAAAAGCAGTAAAAAGACAAGTTTTGGCTAATTTTTTGGCAAATCATCCACATCAAACAGAAAGCCAAGAGATAATGGATCTTAGTATGGTTAATGTTGAGCCATGTCAAATGTGGTTCGACGGATCAATGGCCAATGGTCTGGTTGGAATTGGTGTTGTGATTAAGTCACCACTGGGGGTAAAAACCACACATGGTTTCAGAATTGATGAAACTACATGTTCTAACAACCAAGCTGAGTATGAAGCTTTGGTAATGGAACTTGAGATACTTGTTAGATTACGTGCTCACACAGTTGATATATTTGGAGATTCCCAATTGGTAAAAGGAATTTTTAAATGTCAAAGTGCAAGCATGTTACTATATTATGTTGCTAAATTACATTTGCTTTCTCAATTTCAAATAGAAAATGTGACTTATATCCCAAGATTCATGAATCACAAAGCCAATAATGTAGCTCAGAGGGCTTCGAATTTCAGAAGAAGGGTGACACTCAAATAGACATATGTCAAGCAACATATCAAAAGTTAATACCACCTTTGGCTAAAAAGGGCATTATGGTAGAAGTTAATCATAATGATCTGCAAGAGCAAGATTGGAGGTATCCAATGATTTAGTATTTGATTGGCCCATCTTCGAAGGCCAGAAAGAAGATTAAATTGCAGTCAATGCAATTTATAGTATATGGAAATGCTCTTTACAAAATGGGGTAGATAGGCTGCTGTTGGAATGTCTAGGGCCAAAAGAGGTACTGACTACCATGGCTGAGGTGCATGAAGGCATTTATAATGCCCATCAACCTGGTGTAAAGATGAGATGGTTGCTTCGAAGGCATTCATATTATTGGTCAACTATCCTTAAAGATTGTATAGAGTATGCAAAGAGATGTCAGGCATGCCAGAAACATTGCATGATAAGACATGTGTCAATAATTGATTTGTATGCAGTTGCGAAGCCTTGGCCATTTAGAGGATGGGCAATGGACATGATAGGAAAAATGTATCCACCCTCTTCGAAGCAACATTGTTTCATTTTAGTGGCTACAGATTACTTCACTAAATGGGTCGAAGCTAAGCCTTATAAGGCTATGGATTAGACTGAAGTTATTAGATTTTTCAAAGAATTAATCCATAGGTTTGGCATCCCACAGGCCATAACTGTGGATAGTGGGACTGTGTTTGATGGGAAGATGGTGAGATCTTTCACAGCAGAATTTAGAATTAGTCTTATTAATTCCACCCCTTATTATGCACAAGCAAATGGTCAAGCTGAATCATCTAACAAATCCTTGAAAAAAGGTACAAAGAGTTGTGGAAGACAATCCCAGGGATTAGCATAATTCGTTATTAGATGTGTTATGGGCTTATAGGACTTTTCCAAGGTCAAGTACAGGAATCACTCCTTATGCCTTAGTATATGGACATGATGCAGTGTTTCCTATAGAAATTAATATCAAATCCTTGAGAGTAAAATGCCAAGACCAGTTAACTATTGAGCAATATCATCAGAGTATGTTCTTGGAGTTAGAGAATATAAATGAAGCTAGAATTTTGGCATTAAATAATATTCTTTTCCAAAAGAAAAGGACAGCCAAAAGTTATAACAAGAAAGTCAAGCACATTAGCTTTGATGAAAAAGATTTGGTATGGAAGACAATATTGCCAATAGGAATTAAGAGCCATAAATTTGGCAAATGGTCACCTAATTGGGAGGGACCATACCAAATTCATAGAGTCCTGCTTGGGGGAGCCTACCATCTGAGAAATTTAAATAGTTATGTGCATCTTAAGAAAATCAATGGCAGATATTTGAAGCCTTATTATCCAACTATGTGGGAAACACAAGGAGTGTAAGATCATCATACAAAACATGAGCAAAAGATCAGAACATGTTTGGATAAATAAAAATCTTTCATTTCACAAAGAGTTAAGTACATGAAGCCATAAATTAGACCAAAAATTAGTGCAGTGTTTCAGTTATTCCCCTACAATGGCCTCCCTATTCCTAAGGGATGGGAACAATTGTATGGTTGTAGCCATCTCTTGCCTCCTATCAGCTAACCCTTGATTAGTAGTCTGTAATTTCTCAGCATTTCGATCCAAAGCTAGGTTGACTGTTGCTAACTCCTCTTCCAGTTGTGCTTTCATATACAAGAGTTGGGTTCGAAGTAGAGAAGCATAAGAGTGTTGTCCCTTCAAGTCAAACACTTCAGCATGTATTTGGGAGACAAACTCTTTATCCTTCAAGAGCTCCTTTTCTTCAGCCTTGGCCATATGACAAATATTGATGTAAAAATCAATGGTGTCTCTGCCTGGGATAGGTGGTTTGAGAAGGCTATGTTGAATTGTTCGAAGGCTTTGCAACATTTGAGGAAACCATTTTTGATAATAGGCTTTTGTAGGGCTTCGAATGGAATCCTTGAGAATAATTTCAGCAAGTCCAAGCAAGTTCCCAAGTCCACCCGAGGCAAAGAAGTTTCTGCAGTAGTGGAAGAGCTCTCAATAATCTCCAAAAGAGAGTCAGCAAGGATCAATGGCTCAGTTTCACTGTTTGTTGCTCGAACTGATGAAGATATGTCAAATAAGCTAGCCAGCTGGGCTTTGAAAATGTCCATCTCTCTTTCTGACATTGGTAGTATAAAAGAATCACTAGTTGAAGGAAGAGATGGGAGCATGAGAATAGGAAAAGGAATGGAGGACTCCCCAGCAGCATCTATGGTCTTGGCTACTAGTAAGTCAAGAGAAGAGGGACTGGAGCTGGATGGTGGGGAGGAAATTGGTGAGCTGCCAGTGTCATCTTTAGAAGTATCAGCTGCCACTGAAGAAGAAGTGACAACTGAGGTTTTCTCATGTGATAGTGAGGTAGCCAGAACTCTGGAAGAAGTCTATAAAGGTGAAGCAATTGAGATCCAGGGTAGGTTCAAAGAATTGAAAAGGCCAAGAGAAAGGGAAAATGAAATGCTTGGCCTTAAGGGAAAAATGGAAGAAGGCAAGGGAAGTGTAGAGCCAGGAAGTAGAAGCATTATCTGGAGGGGTTCTACACTCATTGGCACTCCAAGGTCAACCTTCCATTTTTATTTTAAAGTTTCCTTTAGTTCTAAGGAGGTCAAGAAGGGTCCCTCATCCCCATTCAAGGTAGAAAAAGGTAGTGTCGAAGGAGGAGGGACTGAAATAGTTGCTACTGCATTTCATGAAAACAAAGAGAAAATGTTAAATGTATGCTAAGTCTTGGAAAAGGTAATTGACAAAAGGGACTGAGAGAAATTACCAGCTTTAGTGGTTGTGGTGGTAATGGTTGGAGAGTTGCGAAGGGTATATTGTTCAGTAGTTTTACTCCTTTTCGTAGTCTCCGTTTGCATTGCATCAGTAGTAGCAACTTCTTCCCTCAGTATTTGTTGCTGCCTCCTCTTTTCTAACCTCTGAAAGACAATAATCTCTTTGGACTATCCTTTCTCTACTGTTTTGGCAGTTGCCTCATGAGTGGAGTCCACAATAAGCTTAACAGGAGAGAATGTCTTCTTCTTCTTTCTTTGTAATGGTGTTTCTTTTTCTTTTTCTTCTTCTTCCTCTTCTAAATAAGCCTCAGGTACCTCTTCTTCAAGGTCAAGTAAAGTTTTCTTTTCCTCTGTTGTTGTTGCTTGCCCATGAGAATATTCAAGGCCTAAGCCCTTTGAGGAGAAACCTCCTGTGAAGCTCTTATATCAAATATTGAAGCTATGAGTAAACAGACAAGGCATCATAAAAAGGAAAGGCGTGAAGGGGACAGGGTGCATACCTTTCTTCAAAGTGGCCTTGGTGACCCTAGGAGGAGGAGATGAGGCAGTAGGAGCAGTAGAGGAGCTAATGGTGATCCCAGTCTTCTTGGGCTTGACTTGAGAGGGCACATCTAGCCCTACCAGCAAATCCTTGGGGAAATAGCTAGATGCACCTCCATATTGGCTGTCTACCAGTTTTGAAATCTTTTGAAGGCTGTACTGTGTGGGATGAAAGGAGTAAATTCAAAGTCATTCAAGTCTTGTATCAGTATGGAGGTTGCTTCATCCAATTTGGTTTTGGGCACTTTCAGTTCTCTGGTTGCAAGATTTGAATTGGAGAGGCTACAGAGAGAGAGAGATGGAGGAATCTATAGAGAGAGAGAGAGAGAGAGAGAGAGAGGAATCCCCTGAGTAAGCTCAAATTGCCTAGAAAATTGGAAAGGACAATAAGCCTCAGAGATGCACTTATATGCTCAAGGTTTCAAAATCCCAATAAAGAGCTCCCTGGGAAGCAGAATAGAGGGCCACATATCTTTGTGTAAAGGCCTGGAGCATTTCCTATTAGCCAAAAAATTCCTCAGCCAGGCTGGCCTTGTGTTAGCCTCGAAAGGGCAGAAGAAGGTAGAAAGAGAAGAAATTGGGAGTTGGTAGAAGAAAGTAAGGTAATAAGCAAATCTCGAGGGGTAGAGGGAAACCCTGGCATATTTTTCTCCATAGGTGGTGGGGTTTTGCACTAAGAATCTCAAACACTTGGAGTGTAAATCAGTGAAGTATGTAAAAAGACAGAGCTGCAATACCTAGAGTGGGCCTCCTTGATTAATGTTTAGAGGTTTCTCACAAAATTGGGAATAGGCCCTATAAACAAGGCCTAAAACATAAGGAGCCAAGGCTATCTTCTTCTTCGAAGCAAGAGCCTTAGCAAAGGAGGCAAACTCAAGCATAATCCGCTGAAATGAGGTACAAAAAAGGAACTTAGATAACCAATATAGAATAAAAGAAAAGAACTCTCGGTCATTCACATGACCTTCCTTTTTATTCTCAGTCTTTACAAAAGCACTGAAGGAAGAGTTCAAAGATGGAATGGTGAAACCGACCGGAGGGTTTGGGTAACAAGGGGTGAAGGGATCACCAATTGGTGAGAGCCCTAAGAGATGGTAGATATCAAGGATAGTGGGGGCCATCATACCACACCGAAATTGAAAAAAATTGAAAGCTGTGTTCCAAAGACAAAGGGCCGCAAGAATCAAAAAAGGGTCTTCAGGGATAACAAACCTGGAGAGGCGAAGGGCATCAAAGATGCGGAGCTCTTGCAGGTCCCATTCTCTGGCCGGGAAAATTCTGTCGAACCATTCCTCCCATTCGATCCTCAATGTGGGCCAATAGCGATGAGGTCGGTTCATCCTCTAGCTCTTCCAGTCAAGGCCCCCTTCATAAAGAAGGCAATGATCCTCCAAGAGAGGACACAAAGCAGGATGTTGGGCAACGGCTTCCTTGAAGATAGGTCCCATGACGTATTCTTCTTGAGCGTTGTCGCGAGGGATAAAGACACGTCTATCTATGGCACTTGGTCCACTAGCTTTGAATTTAGCTATCTCTTCATCAATATACTTTTTCAAAGCCACAGATGGGCTCATGCGCTCGATAACCAGCACTTTTGAGGCAGAAAAAGCCATTAGTGAGGGGTTAAAGGGAGGGCAAAGAGAGTGAGTGTGAGAAAGGAAAGAACTCGAAGTCGACAGAAATGAGAAGTGGGACATATTGGATAAGTGAATAGGTAAAAGCGCGAGAAGATGGGGTTTTTAAAATCTTTCTGTCCAAAAATTAGCCATTTAAGACAAACCCAAGTTTTGACCCATGTGTGATTAAGGCTTTTATTTTTAAAATTCCTGAAAACAAGAGAAAGAGAGCTACCTCCAGAACAGTAGGTGGAAACCTTATGAAGGAGGGAAACACATTTCAAAATACTTAGCCTGGCTTCGAAAATAGGGAGTTGGCTTTGAAGCTAGTTTTTAAATACTTAGCTTGGCTTCGAACGCAGACAGTTGGCTTCTAAGCCAGTTTTATACCTTAAACTCATATATAGCTGGAGTTTGTTTACTTCGAAGGTTTTGAGGGTATTCTCTTAGGCTTTCCATAAAATGAGATTTCCTTCGAAGGAGCCTTTATAGTATGGTTCTTGCCTGATCTTTTAGCTTTCAAAATAAATAAGCACTATAAAGCCAGTACTTGATCAAGCAATGTGGGAATTTCAAAGACCAGAGGATTTACCCATAGATGAAAGTACTCTCTTGAACTTTTTGTTAAACAAATCCTTTTGAAGACAAATATTGCAGAAGAAATTTTATGCTTCAAAGACAATTAAACCAGGCTTCGAAGCAATCATTGGAACATATTACATGAATGAGATAGGGAATAAGGTCATTCAATTTTGCAAAAATGTGGAATGGACAAAGTTACAAGGTCCTGAAACTTTGTCTAGAAAAATTCAATAAATACATATTCCTTTTCTAACATTTCTTCTATCCTATCGAATTTTGGTTTATCTAATTGATGAGCCCTTATTTGGAAGAAGAGTTGCTAGTCCTTCATTTCGAACTTTGTTTGCTTAAGAGCTCTCTCTACTTCGTCTATCTCCCCATTTTCGTGCATAATATCCATATTGGTATCTTCTTCATTGGCATCTTCGCCATACTTTGAGCCATGATTCTTGAAGTCTTCATACTCTTCAGGAAGATTCTCTACCTTGTACTGAGTTTGAATGTAAGCAGCAGAGATCTCCTCTAGGGATTCACTACTGGCAGAAGCATTTTTGTGCCAGTTAAGCAGGAGAGGGAGTTGATCCAGGAAAGTGTGGAGCTTTGCCTAGGCCATAGGGTTAAGGATGTGGCTTTAAGAGACAATGTCACAAGCCCATAAAAGATTCTTTTGAGGAATGTCGTCTCGAAGGACCTCAAAGGATAAGTGAGAAAAAGCAGCAAGCAAGGTCTGGGCTCTATACTATTGTTAAGCAGTCAGAGGAACTAGAGCCTGGTAGAGAGAAAAATGTTGGCTCTCGAATAGGGTGAGCTTCAATTCCTTAATCCAGTTAGGATTGGGAGGCAGGAAAGGAGCAGTTGAGTCCCCTCCAAATGAAGGTGGAAACTGGGGCTCATTCACACACTCTAGCCAATCAGAGGAACAAAGTTTTGCTTTCTTGGCTAAGCGTGAGGGGCTAATTCCCAAAACTTCAAGGGGTGTGAGGTCTTTTGCACTATTCTGGTTGGCAAGGTAGAGGTATACCATACCGAAAACAAGTTGTCTTCAAGGCAACAAAGACGGTCGAAAGGGACATATGGGTACACTACAAAGCTACGCATAGACGGATGAATGAGAGTGGGGTCATCAAATTCAGGAAATCTATGATGGATTTGCTCCCTTGTTGAGGTTGAGTGGATGTGGGCCAAGTATCCTAACTAGTATTTCTAGAAGAAAATGAAGCAGTTTCATCCCATGCAGAGAGTTTTTGAGCAGATGAAGAGCTTCTAAGATCCATTTGTGCAAATGCTTGGTCCAAAGGTTCATATAGTGCAAAGGCTTCCATAACTTGTATAAATGGAAGCGGATAAATGTGGCCAATAAACGCATAAAGGTTCTTTTGAGGTCGGTCATCATTGTCCAATACCTCCTCGTATGCTCGATCAATGTAAGAGAGGGCTTGATTGGCCATTGAAGACGTATCAGTCCCTTCGTATACACTGATAGTGGAGGAAATGTTAAAGCGTAAAGGAGAATTTAATAAAGTTTAGTGCTTCATTTCTAAGAGGACGGTTACACTTCTAAGATAAATAGAGTCCATGCACGTCCTAGGACGTGGACAAAGTGCACTGATCCACTAATATCACCAAGTATTGGGTATATTAGTCCCGGGGGTAATGTTGGCTATATATTTTGTATAGGCCAATCGCAGCTTAACACGTGGCTCGTAAAGGGTAATTTGGGGAGTTAATGCAAGTCTCTAATCAGCAACAGACACGTGGCAATTCATATTGGTAATAATGGACTTGCATAGCATGGAAGTAGTTAGAAGGCGTAAGGTGGCACGGCCCAACGGTTACTCACAATTCAAATTCAAATTCAAGAGGGAAGCCCAACTGCAAGGAAGGCGTAATGGGAGCAGATTGTTCAGGGCCATAACCACTGATCGTGGAAAGGCAGTTCGACGGTTAGAAGTCCACTTCGATGATTACCATTGGAGAGTATAAATAGAAGAGAAGACCAATAGAACGGGACCTAGACTCAAATCTAGAAACCAGTTATTTATTTCATATTTTTCCAGTTTTTACATTTCCAGTTCTTTACATTTCCAACTCTTCAATTCCTGTATTGCACTTCATTTCCTAGGAGTAGTTTCAAGTAGTTCATTACTGTGAACCTCTTCGAGACTGGGTCATTTCATTGTAAGCTCCCATTTACTTAATGACATTCAGTTTCTGAATTATTTTATACTTGTTATTTTTTATAAGTTTCTCCTAAACAAGCCACCAGTAAAAGTCCTCTTTATTGAGACTGAAAGAACTTTAGCACAATCGTTTGATAATTGGTTGGCAATTTAAATTCTGTAAGAACTTATTGATCCTTGCTGGCACACTTAAAATTACATAATTAACCTTCAAAATCCAAAAAAGCCAACAATTTTAGTAAAATTACAATTGTTGCAAATTTTGTGAAGGATTTGACACTGTAGACGCGCCCTCGTGGGCCTCACGCTACAGTTCGGACTCGAATGGTCACGGTTCTTAATCAGATCTCGCAAAGTGCAATGCGAGATTGATAAATCACCAAAGAGTCCAAATTTGGCAAATCGTTTTGGAAAACAGATTTTTTTTTGAAAGAAGGGCCAAACGTGGACTGCTTTGCCAGATACAGAGTCGCCACCTAAATATTTGTATAGGGGAATTTAGGAAACCCTGACTCATTCGCCTAAGGCCACGTGTCCGTCATCACCAAAGTTGCCTCGGCTCGGGAACTTGGGTACGATTGGGGAAGGTCAGCTATGAGCACCCCCTCTCGCCCGATCAAAAATCGGCCTCTACTAACCATGATATCTAGTTTTGAAAACGTTATGTGTTCTTATTCCGATTAATTAGCTAATCTTACTATGTGATGCGCACAACACGAAAGTGTAGACTATATCCCTAATTTGGAACAAAGCATCGCATATCCGTTCGTTTGGAAAATGGTTTGAAATTTGCTACTCGCGAGTAGGCTAAAACACGGATTTCAATGAGTTGTTCCAACTCAAACAATCCAACCTTCACCCCCAGGCATTCAGGCAGTTTATATCACATAAGCATATAGCCACATGGTAAGCATGTTGTTATGTTAACATTCACACTCATGTGAGATGCTAAAGCATAAAAAGCTTACCGAGTACTCCGAGCCAAAACAAAGAATTTGTTAGCAATCAATGTATGATCCAAGTCCATGTTAAGTGGCTAATGCATCACATACAAAATGCAACTAGAATAGGCTCGGCTAATCCTAGTATGGCATGTGGAATGCAACAAATAACACATATTCAAGTTAGATTTGCAATACTATGCAGTTAGCATGATGTGCCGAGCCCAGTGCATGCAATACAAATGAATGGATGCACGCATGCATAGCATAAGGATGCTAAATTAAATATGCCCTAATACTAACCATCAAAAGCAGGTAAGTAAAAGGGAGAAAGAAGTGGGGATTGGAAGACATGCACACACGCACCCACACTTATTACAAATTTGCCCTCGCTCGGAGGGACCAAAAGAATAATACAATTTAATTAATCTACAAGCTGATTAATTAAATTATACAACACTTAACTAATTAACGAATCAATTAAGCTACTAAAAGTAGTGAAGGGCCTCGGGAAGAGGTATGCACGCATGCTCGGATTGGCTCCGCTCGGAAATCCACCGCCATGCACAACCTGCCTCTGTTTGCATTGTTTTTCTCCTCTGAAGACTGCACAAGTCCCAAGGAACACTCTCTGATCACAGTGGAAGGTCACCGGCCAAGGGGGAACACCACCGGCCAAGGAGGAGTGGTCATCGACCATCAATTGAGCTCTCGGCTACCAATTCATGGCTGGTCGGCACTGGATGTGGTCGGTCGGCCATGTATGCCTGCAGAATCCTGTTTTGACAGCAGCAGAGGGCAAACATGGCATGGCAATGCATTTCAAGCAAATGTGTGCACCAACACCCTCCTTATCATGTTCATGACTCAAAGGAGGATGGTCCTCGACCCTCGGACCACCAATCGCGCATTTCAAAGTTGTACATTTTGATTTCAAATGAAATGCAAACCCAATAAACACATAAGGCCCAACCTCTATCACTTGATCAAGAGGCAAGGCATGTATGCCAAATGCAACCTAAGCATGTTAGTTAAGTATGCAACATGAGCATGCAAGCAAGCAATGTGCACTTGGCACTCGACCTAAGCAAACAAGCATGCAAGGCATGGAACAACTATACTAATGACAAGCATACAAGATGCAATTAAAACATGCAAGTATGCAAGATATATAACATGTTAAGCAACTTGACCAAGGAAATGCATGCCGAATGCGAAGTGTTTCAAGCGTGCCATAACATGCGATAGGTCAAGTATGCAACAATACACAAGACGAGCATGCAACAATATGCAAAGGATGGTCTTAAACTAGTCTAGGCAGCTCTCGAACAAGCCCAAAACAGTGGCCAAATGCTATGGAAATGAGGTACAAATGCACATGCAAACATGCACAGGAATGGACCAACACTTAAGCATAAAAAGGGGACTTTTAAGCACACTTAAAAGGAACAAACATGGACATATAGCATGCATACTAAGCTCTGAAAATCATGTTATAAAGGTGCCAAACCAAGTAAACAAGACAAGCCAAGCATGCAACAATGTCCAAAACTCAAGGCAAGCCAAAGAAGTATTGAACTACACTTAGCAAAACCAAATATGACATGAGTTGAACAATCAAAATCAGAGTTTTAGCATGTTAAAACAAAGCCAAAAACACATTGACATGGCATCCTAGAGGCCTAGACATGATGGCATACGCAATGACACATTCATGGAGCATGAAACACAAACTCTTTAAGGCCTTAAAGGAGCATCAAATGTAAGCATGTGGGCATGCCACAAGGACTGAAATGACATGGTAAGTGATTCCAAACCACTGAAACAAAGCAAGTAAAGAATGCTAGAGGGGTCAACACTCAAGGCTCACAAGGGGGATTACATGGTAGCTATACAAAGCAAAACATGGATGACCCAAGCAACCAAAAACAGACCTCAAGCACACTAAAACATGCATAAAAGATTCACAAAGCTAGGCCAAAACAAGTGAGCATGTTAGTCTAAATGCTAGACACATGTTAAGGCAATTCATGGCATTACAAGACAAGTATGCAAAGCAAGCATGGTGTGTCTAAACCAAGTAAAAACAGTGCTATACCATGGAAAAATAAGCACAAATAACACTTAAGACATGGCCAACATGCACTTAAACAAGATGCTCACACATGAGGCTAAAATGGCCAACAATGAAGGCAACAAGGAGAGGGGATGGCCCTCTCCTTCTTAGGACCTTAAAGCACCATCCCCACCACTGAAATCCCTCAAGATTTCAGTTGTGAGGAGGCCCAAACAAGGTGGTCCCGGAGCTCACCAAAATAGCACAAAAATGGGGCCAAACAAGGCCTAAGAGGAGTCAAACAACCCCAAACACCAAAACAACTATTTTAAGCAAGTAAAAACAAGACTTTTATATGTTATACACTAAGCTCAAAAACAGATGCAAGGTAGGCAAAAGGGCTATGCAAAAATGAGGTATTTAAAGGTAAAGTTCTTACCCTTGTAGACCCCTTCAAGAACAGCACTCCAACTGCTTTCCTTAGCTCAAAACCAGCTCAAAACTCTGAAAATCACTCCTTAGTACCTCAGTAGCTAAAGGAAAGTTTAACACTTTTTGTGTGTAAAACTATGAACAAAACACCTTAAACACCAAAGAGAGGGAGATATAGAGATAGAATAGACACAAGACTCAAACCCTAATCTCAGACCTCTCTTGAACTTTTTTGGAACCTTGGAGGAGGGAGGAGAGGCCCTCTCTTTATAGAGGATCACTCTTGCAAAGCTTACAAAACAAGCTAAGCAAGAGTGAAATCCCTCCATACACGTGTGTGGAGGGGGGGCAAAGTGTATGCCAGCTAGCACAGCTGGCATAAAAATATCTGCAAAAGCAGATGCACAGTGGTCGGCCAGCCAAAAATGCCAAATTGACCAAATACATGGTCGACCGACCAAAAAGAGTGCCGGCCGGCCAAACATTTGGCCGATGGCAACAAAACAATGGCTGGTGGCCTCAAGCCATGGCCGGTGATGTGTGGGGATGGCCAACAAGCCATCCCTACCCCTCAAAAGCAAAACACAAGTGTTTGGTGCAAAACCAAACACAAAACAGTCAAGTTGAGAGACCTCCGGGAACTCAAGACGAACACAAACATGGATAATCATCGAGTGTTCAAACGGTGACGTCCAAGTCTTGAGGACGGTCAAAAATGGGGTGTCTACAGTTGCCCTTCTTTGACAGAACTCGAAAGTCATAACAATGACGGGAGTGAGTGTCAAAGCCCAGAGACGACCCATTTTTGACAAGGCCGAAGACTTAGACAAAGCATACAAGCTATAGATAAGATATGCGCCCGAAGGCGGGGGCAAAATGCAACTGACAATGCAAAAAGCCGAACATAACTTATGATCATGCAAAGAAAGCTGTAACGAAGCATAACAATGCAATAGTTTTAAGCTAGCACAAACCAAACTACACTACAATGCAGAGAGGGTGCAAGAGAATTATTCAATTCTTGATACGTCTCACTCGGAGAATACAATACCTGTGCGGCTCGTCTGGTTGCACCAGCCTCAAATGAACCGTGCATTCAATATCATGCCTGAAAGAGAAAGAAAACTCAACAAGTACAATATTGTTAGCAACATGCATAACGATGCAATCGAAAGCTGCGTGACAACGCAAGTGTAGGAGTGCATGATAATGCAACCTATGTGTGACAACGCAGAACAATGCGGAATGTATGCAAAATGATATGCAACATTTACAAATCTACGTATAAACAATGCAAATGATATGTAATGCAATTGAATCATGATCAAATTATGAGCAGTTCAAAAACCACACAAATGTCATAAAGATGATGGAGATGCAAAGTCCGTCTACCATAGAAAAGGTGCCGCAACCCTCAAACCACAATACCATCAGTGGAATAGGCGTGTACACATGCAGAACTATGAGTGATGTAGACGGAACACAAGAACAAGTAATTGGGTGGAATGACATAAGTGAGGTATGCTCTGCTCAGAAAAGCCCATGATCCTAAATGCTGGATACAATCGAACTACACTACAATGCAGTATATACAATGGATAAGGCATGCAGCCAAACTGTATCTTGCCTAGGAAAGGCATGGACACATACCAGCCACATTTAACACAGAAACGGTGCCGTCACCCACAACACTAGGTGCGTATACATAATATCATAACTGTGCTTCAACGCGAAAAGTATGGGCACATACCAGACCAAGCTCAACAAGGAAAGGCGCAAGCCGTAGATGAATGTGATGCAAATGCATGCAATACTAAACTATGTACAATACAATGCATGCATGGCAATGCAAGCTATATACAATGAATGCATGGCATATGCATTATTTACAATGAATGCATGACATATGCAAAGTAAGGAAGAATGCACCACAATGCATGTAAGGTAAGATGCATGACAATGCAAGCTATGCAGAATGCAATATTTACAAGCTAAAATGCAATGAATGCAGTGGATAAGGCCTGCGGCCGAACCGTGTCTTGCCTAGGAAAGGCATGGACACATACAAGCCACGTTTAACACGGAAACGGTGCCGTCACCCTTAACACTGGGTGCGTACACATAATATAATAACCGTGTTTCGACGCGAAAAGTACGGGCACATACCAAACCAAGCTCAACATGGAAAGGCGCAAGTCGTAGATGGAGGTGATGCAGTGAATGCATGCAAGCTACAATGCAATATATACAATGTGCAATGGATATGTACAATGCGATCTACTAGGGAGAATGCAATGGATGCAGTGGAAAAGGCATGCGGCCAGCACACATTTTGCCTAGGAAAGGCATAGACACATACCAACCATGTTTCACACGGAAACGCTGGGTGCGTACACAAAATTCTCAGAACCGTGCTTCAACGCGAGAAATATGGGCACATACCAGACCAAGCTCAACATGGAAAGGCGCAAGTCATAGATGGAGGTGATGCAGTGAATGCATGCAAGCTACAATGCAATATATACAATATGCAATGGATATTATGTACAATGCTATGTACAATGAATATATGTAAATGCCATATTTACAGTGACGCATGACATATGCACTATTTACAATGTATGTATGACATATGCAATATATGTATAATGGAATGTATGACATATGCATGTTGTTTTTGTTGTTTTTGTCTTTTTGAAATGCATGACAATGCAAAAGGAAGAAAAATGCATGACAATGCATGTTTTTTTTTTTTGAAATGCATGAAAAGTGCATGATGATGTATGTTTTTTTTGTGTTTTTTTTTTTGGTGTGTTGTTTTTCTTTCTTTTTTTTTTTAAAAAAAAAATGCATGCAAAGTGCGAATGATGCATGTTTTTTTTTTTGTTTTTCGAAATGCATGCAAAGTGCGAATGATGCATGACAATGCACATGAGGTTGAATGCGTGACAACGCATGTCTTTCGAAATGCATGACAATGCATGTGATCTTAAATGCGCGACAACGCATATCGCTTGGAATGCATGACAATGCATGTGAACTCGAATGCGCGATAACGCGCGTCGCTTGATATGCATGACAATGCATGTGAGGTGCGCATGACGATGCGACCTAAAGAATGTGCATACTAATGCAAGTATGACACGCACATAACAATGCGAGATGTGTGCATAACGATGCGAGTGAAATGACGTATAACCAACGCGCGTTTCACGAAAAAACGTTGTAACGTATGCATGTGGGGCAACTTTCGAATCTCGCAAGAGACAAAAAGGATACAAAAAGGATACACCTCGCACGTATTCGAGTGCTACGCACAGAAGACACGGCACAGAGACCGGTTAAGCGTCGGAAATGCATTTTCTTGCATTGTTTTGAGCAATGGAGGCACTAACTTGAGCAATGAAGGCCCCAAACCATATCAAAGACCCAAACAAAGGTGTAGGAGGTTCACCGACCATGGGGGGAGGTCACCAGCCATCCACCGACCACCAAAAAGTTCCATCGGCCATCTATTTGGCCGACCGGCCAACAATGTGGCCGACCGGCCAAATATGCCTGAATCGGGGCAGTTTGGACATTTCAGCACGGATCTTTTAAAATAGAGCCTCTAGCCCTATTTCTTCACTTCCTCCTTGCTCGAAATCTCTTCCCCTCTTCCTCTAGGTCATTTTCCAACCTTCTGTTCATCATTTCTCTCGGTTTTAGAGCCCATTTTGTTGTTTGATTTGCGAATACCTTCGCGTTTTGAACATTTTGAACCGAACAAATCTTTGTTTCGGTGTCTTTTTCTCGATTTCCATCACTCGGGGTTTGTTTCCCTCGAGTTTACCTCGATCTCTGTGCCTTTTCCGCACCTCGACCTTTCCGGCCATTTTTCGCCATCTCGGGGTTGACTTTTCGGTTGACTCTTCACATTCTCGCCCGATTTTCACTCTTCCGGCCATTTTCGCACCATTCTCGAGATGGCGGACGATATTCCACGAGGCGGGACTCCTCCGAAGCAGGAGATGGACCCCGGGGCCGAGCTCTTGCCTCTCAGCGTCCGTCCGTTCGATCCGGTGACCTACAGGCCGACGATTCACGAGCTGCCTCCTGACGGACTTCGCCAGTTCAAGAGTTTTAACAGGAGGGTGCCACCAGAGCTGCTTCGGTGTGAGCCAGAGACGCACCTTTCATACGGCGCTTCCGAGGTATACTCTTCCCCGTTTCATTTTCTGCAAAGTAGAACACTTAACTGCAATAGTCGACTCTGCCTTTAACTGTTTGATCCGGATACACCGATACCCCATATGCTGTAGTTGACTGTGAACACACCTGCATTCGGTATCTATTTGAATTGGAACACACGCACACACACTGTATTTGTCCTGAACTACTCAAACACCCTGACACATCATACATTGTAGTTCACTGCGAGCACACCGGCACCCAATGTATGTTTGAATCTGAACACGTGCACACATGCTATATCTGTACTGAACCACTCAAACACACTGACACATCATATGCTGTAGTTCTCTACTAGCACACCGGTACCCGTTGTACGTTTGAATCTGAACACGTGCACACACGCTATTAATTCTGAATGTTCTTCAAAACTGTATTTTGAATATTGCTTCGCAACTGTTTGCTTTTGAATACAGGGGGATTCCCATGCCTTCCGGGGGTATGGGAATGTTGCTACCCGCAGATGGTACATGGAGCTACCGGACGCAGTCTGTCACATTGTCGATCAGGCCGGCTTCGGCGCCTTCTGCAGGGGACTCTCACGCCTTACCGCGAGCAGGCCTCTTCTTGCCGCTCTGGTGGAGAGGTGGTGGGACACCACCGACTCCTTCCACTTCTCTGCCACGGGAGACATGACGATGACTCCCTATGACTTCTCGATGCTCACCGGCATCGGGGTAGGAGGTGATCCGATCCCCTTTGACACAGACATGGATGATTGGGAGGCTACTCAGATATATTTGCTCGGCGAGCTGCCGCCTCTCGCTCGTCTGGGCTTCATCAAATACTCGTGGTTCGAGGACCACTTTAGGATTCAGCCAGCTTTAGCTGAGGAGGCACCGATGGCTCAGGAGGAGGTGGAGCAGTACGCACGCGGCTTCCTCATGTTCTTGCTGGGGATGACCATCTTCGCCGACCGGGCGACCACCGTGCCCCTCTGTTTGCTGAGCGCTCTGGTGGATGTCACACGGATCCTGCACTACGACTGGGGTGGGGCAGCCTTGGCCACACTCTATGGATACATGAGCTCATCCTCTCGTTGCAGCGGACAGTTGCTCGGGGGCTACTGGCGAGCTTGGGAGGTACATCTTCTTTTCCGTTTTACATTTATGCTTTACATTATCTGTACTCTGTACACTGCACACACTGCGGTCTGCTTCACACTGACTGTATACTGTACACACGGCACACATATAATCTGCTTTACACTGACTGTACACTGCACACACTGTACACTCTGCACAATACACTGTACGATACACGGTTCTGCGATTTCTGTTTCATTCTGCATTCTGCTTTATCTGATAAGCATACTGATATTTGCTCTGCAGTTGTGGGTCTACGCCTACTTCCTGAGGCTTGTGCCAGTGCCCGACGAGGAGACTCCCCTCGGCGTTCCATTCTCTCGACGCTTCGATGTGAGATGCGTGCGGAGACCCCGGGAGACGTTCATATTCTTCCGCCGCTACTTCGATACCATTACCGCCGCAGAGGTATTTTCAACTTTAGAGTTTATTTCAAGCTTCGCTTTACACTGTATTTTCAATAACAGTAGATATTTGACTGCATATCATCTTCAGATCACCTGGCAGCCCTGGGCTCCATTGCCAGCTGCGGTTCGGGAGCGGTTTGCCGGTGCTGAGGAGACCGCCCGGTTCAGGATCTTGCTAGAGGGTCCGGTCTGTCGGGCTTGGTACCTGGGTGAGCGCTTCCTGTGCCAGACCCTGGGTTTACCAGAGCAGATAGTTCCAGGTCCGCCCCTTGTCCATATGAGGGACACTGAGAGGTTCACCCTTGAGCAGATGGCCGATTACACGATCGGCTGGGATGCTGAGGGCTTCAGGGGCGAGGGCGACTACACAGAGTACGTCCAGACCTACATCATGCGGCCTTTGAGCAGTGGCCGTCGAGCTGAGAGAGAGAGGCCAGCGGTGCCGGCGGCTAGGGCAGGAGCGGGGGCAGGAGCGCCGAGGGTGGCTCGGGTCCGCGGCAGAAGTGGGGCCCGGAGAGGACGGGGGGCTAGTTGGCCAGCACTGCCCACGATGATGACATGCCGAGGGCAGGGTGGGGAGACCTATCAGATCCCCTTCGCCCCCCCTCCGGCTGATCATGAGTTAGTCGGGTTCTACGACTTGCCCCCGGTATGTACTATTGCATTTTGCATCTTGCATTGTCATTCCATTTCATTTGATATTTCGTAGAATACTGATGCTTCTAACACTTTTGCAGGCTTCCTCCGAGTACACTTGTCAGTCCCTGGAGCTGACCGCCTCTGTGATGGGGATGCTCCAGCGGAGCCTCGACCTGCTGGCCATTTACAGTATTCTGGTATGTTCTTCTGACTACAGTCTCAAACCATACATAAACTGTTTCACATAATCCGACGCGTCGCACTGTCAACACCACACTCGATACACGGCCCTCACGGCATCTGATACACTGTAGCCCACAGACTCTTCACAGCATTACTCACGGCATTCATACACTGCACTTAGTCACTGCATTCTGTACTGACACACTGTTCACAGCATTCATACACTGTACTGATACACTGTATTCTGTACTGATACACTGTTCACAGCATTCATACACTGTACTCATACACTGCATTCTATACTGATACATTGCTCACAACAGTCATACACTGTACTCACACACTGTATTTGGCATTCATACCCTGCTTTGCGTATCATACTGATGCGTTTACCATTTGTGCTTTTCAGCCTCCATTCCAGATTCCTACTGCAGGAGGTGCTCCAGCTGGGCCTTCTGTTCCTATCCGAGATGGTAGAGTATATCCCCACACCAAAGCGGGGCGCACTCATGTAGGGAGTAGCTCACAGGCACCGGTTCCTGCTGATGACGAGTCTGAGGCGGAGACAGAGGCGGAGTCGGAGGCAGAGTCGTCTGAGGAGGAGACCGGAGATGACTCGGGCTCAGATGACGGTGCTGATGATGATGCTCCTGGACCTTCATCCAGGAAGTGGACGATGATAGACCCGTAGGCCTGAGACCACTGAGGCTAATCTAGATTTTTACTGCTTTTCTTCTTTTTGTTTTGCTTTTCTTTTTGTTGGTAGCTTGAGTACCTTGTACTGCCGTAGGCAGGTTTTTGTTTTCTCCAAGACTTTGTACTTGAAAAGATGATGAAATGAAACAAACTTTTTATCTGAAAAAGTGTTACATTGATACATTTCATACACTGCATCACATTGCTTCATATTACACCTCAATGTAAATGAGATTGATCTCCTGTCTGAAAATCAAACACTTGTATTGTAATAACCAGATAATGAACCGGCCAACAGCAAAACAACTCAAACAAACCACTACTCATTCTGAACTCATGGCCCACAACAGTATATTGCTCATTCTGAATACACGGTTCATTCTGAACTTGTAGAAGTTGAAGCACACTCGGATGCTCCAAAATTTCTTGCTTCGCAATCCGGAACCCAAAAGCTTCAGATAGGTCTAGGTTTTTCTATTCACACTTTATCGGGGGTGGGCCCTGCAGTTTTATGAAAGAACCAAATCATGCTTCGCATAAATGTGGAGAATAGCACAGCACTCTGAGCACAAAACGATTTGAGAAAAGGGTTTTCAACCGGGTATTGAGCCTACGACTAAACATAGTGAAAAAGACTCAATAACGAAAAACAAAAGGTAAACAACCTAAACATTACGAGACACGCTCGGAACGACTCCAAATAAAAATCGAGACAAAACAAAAGACACGACACACAGACGTGTCACAAAGACGAGAGACCTCAGATCACAAGGAGCCAGTTTCTTCGGGTATTATTCCCATCCTTTCTTATTTGTGATTCTCACATCACTCGGCCCTCAGGCTCTGTTTTTTCACTCAAAACCCTTTTGCTCACTTTTCTCTCAACTTACATCTCTCTATTCTTTAATCTCTCATTTTATATCCCTCCCTTGGATGGTTGATGGATAAATTGAAGGTCGTGGGTTCATGCCCAACACTGTTAGCCCACGGCTATTTCTTCTGGTGACATTTAGTCGATGCCCTGGATGAGGGAGTGAAGTGTCTTGATCCACCCCAATTTTGTGCTTCGCACTCGTCTTGTTACCTCGTTGCTTGGAGGATGTTGAAAGCTTTCAGCCCTTTACAGACAGCTCCAGTTGTGCCCTTGTTGACAGGTAAAGTGCCCTTCTGGCAAGTATGTTGACGATGGGGGAAAAGGCGGGAAGCCTGACTCAACTGTGTCCGTAGTTCATCATTTTGACCATTTTTTGTTTTGGTTTTCTACTAAAACAATTTTAACCAAAATGAGAGTCAGATTAACATGCTTGTTCGATTTTTGATTTGAAATCATGCAAGTCAGGCTATGAGCATTGAAAATTTTCCTTTTTCGGGTCCAAGAAAATGGTCCAGTTTTGGAAAATGAAATAATTTTCGAGAAAATGGTCAACCTCAGTAAAAATTCTCAAAAACTATTTTTGCAAACGCTCAACGCTCAACGAGCGCAGAACTTACTCTCGAGATGCACAACCTCGGATTGGAGGCAATGGAAAATTGCCCCTTGTCTGGATGGCACTGCACGGCAACGGAAAGTTGCCCCTGGTTTGAATGGTGACACATGGCAACGGAAAGTTGCCCCTTGTATGGATAGCGCCGCAGCATATTGTAAACAGTCCTCCTTAGTGATGATCATAACCGAACTCTCGGATACAGAGAAGACGAAGATGGTCAAAACCAATATATGGACACAGTCGCTTTGAAAGCGTTGGGGCTGGACTTCAGGATGAAGTTGCTTACGTATCCCAAACATGGGAATCAAGCCTTACGTAGTTCCGGTTGTCACAACCGAACTACCGGATTCAGAGAAGGCAAGGATGATCAAAACCAATATGGACACAGTCGCTTTGAAAGCGTTTGTGTCTGGACTTCAGGATGAAGTTGCCTATGTATCCCAAACATGGGAATCAAGCCTTACGTAGTTCCGGTTAAGGTACACTCGTGTATTAACCCTCACCACGCTCTAACTTTTGCCAAGGTCGCCCTTCTGGGTTTTCAACCTCGCGAGCTATGTTTTTCTTTTCTTTTTTCATTTCTTTTCTTCTTATTTTTTTTATCTTTTCTTTTTTGCATTTTTCTCTTTTTTGTATTTTTCTTTTTTCTTCTTCTCTTTTTTTTTTTTCGCTTTGCTTTTTTTTTTCTTGCTCTAACTTTTGCCTGGGTCGCCCCTCCGGGTAAAAGTGTAAAAGTGTAAAAGTGTATCTATGTCCATGCCAAATGGTTTTTTGAGGTCCTGAAGTCATCTAAATCCAGGAGAATGACTGTTGTATTGATTTGCAGAAAGATCCATCTTCGGCTCTTCGAGCACATCGGACATTTTTGCCCCTAGTTTGAGGGGTGCTTCTGATTTAGCTTTGCAAGCTTCCTTTAACGACATCTGATCTTCTTGATCTGACTTTGGTGTCTCTTGTTCGAGGGCTGCTTCAAATCTGGCCACACAGGCCTTACATTGCGGTTGACTATTGATCATTCTGAATTCAAGGTCATGGCTTTGAGAGCAAAGGGATTAAATCTTGAGGCTAAGAGCGATCCTAAACTGCACAATCTCAAGAGCAATTCTACACAGGTCTCCGCAGGACTGCGCAAAACATTTTATTTTTTGAAAGTTTTTAAGAAAGCGACAAATCGCTCACGCTGAAGATAGTGTGGAACTAATCTGGATCAAGTCAGGGTCCTTCTCAGTACTCATGTTAACAAACATGATTTCATTCATTAAGGGCTTAGCACGCCTCTCTTTCTCTCAATTAGTCAAATTTTGCAAAACCCAAGGAATTCCTTCCTCTTCGTTTTCACCGCAGTGTTCAAAAAGTTTTTAAAAAAAACTTAGGTCAATGCATTGATTTCGAGGTACAGAAGAGTAAGTGAGATGCTTCGCCATTCCATTCTAAACTTGCTTGCACAACTAACTCAAAGTAGCAATAAGCACGGAAACATGATAGCCGCAGCTGTTTCATTCAAGACCTCCGGTTGCAACTGGCTCCACAGCAAAGACAGACTCAAAAGAAAACAAAAGGATAATCACAAAACAAAACAATGATATCCGAGGCAACAACCCTGGAATCACTTGATTTCTATACAATGGGACTGACTCCTTACAACAAGATAGACCCTTAAGCAAAAAGACTGACTCGAGACAGTAAGACAGACTCAAAACAAAACCAAAGAACTGGCTCAACACCTAAGCCAGAAATTACAAAAAACAGCATTCGCAAATGCTCAAAACGGTGCGTGCCAGACGCCACATCTGAAATACACTGAGCGCCGCCCGCAGGTGGTCCAACTTCTGATCACATACTCACAGTATCGTCGAAATCTAATAACTCAGCAGTGACAAACTTCGCTAAGGTAGGCGGGAGGATGACCTCATTGTCGATCAAATCCTGTACTTCATGGCAAAGACGAAAACAGTTGTCGGTGCAATGACCGGTTTGCTGGTGGTACGCACAGTACAAGGTAGCATCATGTGAGGAAAGGAGATTCTTCGGGAGAGGCCGAGGCTCGAGGGGTTTAAGGTGCCCCCTTTCGGCAAGGATCTGGAGCGCCCTAGACAAAGGCATGTAAAGGGCATGGAAGACACTGCGCCCTCGGGGCAGATACTTCGAAGTTTGCTGACTTTTGCCGGACGCACTGGCAAAAGGATCGGCAGGTGCCGCCTTGACTTTCTGATCCTTCCCCGGTGCAGAGTTGGGATTGGAGGGAACTGTTCTGGCATGACGGGGCCTATCCCAATTTTCTGTCTGACTGGAACTCCCCTCGGTTGGAGTGGGGAAAGCATCGTCCACAGTCTTAGCCACGACTGCGAATATTTGTTGTTTACTCAATCCCCCGGCTTTCAAAGCCTCGACTGCCCATAGCAGTTGTTCCATGGGATCAGCATCTGTTCCCACTTTGTTCTTACCTCTAGCCTCAGCTCGATCAAGGGTTTGGGCTGCTCCATCAGAGCGGAACCCAGTTGTTGTTGCCATGTCATGGCCATAGTTTGAGACAATCTCAGGTTGGCTAAGCTCGATTACAATTCGCCCCAATAGCGGGGGCTCCTGCGGTACAAAATTCCTGGCGTAGGATGCGGTTGGTGGCGAAGCCGACATTCTGTAGACGAGATCAGCCACAGATCGCTGAAAATCACCGATCATTCCTATTAATTCAAACGTGGTGGGCTCGCGAGCTTGACACAACTGGGGCGCCCAGACCGGACGCGCGGCAGGCGACCTGGGCGGATGCGGTACATCGACATTGGTCTCATCCCGCAAGATGTTTCCTTGATCCAATGCGGCTGCCATAACCACTATTTCCTTTGAACTTTGCATCATCATAAGTCCGCTGTACTGAATGGTGACTGACGGATCAGATCTCTGTCTTGCCTCAGCAAAGAAGAACACTGGCTATTCTATACTAACTCTCTGAACTGAAAGAGAAAACACGCAGCATTTCGGCCCAATCAGAACATACACGAGCATAACTGAATAACTGTACTCTACTACTGATCACTGTTCCCCAAAATCACTGCCCCCAAAAACGGAATCTGATACCCGCAGATATAACTGATTCTCAAATTCTGGTACTGATGCCCTCAGGCCTGATACTCAGACTTGCAAACTGATATATGCATTCCCTGTAGAGGTTAACTCGAAAAACACATAACAAGAAAGCAAGAGCCAAAACACCCCTATTTTGGGGTAGGGTTTCCCCTGTCCTATTTCATCAGGAGATAGGGTTTCACTACGTACGCAGCGGTTTCAAACAACTTATGATCGGGTAGCAACCTGTCCTAGCTTGGAATGGTCACTACGGATTCCGAATATGCACTAGGTCGAATGGTCAAAAGGGTGCCCCGGTGACAACCGGGGTTTGTGTTCCCATCGTGGCAGAGCCCGTAACCAGTCAGCCTTATGGCACGCTTCTCAAAGCGAGCCTCCGGCAAACCGTTCAAGAATAGCAGACGGCAAACACGGTGTCCTAGGCACACCAATGCAAATGCAATGCAAAGAGACACATAAGTGCAATCAAAACAGGATATCATGAGTTCGAGTCAAGCTCTCTAAAATCCCCAGCAGAGTCGCCAGAAACTGTAGACGCGCCCTCGTGGGCCTCACGCTACAGTTCGGACTCGAATGGTCACGGTTCTTAATCTGATCTCGCAAAGTGTAATGCGAGATTGATAAATCACCAAAGAGTCCAAATCTGGTAAATCGTTTTGGAAAACAGATTTTTTTTTGAAAGAAGTGCCAAACATGGATTGCTTTGCCAGATACAGAGTCGCCACCTAAATATTTTTATAGGGGAATTTAGGAAATCCTGACTCGTTCACCCAAGGCCACGTGTCCGTCATCACCAAAGTTGCCTCGGCTCGGGAACTTGGGTACGATTGGGGAAGGTCAGCTATGAGCACCCCCTCTCGCCCGATCAAAGATCAGCCTCTACTAACCATGATATCTAGTTTTGAAAACGTTATGTGTTCTTATTCTGATTAATTAGCTAATCTTACTATGTGATGCGCACAACACGAAAGTATAGACTAGATCACCTAATTTGGAACAAAGCATCGCATATCCATTCGTTTGGAAAATGGTTTGAAATTTACTACTCGCGAGTAGGCTAAAACACGGATTTCAATGAGTTGTTCCAACTCAAACAATCCAACCTTCACCCATAGGCATTTAGGCAGTTTATATCACATAAGCATATAGCCACATGGTAAGCATGTTGTTATGTTAACATTCACACTCATGCGAGATGGTAAAGCATAAAAAGCTTACCGAGTACTCCGAGCCAAAACAAAGAATTTGTTAGCAATCAATGTATGATCCAAGTCCATGTTAAGTGGCTAATGCATCGCATACAAAATGCAACTAGAATAGGCTCGGCTAATCCTAGTATGGCATGTGGAATGCAACAAATAACACGTATTCAAGTTAGATTTGAAATACTATGCAGTTAGCACGATGCGCCGAGCCTAGTGCATGCAATACAAATGAATGGATGCACGCATGCATAGCATAAGGATGCTAAATTAAATATGCCCTAATACTAACCATCAAAAGCAGGTAAGTAAAATGGAGAAAGAAGTGGGGATTGGAAGACATGCACACACGCACCCACACTTATTACAAATTCGCCCTCGCTCGGAGGGACCAAAAGTATAATACAATTTAATTAATCTACAAGCTGATTAATTAAATTATACAACACTTAACTAATTAACGAATCAATTAAGCTACTGAAAGTAGTGAAGGGCCTCGGGAAGAGGTATGCACGCATGCTCGGATTGGCTCCGCTCGGAAATCCACCGCCATGCACAAGCTGCCTCTGTTTGCACTATTTTTCTCCTCTGAAGACTGCACAAGTCCCAAGGAACACTCTCTGATCACAGTGGAAGGTCACCGGCCAAGGGGGAACACCACTGGCCAAGGAGGAGTGGTCATCGACCATCAATTGAGCTCTCGGCCACCAATTCATGGCCGGTCGGCACTGGATGTGGTCGGTCGGCCATGTATGCCTGCAGAATCCTGTTTTGACAGCAGTAGAGGGAAAACATGGCATGGCAATGCCTTTCAAGCAAATGTGTGCACCAACACCCTCCTTATCATGTTCATGACTCAAAGGAGGATGGTCCTCGACCCTCGGACCACCACTCGCGCATTTCAATGCGTGATGGCCCAAGATGCCAAGTTGTACATTTTGATTTCAAATGAAATGCAAACCAAATAAACACATAAGGCCTAACCTCTATCACTTGATCAAGAGGCAAGGCATGTATGCCAAATGCAACCTAAGCATGTTAGTTAAGTATGCAACATGAGCATGCAAGCAAGCAATGTGCACTAGGCACTCGACCTAAGCAAACAACCATGCAAGGCATGGAATAACTATACTAATGACAAGCATACAAGATGCAATTAAAACATGCAAGTATGCAAGACATATAACATGTCAAGCAACTTGACCAAGGAAATGCATGCCGAATGCGAAGTGTTTCAAGCGTGCCATAACATGCGATAGGTCAAGTATGCAACAACACACAAGACGAGCATGCAACAATATGCAAAGGATGGTCTTAAACTAGTCTAGGCAGCTCTCGAACAAGCCCAAAACAGTGGCCAAATGCTATGGAAATGAGGTACAAATGCACATGCAAACATGCACACGAATGGACCAACACTTAAGCATAAAGAGGGGACTTTTAAGCACACTTAAAAGGAACAAACATGGACATATAGCATGCATACTAAGCTCTGAAAATCATGTTATAAAGGTGCCAAACCAAGTAAACAAGACAAGCCAAGCATGCAACAATGTCCAAAACTCAAGGCAAGCCAAAGAAGTATTGAACTACACTTAGCAAAACCAAATATGACATGAGTTGAACAATCAAAATCAGAGTTTTAGCATGTTAAAACAAAGCCAAAAACACATTGACATGGCATCCTAGAGGCCTAGACATGATGGCATACGCAATGACACATTCATGGAGCATGAAACACAAGCTCTTTAAGGCCTTAAAGGAGCATCAAATGCAAGCATGTGGGCATGCCACAAGGACTGAAATGACATGGTAAGTGGTTCCAAACCACTGAAACAAAGCAAGTAAAGAATGCTAGAGGGGTCAACACTCAAGGCTCACAAGGGGGATTACATGGTAGCTATACAAAGCAAAACATGGATGACCCAAGCAACCAAAAACAGACCTCAAGCACACTAAAACATGCATAAAAGATTCACAAAGCTAGGCCAAAACAAGTGAGCATGTTAGTCTAAATGCTAGACACATGTTAAGGCAATTCATGGCATTACAAGACAAGTATGCAAAGCAAGCATGGTGTGTCTAAACCAAGTAAAAACAGTGCTATACCATGGAAAAATAAGCACAAATAACACTTAAGACATGGCCAACATGCACTTAAACAAAATGCTCACACATGAGGCTAAAATGGCCAACATTGAAGGCAACAAGGAGAGGGGATGGCCCTCTCCTTCTTAGGATCTTAAAGCACCATCCCCACCACTGAAATCCCTCAAGATTTCAGTGGTGAGGAGGCCCAAACAAGGTGGTCCCGGAGCTCACCAAAATAGCACAAAAATGGGGCCAAACAAGGCCTAAGAGGAGTCAAACAACCCCAAACACCAAAACAACTATTTTAAGCAAGTAAAAACAAGACTTTTATATGTTATACACTAAGCTCAAAAACAGATGCAAGGTAGGCAAAAGGGCTATGCAAAAATGGGGTATTTAAATGTAAAGTTCTTACCCTTGTAGACCCCTTCAAGAACAGCACTCCAGCTGCTTTCCTTAGCTCAAAACCAGCTCAAAACTCTGAAAATCACTCCTTAGTACCTCAGTAGCTAAAGGAAAGTGTAACACTAAGTGTTTGTGTGTAAATCTATGAACAAAACACCTTAAACACCAAAGAGAGGGAGATATAGAGATAGAATAGACACATGACTCAAACCCTAATCTCAGACCTCTCTTGAACTTTTTTGGAGCCTTGGAGGAGGGAGGAGAGGCCCTCTCTTTATAGAGGATCACTCTTGCAAAACTTACAAAACAAGCTAAGCAATAGTGAAATCCCTCCATACACGTGTATGGAGGGGGGGCAAAGTGTATGCCAGCTAGCACAGCTAGCATAAAAATATCTGCAAAAGCAGATGCACAGTGGTCGGCCAGCCAAAAATGCCAAATTGACCAAATACATGGTCGACCGACCAAAAAGAGTGCCGGCCGGCCAAACATTTGGCCGATGGCAACAAAATAATGGCCGGTGGCCTCAAGCCATGGCCGGTGATGTGTGGGGATGGCCAACAAGCCATTCCCTGCCCCTCAAAAGCAAAACACAAGTGTTTGGTGCAAAACCAAACACAAAACAGTCAAGTCGAGAGATCCTACGGCAAGGCGCATAGCCGAGACCTCCGGGAACTCAAGACGAACACAAACATGGATAATCACCGAGTGTTCAAACGGTGATGTCCAAGTCTTGAGGACGGTCAAAAATGGGGTGTCTACAGGCACATACTCAATTTGATGAAAATTTTGCTCCCTTGATTTAATACACATTTGATGAAATGATTGGAGCTTACTTTTTCATCTTTTTCATCAAATTTGAATTCAATGAAGGAATTGGAGATGCTCTAATATGTGTGACTTTTAAGCCAATTGTAGGGCTTAAAAAAAGCCAAATTTAAAAATTAAAAAAAAAGTAGTCTTTGGTTTACAATTGGTTTTTTGGCTTCTTAATTAGGAAAGGGTCAAAAAAGGGTTGGAGCAAAACACCAATTATTATTCCTAAATCCTCAATTTAAAAAATATATATATATAATGTTAATCATAATTATCATATGAATAAGCTTGCCACAAAAAAAGGGGTAAAATCTCCTCATGTTGCACAATTTTAAACATAATAGAAACGTACATTTTAAACAAAATATGGTTATGGTATACTAATAAGAATAATCAATTTCTACGTAAAATGTCTACATTAGACATTTTTTCTAAGAGGACAATCCACTTTATTTCCTATACCATGAGCATCTTATCCCATCTCCCCCCCCAAATAAATAAAAGAGAGAGAGAGAGAGAGAGAGAGAGAGAGAGAGAGAGAGCATACCTTGGCCTAGGACTGCGGCTTCTTGACCTGCCTCTTGACTTTGATTTTGATTCTATTATCCTCCCTTTATAACTGAAAACAAAAACCAAGCAAATTGGTTAAAACATCAAAATTATTGAAATAAAGGATACTAGAAGAAAAACTTTGCCATAATGAAGAAAGGGTGACCCTCGGTGGGTGAGGCGCATGCAACCCTTCATCAAGTTTGGGGTTCGAACACCAGCAACTTCCCCTCTCCCCCTCTTACCTACTGAAAAAAAGAAAGAAGAAAATTTCCATATTACACAACAAAAAAAAATATAGCACTAAATAAATAGAATGTAAGTAACATAGTTCTATATGAGTAAAATAAGTCATGGACTATACTTCTATTACAGTTTAGTTAATAGAGGAAACATAAACAATACTAATGTTGTCAAAATTGAACAAGACGAGACACATATCATATTGCACAAAAAAAAATAAAAAATTACCTATCGCAAACTCGTATTGTTGGTGACTAGAATCGTGAGATATGTTTCTATATTGCATGATTTCATTCATATCATATCACAATTCAACTCGTATCACACAATTAATTAACTTTTATCTCATTCTTCACATTTTTCTATGTTAACAAACTTTCCTTTGTTATCAATCTCTCTGATTAACACTTATTAAACAATCATGAATCATATAATAAAACAAATCCCATAATAAGAAAAACCAAATCCAAATATGCTCGCAAAACAAATTGAACTACTCTCTCATGGATCTAATTTGGGTGATAGAAACAAACTTTCACATTTAAGTTTAGACCAAAATTTGAACCAAAAGAATTGTTTTGACCATAACAATAAACCATATAACATGTGTGTTTGAAACTACTAGAGAATTTAGAAGATGTTGATTGAATTTTTTAATTAATGGAGTACAAGTACAGTAGTGACTTATATACAAATCTAACACTGATCCTAACCTAACCTCAACTATTTAACCTGACTTATAACCACCTAACCTACTCTAGTTAATATCTCTAACAACTTGAGAGAATTATTTACATCTACAACAAACTAACTGAGCAATGATACACGTGCAGTTGAACTGCACTGGGCTTCTTGAGCTTCTTGAGGCTGAGCAGGTAGTGCAGGTGATAGAAACAAACTTTCACATTTAAGTTTAGACCAAAATTTGAACCAAAAGAATTGTTTCGACCATAACAATAAACCATATAACAAGTGTGTTTGAAACTACTAGAGAATTTAGAAGATGTTGATTGAATTTTTTAATTAATGGAGTACAAGTACAGTAGTGACTTATATACAAATCTAACACCCATCCTAACCTAACCTCAACTATTTAACCTGACTTATAACTGCCTAACCTACTCTAGTTAATATCTCTTAAAACCTAAGAGATTTATTTATATCTAGAACAAACTAATTGAGCAATGATACTTGTGCAATTGAACTGCACTGGGCTTCTTGAGCTTCTTGAGGCTGAGCAGGTGGTGCAGGTATAATAACCGTATCAGTCCCCTTCAAATGCATAGGACTGGGAAGGACTAAGAGTTTGCTTTGAAGATACTGAAAACGAGCCACGGATAGAGGCATAGTGAATATATTTGCAACCTGATCAGCAGTAGGAATATAAGCAATGTGCAGTGTCTTGGTAGCAACCTTCTCTCGAACAAAATGGTAGTCCACCTCAATCTGCTTCGTATGAGCATGAAAAATAGGATTATGAGCCATAGCAATAGCTGAAAGGCTATCACACCACAAAGTAGGAATAGGGGCAGACACATAGTGCTCAGCAAGTAACATGCCAAGCCAACTGAGCTCAGCTGAAGTCTGAGCTAAGGCCCTATATTCTGCTTCTAAAGAAGACCTGGGCATAGTAGGTTGTTTCTTAGCAGTCCAAGAAATGAGATTCAAACCAAGATAAATGCAGTGGCCAGTGGTAGATCTCCTATCAATTGTACTACCAGCCCAATCTGCATCTACGCAGGCATTAAGAAGAAAAGGACCCCAGAGAAATGCAGACCATGGACCAAGGTGCCTTTCAAATACCTGAGCAATCTTTTGACAGCAACAAAGTGACAATTTAAGGGAGATTGCATGAATTGACAAGCAGTATTAATTGCAAAGGCCAAATCTAGTCGAGTGATAATGAGATATTGAAAGGCACCTACCAGGCTTCGATAAAGAGAAGGTTGGGAAAAGGGTGAGGCATCTTCAGAAGAGGAATTTGAGCATTTAGAAGTCATAGGAAAAGCATAAGACTTACAATTACTCATGCCAGCTTAGGCCAAAATATCTAAGGCATACTTATGCTGACAAAGAATATATCTTGAAGAGGACTTGGTGAAAAAAACGCCTAGAAAGTAATTAATGAAACCAAGTTCTTCCATAGAAAATGTAAAAAGGGTCATTGCATATAAGGAGAATATCATCTACATAGATGAGAAGGATAGTTATGGAAGTAGAAGTCTTTTTGACAAACAAGGAAGAATCACAGCGACTGGCAACAAAGTGTTGAGAAAGAAGAAAAATAGAAAATGTAGAGAACCAAGCTCTAGGGGCTTGTTTTAAGCCATATAGAGCTTTTTTTAATTTGCAGGAAGACAAATAAAGGCTGGGTAGGATGAATAAAACCCTGTGGTTAAACCATGTACACCTCTTCCTCTAGAACACCATGCAAAAAGGCAATGGAAATATCAAGTTATTTAATTGACCAATCAAAATGAAGAGCAAGACATAGAAGAACCCTGATAGTAGGTTGTTTGGCCACAGGACTAAAGGTTCCATGATAATCCACACCTTCTGTTTGAAGAAAACTTTTAGCTACTGGTCGAGCCTTAGACTTGGCTATGGTGCCATCTAAATTTTTCTTCAATCTGTAAACCTATTTGCAACCTATAGCTTGTTTAGGAGGTGGAAGAGACATCAAAGACAAAGTGCCCTGTCTTTGGAGAGCCTCATACTCATCAAACATAGTAGCTTTCCAAGCAAGAGAAACAATAGCTTCTTTATATGTTTGAGGTTTAAAATTATTAGTGAAGGTAGTAAAAAAAGTAGGAATTCTGGTCTTGGATCTGGAGAGCATAGGATAAGTACTGATAGGAAGACAAAAAAGATCAATAAAATAGAAGAGATAGAAATTTGAGATTCAGAAAGAGGAGTTGAGACAGGTAAAGATAGAGCAGATGATTGAGGACCTAGAGAGGTTGGTGACTGATGAGTTACAAATATAGGAGGTGAGGAAGCTGAAGATAGAGGAGAGTTGGCAGGGGATGTTGGAGCAAGAGGAGTGGTAAGAGAAGATAGAGACGGATGTGGTGCAGAAGACATTGGAGAAGACTTCAGATCTGAAGAAGCATGCCGAAAGAAATCAAGAAGAGTAGATACTGAGTAAGAAGGCTAAGATGAGGACTGGAAAGAAAATGAGGATTCATCAAAGACTACATGCCTGGAGGTATAAACTTTCCCTGTTTGAGGGTCAAGACACCTATATCCTTTGATAGAAGGTTGATAGCCAATAAACACACAAGGAATAGACTTTGGTTGAAGTTTATGAGAGGTATAAGGCTTAAGCCAAGGATAGCATCTATAACCAAATGTCCTTAACAACTGATAATTAGGCTTGTGTTTGAACAAAACTTTATAAGGAGTGAGATCATTCAATTTGAGAGTAGGATGCCTATTCACAAGAAAGACAACTGTAGCAAGAGCATCAAAACAATAAACCAAAGGAAGAGAAAAGTGATGCATAAGAGTGATAGTTGTTTCTATGAGATGCATATGTTTTCTCTCAGCCACACCATTTTGAGAGGGTGTATGAGGATAGGTCAATTGATGATCAATCCCTTTTTGCTTAAGAAAATCTTGAAAAACATGACTAAGATATTCACCCCAATTGTTACTCCTTAAAATCTGAAGTTTAGTGGTGAATTGAGTTTCAACAAAATCTTTAAATTCAAGAAATTTAGCAAACACCTCGACTTTTATAATAAAGAGGAAAAAGCCAAGTAAATTTGTTGAAATCATCAATGAACAACACATAGTACTTAAAGCTTGAAACAAATGCTGAAAATGGGCCCTAAACATTAGTGTGAATGAGGGCTAAAGGCTTATTTACAGTAGAATTAGAAAAAGAGAAAGGCAACCTATGGCTCTATGAAACATAACAATGTTCACATAGAGGAGAGCCTTTATTCAATAAAATAGAAGACTTAGGAACTAAGTGATGATAAGTCAAGATGTGATGCAACTTCTTGGAAGAAGGATGACTAAGTCGAAAGTGCCAATTTGGTGTGACTCCAGGAGATGCAGCAGTAGAACAAGAAAGACAAATGTGAGAAGGAGGTGGCACAACAGCAGGAGATGATGAAATGATTAGATAAAGGCCTTGGTAATAGGAGCCTTTATACAAAATTTGTTGTGCATGCCTGTCCTGAACAAGAAAGAAATGATTATCAAAAGTAATAGTACAATGATTATCTTTAGTCAATTGATGAACTAAAAGAAAATTGGAAGAAATGGTAAGAACATGAAGCATTTTGGTAAGATGAAATGGAAATAAGGGAGTGAGAATGAGGCCTTTACCAGTATGAGCAATAGGAAGAGTAGATCCATCACCAATAGCTACTTGTTCATGCCTATGGTTGATAGAAGGAAAGATTACTAAGATCATTAGTCAAGCGACTAGTAGCGCCAGAATCTAAAAACCAATTGACCTCAGAAGTTGAGGAAGGAGTAGATGCTACATAGGCCTTAGAGTTGCCTGAACTCTGTGAGTTCTAAGAAACTAGATTCTGAAAAGCTATATCCATCATATGCCAACAGTCTGGGGCAGTGTGATTTATCTTGCCACAGATTTGACAAGTCACTCATGGAGTGGATGAACTGTTTGCATTTTCATGAGCATAGGTATTATAACATTGTCTGCCCCTCTGAAATGAGCTGAAGCTATTACCTCTTTGATAATGACTAGAATGACTGGTTTGACCTCGAAATCTGCCTCCATCTCTTCCTCTGAAATTACCTCTGCCTCTATAATGACCTTTATGGCCTCCTTGATTAGAAAAATTGCCTCTGTGTGCATTGTAGGAAAAAGAGCCTGGAGCTTCAACAGCTTGCATGTGCTTAAGAGAAGCCTCTACATGAATTGATTCTGGACAAAGTAGAGAGCACAGTTGATCCATAGAAATAGGATCTGATCTAGCACATATAGTAGTTTTTAAGGCATTGTATTTATCAGGTAAGCCATTCAAGATCAGAAGAACAAGACCTTCATCATTAACAGGTGAAGACACTAAACCAAGCTGATTGGTTATAACCTTGAATTGATTCAGATATTCTTCCATGATGACTCATTTCTTAGTAATTTTACTCAACCTGTTCTTTAATTGATATATATGTGATCTAGAGAGTGAGGTAAACTTTTTAGCCAAAGTAGTCCAGACTTCATGACTAGATTGACAATGCATCACATGTGTGAAAACAAATGGAGATAATGTAGTAGTTATACAACTCAGGAGATGAGCGTCAATAGTATTCCATAGAGTGTAAGCCGGATTCAGAACTTCAAGACTATGTGAATCAAGCACAACTAATGAATGGCATACCTCAATCCATCTACATAACCAAGAAGCTTTGTTGCTCGCAAAATGTTTTGTAGTTGATTCTTCTAAACTATGTAATTGGATGAATCAAGTTTTGTAATGACAAATGCACTGAGATTTGAGATCAACAGAGTAAGATTGGAAAGTAGTGGTGTAGAGGCAGGAGAAGAAGTGGATAGAAATGCAGCAATGGTGGAAGGAGAAGCCATTGATGAACTTCTCTGATGCTCGTAAGAGCCTATTGCTCTGATATCATAATGAGAATTTAGAAGATGTTGATTGAATTTCTCAATTAATAGAGTACAAGTACAATAGTGACTTGCATACAAATCTAACACTCATCCTAACCTAACCTCAGCTACTTAACCTGACTTATAACAGCCTAACCTACTCTAGTTAATATCTCTTATAGCCTAACAAATTTATATATCTACAACAAACTAACTGAGCAATGATACACGTGTAGTTGAACTGTATTGGGCTTATTGAGCTTCTTAAGCTTCTTGAGGCTGAGCAGGTGGTGTAGGTGATGTAGGTTATGCAGGTGGAGTAACCATATCACTACTCATATCCAAACAAGTCCTAAAAAATGTCTTTGGTTGCAAATCATTAACCATATCAACCTGAGATCAAATCAACTAGGCCTATAAAAAAAAAAAAAAAATTAAATTTAAAAAAAAAATTAAAAAATAAAAGAAAAAACCTACTTTTGCCTTGTTTATATTTGTAATGAAATGTCATTTTCCTTTTGTTATTAATTTTTTTTAAAATTTTCTTCCAAATTTCTTACAAGTGTATTTGGGTTTTTTCTTCCTAATTTCTTATAGTATACTCTAGTTTTCAATGAATGTAGATTTACCTCTATGGCCAAATTGTAAGTTTCTTAGAGATAACTTTCATGTCATTGATTATATGATTTAATACATTATTATTGCAATATATTTATAAATTATGTGAAAATATTTATAATTTATTTATATCTATATTCATCTATGTTAATTTATCTTACGATACATTATAAGATACAAAATGATAGTATGTGATACACGATACATAAAACATAAAAGTGACGCAATCATACACAATACGAATCACAATTCCACAATACTGTATAATACAACTTCATCACGAAATTGATTGAAACATAAATTAGTTCTACATTCCAAAAGGTTAAACTCTGAAGTAACAAAACCTAACATTTGCAAAGCAACTCAACCCAAGACTTAGAAATTAGTAAGCAACGCATTGACAAGAAACTACAAATTACAATATCTACACAAAATGAACCTTTCTTTTACAAGTAAAAAAGAAAAAAAAAATCATTAAGCACAATAGGAAACTTACGTTCGTTCATCATTTGGTCCATACTTAGCCAATTGAACCATTATCTCTCTACCATCAACAACACGTCCTGCCAAAGTAACACAAATATATAAACATCACATCTCCACACTTATCCAAACATATATACATGGCTTAATTACACTTTTCACCCCTTAGTTTGACCCAAATTTCACTTTACACTTTTGGAACACTTGTCATCAAACAATAGAGATGGTTGCACATATCTTAAATCTTGAAGATGTTCATATCTTTTCTTATCAGAAATGCAAACTGCTTGCATTTACAGTAAACTAATGTTGAGCACCATCAATTGCATAAAAAGAACATCATCTTCCCAAGTGATTTATCAATCATGAAGGGCCTAAACCTTTAAAAGCAAACTAAGCTTCTATAAAAACCACCAAGTCCAATAGAAAGACAAATACCATGGAATCATCATAGTACAGATCTGTAATATCTAAAACTCAAACTCCTATAAGTCTGTAACAAATGGAACTTTCTCTCTTGCATCTAAAAGAAAAATAACAAAATCCAAAACAGAAGCTATCACAACGCTGATTTTGTCGAATTAAAGACTGGATTGAACTGGGTGTTTCTGAGTTCCAATCTAGAACGACAAGGAAGGGTTTCAGAGTTATGGTTTGAGACCGTGAGGATTTCAGATTCTTGAGGCCATGTGATGTGTGTAGATTGGAAGTATTTTTTAATTGATTTATTTAAAATTTGTATGTAACACAAATTATGATTTTAATTTGATGGGTAATTTATGAAAAATATAAGATATATTGAGTGTAAATTGTAATCTTAAAACATTTAATAGAAAGTATAGAGAAATTGAAGATACTTAATGATTTTTTTAAGCGCAAATAGAATGTCTATACTTAACCCACTCACGGGCTAAGCCCAGTTTAGCCAATTTAAAGTCCAAAATCTTAGACTCAAGGGTGATTCTATTTGCAAGAGACTCGTGAGTGTTAGACAGTACTAAAAAAAAGAAGAGAGAAAAAAAATGGAGGCTCGAGGTTGGAACCTAGTGCTGAGAAGAAGACGTGTGGGTAACCAAGGTAGTAGATCAGTGGAAAACGGATTGTTTACTATCTTTGTGGATGAGATTCCAAACTCAATGAATCCAAATAGTCTGTTTACCTTGTTTAACAAGTTTGGAGTAGTTAAGGATGCTTTCATCCTAATAAAAAGAAGAAAAACAACGGGATCAAGGTTTGGTTTTGTGAGATATGATTACAATGTTGCAGCTGAAATGGCGGTACTGAAGGCTGATGGCCTGTGGTGTGACAACAAGGCACTGAAAGTGAAGAAAGTAGAGTTCAAAAAAGGGAGAGTATAAGCAACATATAATGGCAACTAGAGGAGATGATAGGATGATGCAGCATCAATAGAGGAGTTTCGTGGAACGAATGGTGGAAAGTGTAAGCAAAAGATCCTTTGCATAAGTAGTAAAGAATGGAGGCAATCATGAAAAGGCGAAGTTTGCAGTTAAGGCCTATGAAATTGGAAATGCGTGGCTTTATGACAATCTAATAGTGAAGCTTAAATATTTTCTCTCACTTAATGAGCTTAAAGAGGAGGTTGACAGAAGAGGTGTGCAGGATGTAAGAGTCAGAAATGGGGAAGGAATGCTAGCAGTGCTAACCTTCAAATCACAACAACATAAAAAGAAGGAAAGATTAAAGCTAGAAGAGTGGATGTTAGAATGGTGTGATTCTGTTACAAATTGGGAGAAAGGAAAATACATTGCACAAGAAAGGTGTGCGTGGATTACATGTGTAGGTGTCCCATTCAACTTGTGGAGTGTTAGTACATTCAGAGACATCGGCAATTTATGGGGTGAAGTTGTTCAACTAGATGAAGACGTTAGTAGCCAGAATTCTTTTTAGTGTAGGAAAGTAAGAATAATCACTAACAGAATGGAGTTCATCAACATGGTGATTAATGTTGAATGTAATGGAAGCATTTTCCCAGTTAGAGTATGTGAAGAGCTACCAGCAACAGTAAAGCCATGTCATTGCAAACGCTTTTGCCAAGAGAAAGAGGTCGGAGAATCTATTGCTCAAGATGAAGTAAATCAACTGTCAAAAAATGGTGGGAGAGGTAAGGAGGAAAATGAAGATGGAAATACAGGGATGGAGGAGTTGAGCAGAAAATGTGATATGGCAAGGGATGATAAGGACATGGTGGATAGAGATTTAGGAAAAAATGATGAAAGTAATGAGTGGTTATCTACATCAGTTGTAAAAGAAACGGTGAGTGACATGGGAAATCCAAAAGTCTAAGGAGAATGTATAGAGGATAGGCTGGAGCATACAGAAACTCCAAGAAATGAAATTCAAATAGTTGAAGGGCATATATGCACTCCTGGGTTTATCAGAGGCCTTAGTGGGTCAGAGAGTACAAGGCCCAAGTTAAACTTAGAGGTGGTTTTGAAAGGACCTCAGGCTGGGACATTGGCAAATTGGCCCATCACTGAACCTTCAAACCTAAGTGACTGTGTAGCCCAAACTCAACAAAGGCCTCTTATTCTACAACCAGTCCAAGAAAGAGTGATAGAAAAGGGCAACCCATCAAGAAGGGGGAAGATTACTAAACCAAAGACGAGCAGAAGCAAAAAGAAATAAGCTGATCTGAGAAGTAGGGAAAATCATAGTCGAAAATAGACTAAGCAAAAAAGTGTTCTGTTCAGCAATTGTCTTCAAAGTGGAGCTATCTTTAGAGCAACAGCAATTGCAATATTATTGTCAATTAAGCCAAGTACTAACTCAGGGAGAAGGAATAATTTACTAAGTGAAGCTCAAGCTACTATTGAAGTCAGGAAAATTCCAGGTTTGAATTATGAAGGAAAAAAGAAAGAGGTGGTTAGCAAATTAATTGATCTTGAAGAGAAGGATCTGGGGAGAATTGAAGGGGACGATGTTACTCATTAGGCCAATTAAGGGCAAAGATTAAGGAGATTTGGGATTTGTTAATAGTTTCCTTATGATTATCTTATCCTGGAATGTTAGAGGTCTGAGAAGACCTAAAAAGAGAAGAAAAATAAAAAAATTTAGTTAGAGAGAGGAAGATTGATATTCTTCTGCTACAGAAGACAAAGAGAAGCAAAGTAGATGATATTTTTGCTAAGTCATTATGGCTATGGGAGGAGTTGGAGTGCATGGAGGTGGGTGCAGAAGGAAGTGGTGGTGGAATGTTATGCTTGTGGAATCCACAAATTTTTGAGCTAAATGAGTGTTGCAGTTACAAAAACTTCATACTATTACCAAGTATGGTGTATCATTCTTTTAGTTATGTTATCATAAATGTATATGCACCCAATGATGTGTTGAAAAGAAGATAATTATTGGAGTCCTTAGCTAAGCTTAAACCATTCTTTTTAAGTCCTTGGTGTATAGGTGGAGACTTTAATGAAATAAGATTCATGAGCGAAGGAAAATGATGCTCTAGAAGGGAAAGAGAGATGAAGGACTTAAATGAATTGATTGAAAATCTGGAGCTGTTAGATAAACCAATGTTAGGTAGAAACTTCACTTGGTGTAATGTGATGGATGGAGATAGATAGAGTAGGATTGATAAATTCCTAATCGATCCTAGGTGGTTGGAAGGATTCAAGTTTAAACAGTGGAGTTGCCAAGAAGCATTTTTGATCACTGCCCAATACTTCTTATGGAAGATGAGAGGGATTGGGGCCCAAAACCATTTAGATTCGTCAATGCATGGTGTTTGCATCCTAAATTCAAAGCAGAAGTAAAGAAATGTTGGGAAGGATCACAAGTTAGTGGTCGGGCCAATTACAGGCTATTGAAAAAGCTAGGAAATCTGAGAGCACATCTAAGAAGGTGGAACTGTGAAGTGTTTGGAACATTGATAAGCAGTTGAAAAAGTAGATGATGAACTTCATGAATGGGACTTAAAAGCAAAAGAGAGGAATCTACAGGATTATGAGATTAAAAGAAGGGCAGAAATCAGAAGTTTAGCATGGGATCTGAGTAAGAAGAAGGAATCGTTGTGGCATCAAAAATCTAGAATGGTATGGGCTGAAAATGAGGATAAAAATACCAGGTTTCTTTTATACAATGGCAAGTAAAAGGTAGAAGAAAAACATGTTGAATTCAGTTAATGAGAATGGAGTACTTCATGATCAGCCTGGTATGATTAAACAAACAGTGGTAAATCATTTCAGTCAGTTGTTTACTGAAGGATGGAGGTGTAAAGCAAAGTTGTCAGGTGTTTTTGCCTCAATTAGTCAAACAGATTCAACTGAATTGTTATAGGCAGAGTTTCTAGAGGATGAAATCTGGGAAGTAGTTAAAGATTGTGAAGGTAACAAAGCTCCGAGGCCAGATGGTTTTAATCTAAAATGTACTCAAAAATGCTGGGACATCATGAAATGGGAGATTGTGTAGATGACGAATGAGTTCCACTCTAACAGTAAGTTGGCCAAAGGAGTGAATAGTTCATTTATTACCTTAATTCCAAAGAAGAAAAATCCTGTGGGGTTGAGTGACTATAGGCCAATCAATTTGGTTAGCTTAATGTACAAAATAATAGCTAAAGTCTTATCAAGAAGGTTGAGGCAGGTTTTACCCAAGATCATTAGTGAAGTACAAACAGCGTTTCTAAGAGGAAGATATATTTTAGATGGGGTACTAATTGCCAATGAAGTAGTGGATTGTTGAAGAAGATCAAAAAAGAAAGGAATCATCCTAAAGCTGGACTTTGAAAAGGCATACGACTCAATAAATTGGGAGTTCTTGTATTCGATGATGACCAACTTTGGTTTTGATGAGAAATGGGTGGTGTGGATGAAGACTTTTATATCTACAACTAGAATATCAGTGCTAGTAAATGGATCACCTACATCAGAGTTTTCCTCCCTGAAAGGCCTTAGGTAAGGTGGCCCACTTTCACCTTTTCTCTTTAACATTGTAGCAGAGGGCCTTAATATTCTAATGGAAAGAACAAAAGAAGAGGGCCTGATTAGAGGAGTAACAGTAGGGGCAAATGACCTAAAACTATCACACTTGTAGTTTGCTGATGATACTATTATATTTTGTGAAGCTGATTGGGAGGAAATTGTTGTTATGAAAAGAATATTAAGATGCTTTGAGTTGATGACAGGACTCAAAATAAATTTCCATAAAAGTAAAGTGTGTGGGGTAGGTGTTCAGGAGGATCTAGTAAAGGTTTTTGCAAGGAAAAAAAAAAAACCTTAATTGCCTTAGTCAAAAGTTGCCTATGAACTATTTGGGGCTCCCATTAGGAGCAAATCCAAGGAGGAAAAATACATGGAAACTAATGGTGGATAAGTTCAAGGGCAAGTTAACTTCATGGAAGAGAAGGTATTTGTCTTTTGTAGGAAGATTAACTCTAATAAAGTCCATATTGACAAGCTTGCCAATCTATTTCCTATCTATCTTCAAGATGCCAGTGGGTATTGCAAAATCATTAGATAGAATTCAAGCTAATTTTCTTTGGGGAGGATCTGAAATCAGGAAAAAAGTGCACTTAGTTAGTTGAAATGAGGTTTGTCTAAGCAAAAATCAAGGTAGGCTAGGGGTGAGAAATCTAAGTCAGGTTAATGAGTGCCTATTAATTAAGTGGTGGTGGAGGTATGGCAAAGAGGTGTCAGCTTTGTGGAAACAAGTGGTATGTAGTAAGTATGGAGGTTCAGGTGGCAGATGGAGCCATTATTAGTAGATTCAGAGTTGATGTCTACTCTGTGGCAGGACATACTATCAGTGGCTTCAGCAAATTCTGCTTTGCGAGATTTCTTTTTGCAAAACTTCAAGTTAGTTGTTGGAAATGGTAGAAGATTGCAATTCTGGGTTAATAGGTGGTTTAACAATCAAAATTTGAGTGTGGAATTCCCCAAATTATTCACTTTGTTAGTTGAAAAAGATGGCAATTTGTTTCATTTTTTTTCCATAGAAGAGGAGTGGATAGAGATTGGAAACTAGCCTTTAGAAGGCCTCTTTTTGGTTGGGAAGAGGAGGAAGTACAAAAACTTAATGACCTGTTGCAAAATGCACCTAGGCTAACTGAAGGGGTTGAAGACTCTTGTTCTTGGCTAGCTCATTCCTCTGGAGCTTCACTATGGCATCAATCTGGAAGTGGGTGGAAGCATGTAAAGGGCCAGTTATTACAGTCACTAAAAGTATTTGGAATAATTTAGCCCCTTCCAAAGTACAATTTCTAAGCTGGTTAGCTTAGAGAGGTAGGATTAAGTCCTCTGAGTTTTTGCAAAAGATTGGAGTGTTGAATTCAAATGTTAGTGCACTCAGTGTTTTGTAAATATGAGGTGGAGTCTATGAATCGTGTTCTACTTCACCATTCTATGATCTGGAGAATTTGGGCCAATATTGTGAATTGGTGGAATTTGAGTTGGGTTATTCTTGGTTTAGTGGAGGCACTATTACATTGGTGGTCAGGTACAAAAATGAAGAAAGAGGTGAAGGAGATTTGGAAGACAATTCCTTTAGCAGTAATGTGGTCAGTGTGGAAAGTAAAAAATGAGTGCTTATTTAATGAGGCACAACCAGATTTGACTGATTTGGAGAAGCTGGTAAAGGTTAGAGTTGCTATGTAGGCTACTTTCTTTTTGAAAGAGTTTAAGTACTCAGTGCAAGATGTTATCTATAACCTGAAGCATATCTGCTACTGTGTGTAAAAAGGTGTGACATAGGGGAGTTGAACTGCGGTGTTGTTGTTGTGTTGCTGTTGTGCTGTTGCCTACTGTTGTATTGTTGCCTACTGTTGTGTGTAGAAAGGTGTGACATAGGGGAGTTGAATTGCCTACTGCTGTATTGTATTGCTGCTGCTGCTGTATTGTTGCACTGCTGCTGGATTGTTGTTCTATTTTTTCTTCCTTTCTTTCTTTCTTTGGTTTCTCTTGATTGGTTTCTCACCAATGAATCTTGGGTCAAGTGCTAGCAAATGATTTTGTTTTTTTTGCGGTGCCAACCTAGTTGAGATTGTTGAGGTCAGCTGTGATGCTCAGTACACTTCCCTACTTTGTTGATGTAAGTTGTGCACATATATTGTTTTTTTTTCATCAATAAAGTCTCAATTTTGCTGATAAAAAAAAAAGGGTGATTCTATTTGCACTCAAATAACAATTTTGTATGTCCAATTAAAAATTAAAAAATTTAATTCCTATTATACTTTAATATAAATTTATTAATAAGGACAATACATATTAAATCCTAAAATAAAATATTATTTTTTTTCATGGTACACCCAAACCGTATTGTTCATATTCAAGTCTATTCATCTTCTTTTCTAAGGCCTCGTTTGGGAAGTTGGTTATTTTAGTAGGCTATTTTAGTTTTTCGCTATTTAAGTAGGCTAAAATAATTGTATTTGGGAAGATGGTTAAATTTTTTTGTAGTTGAATATGATATTTATGAAGAAAAAAAAAAGTGAAATGATTATGGATTTGATGTGACATTTTATGTTATTGACTATTTTATCTTTTTATGAATTTTAACCCAAAAAGTTAAAAAATAAAAAAAAAATCATTTGCCAAACACCCCTAAGCTTCAATTATTTTCTTTTTATCATTTTTTCTCACTTTAAAACTTCTATCAATCCCATCAAAACTCACAATTACTATCAATATCATTATTTCTTATTGAAAAAATAAAATCAAAATTTTGAATCACGGAAAATGATTGATTTGTTACAAAAACTCATATTGTTATTGTGAGGTTTTAATTCTCACAATTACTATCAATATCATTATTTCTTATTGAAAAAATAAAATCAAAATTTTGAATCACGGAAAATGATTGATTTGTGACAAAAACTCAAATTGTTATTGTGAGGTTTTAATTCTGTGAATGGTATATCTCAATTAGTTGCCAGACATAAATAACATTCGCATGATAAGAGTACACCTAGTTGAAATAGCTAAAACAGGAGAATTTTTGGGCTCAACAAATCAACTATCAATAAATAAATAAATAAAGTGTGCTGAACGGATTCAACATGTAATGGTGTAAAAAACAACCACCAGCTCATCTATCTTTAATATAGATTCCATAACTGTGTTAAACATCAACAAAGTAAGCATAAACTCCAAACTAAACAAGAGTAACAATTTTATAAACGCTAGAATGAGATGGTGATTGTGGAGGAAAATGTGAGTTCACATTATTACATTAGGGTCAATTGATAATGAGACTCCTTTAGCTTTGACTGACCATTAGAATACCATGGTGCAGAGAGTCAGCAAATTAATCACTCAGTAATAATGAGCTTCTCCTGCAAATATTTAAACAGGACCTGGACAATGCAAACTGAGATGTGCGATGATGCTCTAATAGCGAATGAGAGAGAGGCGATGAACTTGAAAGGGTTTTTCAAAATGGTATAATTTAGGATTTTTGATTTATTTATTATTTGTATGTACCTTGAAAGGTAATTTGAAAAAAAAAAAAAATATGATGTATTAAGAGTAAATTATACTCTAACTCTAAATAATTTAATAGAATATATTAAAAAATTAGACATAATAATTTTTTACATACAAATAAAATTTCCCTACACTCAAGTCCTACCTAATAACTTCGGCCTAGACCGACTAACGGGTTAGTGTACAAGCAAAACCTAATGGGCTGAGATGCAAACATACTTTTAGGGGTGTAAATTTGGCCCAACCCAGTCCGTGTCAGGTCTTGCGGGCTCTCGCCAAAATTCGGACCAGCCCACGGGCCATAAAATTAGGCCCAGGCCCAGGAAGTATTCGGACATTGGGCGAGCCGATGGGCCGAGCCTAGTCCTAGACTGGGCTTGGGCAGATCTGAACATTTTTTCTTTTGCTTTTTTTAATTCTTTCTACCAAAATTTTATTAGTTTTTTACTAAAAAAGACACTAGGCCTCGGGCGGCCTGGGCCTTGGGCTGGGTCTTAAGTGAGCTAATGGGTTGAGTTTCAAAATGATGGCACAGTTCCAGGCCCAGGGTCTCAGGCTGGGCTCAGGCCTAGGCCCTAATAAGTCGGGCCCACCTCGAGATGCGGGACATTTTTGCACTCCTTGGGTGGTTTTTTTTTTTCACTTTTTTTACTTTTTTTTTGTAATTTTTTGTAGGGCTCATGGGTTAAGATAGCATGCACCTCTCATGGATTAATTGGGTGAGACAAGTTTCAATGGGAAATTATTTAATATTCCCAGAGTACCATATGTTTGTATTTCCTAACCAATCATCATTCAATATATCACTTCATGTTCCCCAATTACCCAATATAATAACTCACCTACCCACATTCTCCACCAATCATAATACTATGGAATATCACGTGTTTATATTCTGAAATTATCGAATAATTACCTAGTTTGAATACTTTTCCCAAGCCGTGTCCAAGCCTTATTTAGACTAGGTTAGCTTGTCTGGAGTAAGAGTGGCAACGGGTCGGGCGGGGCCGAGGATTACACTCCCCACCCCAGATCCTCGAAGATAAAGAAATTCCTGTCCCCGCTCCCGATCCCCAGCGGGGACGCCATCACCTCCCTGTCCTCGCCCCCTAACGGGGATCGGGTTTCCCCAATCCCGAAAAATCCCTGTCCTTTTCTTTTTAAAAAAAAAAAAAATTTCACAACATCAATCTTTTAGTATGAAACCATGTATTAGTCTTTCCCATTTAAATTATAATCCCACTGTTCTTCCTTACCTCATATCTCAAATGAAGTAACGATGAAACCCAAATGTTATACAGCATTTGATTATTTACAAAAATTAATTAATTAAAAATGTTATATAGCATTTGAATCTGACTGCATAAAAGGTACACCTTTCTTTTACAATCAACAAATTACAAAACATACAAGCTCCAAAATTTATCATAACTAAAATGATCCCACAAATATTTGAATATGATCTCACAAAATTTATCAAATTGTTGTTGTTCATCACACACACACACACACACACACACGCAGATATATATATATGTGTGTGTGTGTGTGTGTGTGTCTATCAGATCTAAGAAACCCCTAAAAAAAAAAAATTAGATTTGAGAAAGCCTTAACAAGAAAATTTATATCTAAGTTGTTTTTAGATCAGATCAGAGAGAGAGAGAGAGACCGAGAGAGAGAGTTCTCACAGATTTGAGTTGTTCCGGCCAAATGTTGTCGAACTCCAAACCCTCGTCATCAGTTGATGGGGATGGCGAGAGAGAGAGAAAGAAGAAGACTGATTTTCTGTTGGTGGAGCAAGATCTGGGAGTTCATGGAGTTGGTAAGCAAACCCTTTTCAAACATGATGAAAATGGCAACAGATTTCATGGAGTTGGTGAGAGAGAAAGAAGACATAGAGGGAATACATGTGGAGGAAAATGGAGACTTGGATGCAAGAGAGAAGAGAGATGGGGATAGTGATGAGAGAGAGAAAGAGAGAGAGAGAAAACAATCCGAGAGAGAGAGGCTTGTATGTGAGGGTTTGTTTTATATATATATATATAGAGAGAGAGAGAGAGAGAGGGTATAATAGTAATTTTAGTTCGGGGAAACGGGAACGGAGGACAGGCTGGGGATGGGGCTGGGGAACGTATCACTGTCCCGGCCCGAAAATTGTTAGGGATTTATTTTTGAATGCCATCCCCGGCCCGTTGAGGGTATTTTTCGGGAAAAACCGCTCTAATCCAAGTCGGGGGGCCGGGTCCCCATTGGGCCAAGTTGAAATTGCCATCCCTAGTCTGGAATACGTTTAGTTAGATAAAAAAAATTATCAGGCTGAACTGCAACTGCAAGTATTTAGATTAAGAAAAATGTTTGAGATTTTAAAAAATTTATTAAATATTTTATATGGATGTGGAACCCACATCATATGGGTTTTATATAGGTCCCACATCTATGTGAGATATTTGATAAAAAAAAATTTATTAAAACTTTTGGAATCTCTAACATTACTCTTACATTAAATGATAACCCTTAAATAAGGTAGCTTGTCAACATAATATCAAAAAATTTAAGGATAATTACAACCAAAAAATAAATAAAAAATTCCCATAGTTTGATCTATAATACAAATCAAACCTTAAAATTTTGATTGTATCAATTTAAACCTTGATATTTCAATTTTTATTTATTTATTTATTTATTTTTTATCAGCCAAAGAAACTTCATTGATGAGATCAAAAAGTAAAAACATAAGGATTACATCAACAAAGAAGAAGGATAGCAAAGAGCATCACAGAAGGCCTTCACCATCACAACAAACGCCTAACCGATCATATGCTACACAGCCCCAAGTTGGAGAGAAACCAACCAGCAAACAGAAAACAACACCCAAAATTATAGCAAAATAGATTTCCTTTGTCTAAAGCTACTGGGCTCAACCCAACTCATTGCATCACTGCACCTCCAAGGCACAATCTGATCTGCCTTATATTACAAATGAAATCATTGATTTTGAAATTAAAATCCTTCAGGTGTGGATTCAACCACATAGCAATCCTAGTCTTGATCAACTCACACACCTCATACCAGTTTGGGTTAGCTGCCTTAAAAATGCACTCATTTCTAAGTTTCCAAATTGACCACAGCGCAGCCAACATAATAGCACTCCAAATCTTTCTTTCCAACCTCTTCATTTTCTCACCTGCCCACCACAACAGCAGCTAATCCACAGATTCTGGTAAAGCCCCTTGAGTCCCCCACCAATTCAGCATATCAGCCCATACACTCCACACAGAAGGACAGCAAATTAAGACATGGTTCACAGATTCAGTGGCAGCCTTACAGAACACACAAAGGGACGACCTAGACACCTGAAGCACACCAACTCTTTGTAAGAATTCCACTGTCTTGATTCTCTTTTTCCAAGCTAACCACTCAAACACTTGAACCTTAGGGGAGAGAAATCTCAGCCACAAGAATTTACAAATTCTATAGGTTGGGCCTAAATTATGCACAACAACATTATACATTGCAGCCACAGAGAACTGACCTAAATTAGATGCTGACCAAACAGGTCTATCCACCTGGTCTAGACTCATTACAGGACCTGCTACCAACAAGTTTAGTAGATTCTGTAGCTCCACCTTCTCTCCACACATACAACACTCTTCTGAATGATAGATTCCAAACCCCTGCTGCATCTTTCCTATCATAGAAATCTCTCAATGTATCATTTTTTCTCTAGAGACAACCTATAAAGGCTTGGAAACACATCTTTCAAACACAGTTGCTGACACCACTTATCAGTCCAGAAGCTAATTCTTCTACCATCCCCAACCTTCAATTGAAAATTGTTCAGGAAGACTTCTAACAGAGTGTTTCTCTGATCAGCAACAGCTGTGATTCCTTTCCATAACACTGAGGAGTTGCTGCTAGATGTAACAGATGGCAACCAGCTATCAACCTTTAACTTATACCTACTGTATATAACCTTCTTCCACAGAGCTTTATTCTCACAACTAAACCTCCACCACCATTTTAAAAGTAAACAAATATTTACCACTCTCACCCTCCTAATGCCCAATCCTCCTTGATCCATACTTTTACACACATCCACCCATCTAACCATATGGATTTTTCTCCTTAGTTCTGACCCACCCCATAAAAAGGTAGCTTGCAACCTCTTAATTTCTTTGGCAACCCCTTCAGGCATCCTAAATAGGGACAGATAATACACTGGTAGTGCAGATAACACAGCTTTCACAAGAGTTAATCTCCCAACAAATGACACGGCCTCATCTTCCAACCAGCCAGCCTACATCTGACTTTATCCAGGGCAGGCTTCCAAGTAGCTTTCTTCCTTGGGTTGGCTCCTAAAGGTAACCCAAGGTATCTGAGAGTTAAAGACTTCACATTACAATTCAAGACTGATGCAAAACAGTCCATGGTATCATCTAAAAACCCCATTCCACACACTACACTTTTATGATAGTTAATTCTCAATCCAGACATTAACTCAAAGCATCTTAACACCCTTTTCAAATTCCTTACCTCTTCAACCTCTGTTGCACAAAATAATTGGGAGTCATATGCGAACTAAAGATGGGAAAGTACAACACCATTTGATACAACCTTAACCCCTTGGATCAGACCTAACTCCTGAGCTCTAGACAACAACATGTGTAATCCTTTAGCAACCAAGTCAAACAGAAAAGGGGACAATGGGTCTCTTTGCCGTAAACCCCTTTGTGGACTGAATTCTTTTGTTGGTGACCCATTAACAAGCACTGATATCCTCGCAGATGTTACACATTCCTTGATCCATCTGGTCTATTTAGCCCCAAAACAAAACTTAGAAATCATAAAGAATAAGAAACCCCAATTAATGGAATCATATGCCTTCTCAAAATCCAACTTGATAATAAGACCCTTCCTCGTTGTCTTCTTCTACCCATCAACCACTTCATTAGCAAGTAATACCCCATCTAGGATGTTCCTCCCACTCAGAAATGTTGTTTGTGTTTCACTAATTATATGTGGCATCACTACTTTCAACCTATGAGATAATAACTTTGCTATGATCTTATATATTGATCCCACCAAGCTTATAGGCCGATAATCATTTAACCCCACAAGATTCTCCTTCTTAGGTACAAGGGTGATGAAAGAACTATTAATTCCTTTTACCAGCTTGCCATTCTTATCAAATTCATTCACAAAATTTACCACTTCACTCGTCATCACTTTCCAAAATTTCTGAAAACATCCCATATTAAAGCCACTGGCCCTGGTGCTTTATTCCCATCACAATCCATCACTGCAGCTTTGATCTCAGCTTCTGAAAACTCTGCTTCCAACCTTTCAAAATCACCACTTCCTTGTACTGAGTTGAAGGTCCCTCCTAGTTCGGGTCTCCCATTCCAATCTTCAGAAAAATGGCTCTTGAAGTGTTGAAACACTTTGTTCTTCACATGACAAGGATCCTCATATAACACCTCCCCCTCTGAGATAGAATTTATTTCATTCCTTGATTGTCTACATTTTGTCATAACATGGAAGAATCTTGTATTTCTATCTCCCTTCAATGCCCTATTCATCCTTGACTTCTGAAGCCACAATCTCCCCATCATCTTGCTCAATCTCCACACCTCTCCTCTAGTCTCTCTCCTCCTTCTTATTTCTGCCTCATCAAGTTCTCTAACCTCAACAACAAGCTCTAAACTGTGTAATTCAGCCTCTGCTGCTTTCAGCTTAGTAGTAATGTTCCCAAACACCTCCACATTTCATTTCTTAAGGCCAACCTTCAAGGTCTTTAATTTTTTTAGCAAAATATACCCAGCCCATCCCACTACAACAGTCTATTTCCAGCTATTCTCCCAAAAAGAGTGGAAGTTTTTGTGAAAAAACCATGCATTTTGAATCCTATAGGGTTTTAGACCCCAGTCCCTCTCATCCTCCATCACTAGGAGAGGGCTATGATTAGATAGCAATCTAGACAAACCCCACAACTTCAAATGGAATACCTCAAGCCACTTTGGATCAACTAACACTCTATCAATTCTACTCCACTTTTCACCTTCACTTGAGTTACACCAGGTAAACTTCCTACCAAGCAATGGCAAATCTGACACTTCGCAGATGTCAATAAACTTATTAAACTCCTTTATTCCCCGATCTCTCCTTGAGCATCCTTTCCTTTCACCAGTGTTTCCTATTTCATTAAAATTCCTACCCAGACACCAAGGCTTAGGGAAATCCTCCTTTAACTTTACTAGACTATGCCAGAGTTTCCCTCTTAATCCCACTTTATTAGGTGCATAGATATTTACAATAGTGCACTCAAAAGAGTTAAAGAAAGTATCTAATAGTATTATAAACCTCATATTGCTGCAGCACTCTGAAATTTGGAAAACATCTAGATCCCAAACACACAGTAATCCTCCATCTGCTCCTTCAGAATCTACAGCCATAAATTCCACATTTACTCTAGCCCATAATAATCTAACTTCATCCTCAGAAATCTCAGATTTTTTGGTTTCTTGGAACATTACCATGTCCACCTTCCTTTTCTTCGAAAGCTTCCTAATCTTACCTTTCTTTTCCTTCTTACCCAACCCTCTTATGTTCCATGTGAGTATTATCATAACAAAACAAAATACTCCTTGGCTTCACCCCAGTTGGTGTGCTTGAAGCCCCAACTTTGTCCCCCCTTCAAATTCTTCCTTGATCATTTAGCTCAAGTCCCACAATTTTATTTATCACTTCATCCTCTTTTCCATTATACTGCACTCCCAAAACCTCCCCTATTTTCAATGTTGCTTGGGCTTTATTAAGTACACGCCTCCCTTTATTTATCTCATTCTCTATCGAGGCTGATAGTGAAATTGCTGCTACTGCTACTCTCCACACTGCAGCCTTTGGAACTAATCTGCTTGTTGAGGCCCCTCTTTGTCCATACATTCTAAGTAGACTAAGTGAACCCTTCTTTGATAGCTGATTCCCTGTTTTTATTGTATAACTAACCTTCTTCTTCCCCTTTTTGTATTTTGCAGGTCTATTGTTGGGCTCCCCCTCCTTGGCTTCAAAAACACTTGAGTTTTGCACAGCTAGCCCATATTCACCACTCCCCTCCTTAGTACTACTTTCCTAACCCCTGAGCCCATTTTTGCATTATTGGGCTTGTTGTAGCCCATACCCCTGACTAAGCCCTTGTTTATGGCCTAATACCACTTCTATAGCTATTCCAAGTCTAGATGGACTTGCCCCACCTAAACTTCTAATATAACCTGCTGTAAGTACATGATCATCCATACTCTGACTTTTCCAATTACGTACCGCAGCCTCTAAATTGTGTTTCCCCATTCTCATCATGAGCCTGCATGCCTCTACATCAGTTGATAGCCCTATATTGTGGTTCCCCATTCCTACTGCCAGCTCCACTCCGCTTCTGGACTCTGCAACTACAGTTTCGCTTCCACAACACACTTCCTGCTCCACCTCCTCACTCTTACTTCCTCCAAGTGCCTTGAGGTCTATGGCCACATCATCCATCAATGCCAGAGCATGGTCTGAGTCAGCCTCCAAGTCATCATCCTTGTCCTCTGCACTGTTGCTCCTTTCCATACCTTGTTGTCTGTAGCATTCAAACTACCCAGCTCTTCCAGCTCTTGATTCTTCTGGCATTTGCACACCATATTCATCATTTTAGCCAGCACCACTTGTTCTTCACAAGTCATCATCCCTGTCCTTCACCACACCAAACTTAGTGAATAGGTTGTGGAGTCCCTTTGGATTCACTTAGTGAATAGGTATGTTATCCACAAATATGGTGAAGACACTTGCACAGCCTTCATTCTTCCCTCTTTCTTGTCTACTCCTCTGCCTTACAACTGGGATCCATCCTCCTTGCTGAGCCTTCATTCTATTTCCTAATATTTGAATCTCGATATTTCAAATTGATCTCAATTTTAACCTGTGGTGTGTCTAGGTCTACGTTATGTTTGGCTTGGAGATTTGGAAAGAGATTTGGAAAAGGAAAGGGAAAAGTATGTGAAATTAGGTGAAACATAGGTATATTTTATTGACATTTGACCTACCTTTTCCCTTTTCGTTTCCAAATTCTTTTCTAAATCTCTCAACCAAACACAACGTAACGGAAAGTCTTTTGGCATGACAAGTGTCATTTTCTCATTAATTCTTTAAGTTGATATCAATTTTTAAGTTTTAGCTTAGCACATTAGATTACAACCACTTCCTATCAAACAATCCCACAGTCCAGACTACTACCATCTCTTCCCCTTCTCCCCCAGTTCACTGCCACCGTCTTCTCCATAGTCGCATGACTTTTTCTCTCTATAACCTCCATAATCAACTGAATTGTCGTAGATTTGCAGATCTATGTATTGATTTTATGAGTTGTAGAGATGATTTGCAGAGGCTGTGACGGTAAGAAGGGAAAAAAGAGAAGATTTGGGTTATGGCAGTGGTCGTGGGTGGGTGAGGAAAATCTAAATATTCTTTGGGGTGTTTTGGGAAGATGGTTAAAAATTGACTTTTTGGCTTCTTTTAGTTTTTTTTTTTTTTTTTTAACATATAAAAAATATGGGAGATGATATGACTCAAAATGGATTAAAAACTAAGAAGTGACTTTTAACCCACTTCCCAAAAGTGGCCTTGATGTGGATTCTAGTTTAGATATGTGGACTTCAGATTTCAAATTCAAATTCTTCAATCTTTCTTTCACTTTTTGTTTTAAGAATCTTTAACTTCTTTTATCTTTGCAATTTTTTTATTCAGGGGTCATTTGGGAACATAAAAACAAAAATAAAAATAAATAAATAAAAGTCAATTTTAATCCATTTTAAGTCACATCACCTCTCATATAAAAAGTCAAAAAAAAACTAAAAAAATTAAAAAGTTAACTTTTAACTATGTTCCCAAAACACTCCTCAATCCATTAGCACATCCAACAGGTTAAAATTGAAATTAATTTAAAATATCAAGATTTAAATTGATACAATTAAAATTTTAAAATTTGATTTGTAACATGAGTAAAACTATAGGGTTTTTTTTTTTTTAATAATTATCCCAAAATTTATAACTCTCATCTTTATTTAAAGTTCAATAAATTGGACAGACTTATGAATTTTCCTTTGAAAATTGCCAAGTTTTAGTGTTTTTCCTTTTTTTTTTTTTTTGGCTCGACAAAAAAGTTATATTTATTACAGCTAAAAAAACATTAAAAGAAAGGAGATGGTGATCCTAGCTATTGATACATCTATATGCATCAATTAGTGTACCAATTGATGATGTGGCATAATTTAAGAGATTTTTGGTATTTGTAATTTGTATAATGAGTGAGGTCAATAATAATGTCATAACTAGTGTTGGTATACTAGTTAGTATATTAATTAGTGCATGTAGTACCACCGTTTCTATAAAGAGAGCACCCAACTTCCCAAAGGCAATGCTTAATAACAAACCACCCAAAACAAGAAAAACAAAAGAAAGCAACAAAAAAAAAAAAAGGTTAATTATAAATTTTTCTACTTTCATCGTAATTTTACTATCATTTTTTTTATGTTTAATTATGATAGTTAATGTCTTATATTTTAAGTTAAATTGTAATGTTACCTTTTTAGATGAAATTTTTCATGTGAACTAAACGCGACATTTTTTTGGTTTCATTAGTATCTTTTCACTTTTCATCAAAATCCCACTTTAATCTTATATTTTTACCAAAATTTCACTTTGGTTATTCACTTTTAATTTTCATCTACCTCATTAACGAATGAATGAATGTAAGAGTGATATTTTGTAACTTAACTTAAAATACAAACAATTAACTGTCACAATTGAAAGTAAAAGAGTAAAAATGAAATTACAATAAAAGTGTAAAGGCACTAAATGTAATTAACCTGAAAAAGAAAGTTAAGTTGGCTCGCAAAAGCCACCAAAAAAAAATTATAAAAAATAAAAAATAAATCTTCAAATCAAAATAAGAAAAATCACACCAATAGTATTTGCATTTTGCGTCTCGTGTCATTTTGATCGTTAAACTTTCAATTGACTTGATTTTGACTCTAAATTTGAGGTATTGTATCAATTTAATCCAATTGATACGTCTAGTTAAGGTTTTGACAAAAATTTGTCATTGGGCTGATTGAGATTAACTCACTCAATTGAGTAAGTTTACAATTTTGTTTATAAAATTATGACACATTCTGCTCACGTGCACATTTTTCATAAAATGCAACTGGAAGTAATCAATTGGAGCAATACGAAATTATAAATTTATGGTCAAAATTTGAGTCAAATATAATTAAATGATCAAGATGATATAGGAGCCAAAATATAGTGACTATAATTTGTCAATCAAAATATTATGAAGAAGAAAAATAGTAAGACCTACACCCACCATATACACCTTTCAAAAATAAAATAGAACATATCCCAACAACAAATAGCAATCCCTCAACTTATTGTTCCAGACTTAAAAATTGTGTCATGTAGAAAGTAGAAGATGTTATATAAATTGTGTGATAACATAAATCAAATAAATTCATATATTTAACAATCTGAATTTCATGCTGGAAATTATACATAGATAGAATAGAAATACATAAAATTAAAATAGTAACAGAAGGAAAACCGAAACCTGCACTAGACAGTGTCCTTAAAACAAATTCATCGCCTCATTGGTTGAGGTTGTTCGACATCTGTCTCCCAGGATACGACAGTTGGACCAACTACAGCAATGCACCAATTGAGTAGCTTCGGCCAATAGAATTTTACAGTACTCTCTCACAAGAAGAATATAATATAAAGCTGGAGAAAACTTTTGAATACAAGAAGAACAAAAATTTTGGATAGAAAACTGAAGGCAAAAGGTCTCCTTTTATACACATGGAGGAAGAGAGAACGAGGCTTCCCTACTACAAATGCAGGAATCAATTATGTATTAATCTGCAAAACTGATGGATTAAATCCAATATGAATAGAGGAGTTACCAGCTCTATTATACACCTAGGTTTTGTTTATATATACTTGCAGCCCACACATCCAGCTTGGCCCAAAAAGATTAAGATAGGTGGGCCAAGCCCAACCCTCACACTCAATCCATTCCAGCAAGCCTAAGCCCAAGCCCAAACCCAAGCCCAAGGTCCAAGATCTAAGATTCACAACCTACAACCCACGACCCACGGACCATGGACCCAGACCCGGCCTGATCTGGTCCGAGCAAGAGGGTGGGCGGTGCGCGCGTGTGGCAATTTTTGCATAACCAACTTGGACCATAGTCTTGGCCCAAGTCCATCCTTGAAGCATCCATAACTCCCTTCCTTCAAAAAATTTGGATGCCCCAAAGGGCTCATACCCTAGGGCAAAAAATGGGATTTAAATACCCATAAATGCTCTCCTCTACAATTAATGTAGGATACAAGGTTTTACAACTTTCCCAACACCTCTTTCATGAGGCCAGCTTAATGAGTCAATTTCTCATTCAAATCTTAATGGTTTTTTGTCATTCTTTTTGTAGTGTAAAGATCTCACTACAAAGAATCTAAACCCACTTTACTCCACCTCAATTGAGGATTGGCACTCACTTTAATATTGCATTAAAGTTACCAAAAAACCATTATTTTTTCCAATAATCCCTCACATGAATAAAAATTGACCGAATAACAACAAACGAACAACGCTTAACAACAAAGACTCTGAGAGAGTGCAACGAAATAACCCCGGCATCAGAAAAGGTAGCTTTTGGCTTTGAACCCCTCCTAGTGAAGTCTATCGGATTTACTGGTTGTCTAGTGAACACAAAGTCTTGAATTATTTTGCCGTTTATGTAAGCCAAGACAACAGCCCTCACACAAGAATTACTCTAACCATCGTTCTATTCTCACTGTTGTGTCCGGTTTAGCCCTAGAACACTAGCCAGGTTCAGTGAGTGGTTTAAAGAATTAGGCCTTGTCAATTCTTATAGAAACGGCCCCACTTCACACTCACGTAGGTGACTCTACTTGAGTATCCAGCTATACTCAACTCAACAGCTTAACACAGTAGAGTCATTAAAAGCTCAGCTTAACCTCTACACTTGCAGGTATCACTGATAAAAGGAATGGCTGGAGGTTTAACCTCCTTAGTGACATACCACCGTTACATACGATTATGTTGTCCCATTGAACCTAGGTCTTACGATCTCTAGTCAACTAGGTTGGGTTTCCATTCCAGTAACACCTTACACTAAAGGCCTTAACCCCATTCCTTCTGATGACTTCTTTACTAACACTCGATTTAATCCTTTGGTTAGCGGATCCACAATGTTGTCCTGAGACTTTACATAGTCTAAAGTGATAGCTCTGTTCGAGAGTAGTTGTCATATGGAATTATGTCTACGATGAATATGTCTAGACTTTTCATTATACATATTACTTTGTGCCCGTCCAATAGCCGATTAGCTGTCACAATGAATACAAATGGCTGGCACATGTTTAAACCAACGTGGAATATCCTCAACGAACTGGCGAAGCCATTCACCTTTTTCAGTTGCTTTATCTAAAGCAATAAATTCAGATTCCATTGTTGATCTCGATATACACGTTTGCTTGGAAGATTTCCAAGACACGGCTGCCCCTTCGATGGTAAACACATAACCACTAGTGGATTTAGAGTCTTTTATATCAGATATCCAATTAGTTTCACTATACCCTTCTAGTACCGCTAGGTATCTAGTATAATACAACCCATAACCCCAGGTGTAGCGTAGATAACCTAACACCGCATAATGTCCCTCCAATGAGTAGTATTTGGATTACTCGTGTATCTACTAAGCCTGCTAACTGAGTAGGCTATATCCGGCCTTGTACAACTCATCAGATACATCAAACTTCCAATGACTCGAGAATATTCTAGCTAAGAAACACTCTCACCATTATTCTTGGTCAAATGTAGACTCACATCTACTGGTGTCCTAGACACACTCATATCTGATTTACCAAATTTCTCAAGTATCTTCTCAACATAGTGAGATTGAAGAAGTACAATACCATCAGATGTTCTGGTAATCTTAACACCCAAAATTACATTTGCAAGGCCCATATCTTTCATGTCAAACTTAGAGTTTAACAATCTCTTAGTAGTTCGAATTATTTCATCATTACTACCAACAATAAGTATATCATCTACGAATAGACACAAAATGAAATAACCTCTGTCAGTATCTTTGACATATATGCATTTGTCACACTCATTGATTTTGAACCCATTTGACAACATAGCGTTGTCAAACTTCTTATGCCATTGCTTGGGAGCTTGCTTCAAACCATACAATGTTTGACAAGCTTACAGACTTTCTTATTTTGTCCTGGAGTTGAGAACCCTCGAGTTGCTCTATTTAGATTTCTTCATCTAAATCTTCATTTAAGAAATTTGTCTTTACATCCATCTGATGTATTGCTAGACCGCGTAAAGCTGCTATCGCAATCACTATGCGAATGGATGTAATCCTTGTCACAGGTGAGTACGTATCAAAGTAATCTAGGCCTTCTCGTTGCATGTATCCATTAATAACTGGTCTAGTTTTATACTTATTAATTGACCCATCAGCTTTCATCTTCCTTCTAAGGATCCACTTACTCCCCAAGGTCTTACTTCTTTGGGGGTAGATCAATAAACTCCCAAGTATGGTTTTGTAAGATGGAGTCAATCTCACTCTTAATTGCTTCTTTCCACAAAAGACTTTCAGGTGAAATCACAGCTTCATGGAAAGTTCGAGATTCTCCCTCTAACATATAAGTCAAGAAGTCCGGACCAAAGGACTTTGCAGTCCTAGCCCTCTTACTTCTTCTTGGCTCATCGACATCCTCAGCTTGATCATCAACTTGATCATCTATTTGATCATCTATGTGATCATTGTCACCTTCAACCTCTTTCATGGAACTCTGAATCCCTTCTTGGAGATGCTACGGAAATACATTTTCAAAGAAAAATGCATTTCTTGATTCCATGATAGTATTCTTGTGTATATCTAGAATAACAGACCTATACACAAGAAATCAATATGCACTGCTATTATGTACATATCCAATGAATATACAATCCACTAACTTCGGTCCTATCCAAACCCGCTTGGGTGCAGGCACCGCCACTTTTGTAAGACACCCCCATATTGCGTAGGTATTTATATGAAGGCTTGTGGCCTTTCCACAACTCATATAGAGTCTTGTCTACATTCTTTCGAGGTATTATATTAAGAATGTAATTCGCGGAGAGAATAGCTTCCCCCCATAAGTTCTGTGGCAACCCAGAACTTATCAACATTACATTCATCATTTCCTTTAACGTCCTATTTTTCCGCTCAGCAACACCATTTGACTAAGGGGAGTAGAGCACTGTGGTTTGGTGAATAATCCCAAATTGAGCACAAGTCTCGGCAAACGAGGATTCATACTCACCACCATGATCATTTCTTAAAGCCTTGATCTTATGACTTAATTGATTCTCAACTTCATTCTTGAAAAGAATAAATTTAGCAATCGCCTCATCTTTGTTTTTAAGCAAATATACATAACAGTATTTAGTGCAATCATCAACAAAAGTGATGAAGTACTTGTTGCCACCACGTGATTGTATGACTTTCAAGTCACACATATCACTGTGCACTAAATCCAAAGGCTCGGTATTTCTTTCAATAGAAAAGTCCTTGTCAAATTTGCTTCTACACAAGTTTCGCACTTATGATTTGGATTAATCTTGAAGGATGGTATGTGATCTAATTTGATTAATCTACGCAAAGAGTCAAAATTTACATGACCTAGTCTACCATGCCATTAATTAGGAGACTCAAGCATATAAGCAGAAGAAGAAGCTTTCAAATTAATTTTCGGGACAAAAGTCCTTACATTGAGCTTAAACAGATCGCCTGACATGTACCCTTTCCCCACATAAACCCTGCTCTTGGTCAACACGACCTTATTAGCCTCAAATACCATGCAGAAGCCACGCTTACTCAAGAGCGACTCTGAGACAAGGTTTTTACGAATGTCTGGCACAAAAAGGACATCATTCAGAGTCACTTTTTTTCCTGAAGTCATCTTTAGGACCACCTTGCCCTTTCCCTCAACAGTCGAGGTGGCAGAGTTCCTGATGAACAACTTCACACAGTTTGAAATCGGTTCAAAGAATGTGAACATCTTCTTCTCAGCACAAATGTGGCGACTGGCCCCAGTGTCCACCCACCATTCCTTCAGGTTGGACCCCACCATGTTCACTTCGGAGATGATAGTTACCAGATGTATGTCATTCACATCTTGTGATAGATCCTCCATTTCAGCCATGTGGGCACGGTTCTTGTTCTGTGGAGGGTACTTTTTGTAGGGCTTCTTCTCCTTACGGCAGTCAACCGCTTGATGCCCATCACTTCCATAGTTGAAGCACTTCCCATTGAACCTAAAAGTAGATTCTTGCGGCTTGTAGACTGCCCTCTTGGAGACACCGCCTCTTGCCCCCAACTTCGAGCTTTTGCCTGCCGGTGGTTTTTTCTTCACCCCGAGGACTAGCCATGCTCAACCATATTTGCTTTTACCGTGAGGGTTCTCCCCCCTTTCTTCATGTTGTCTTCCTCAATCCAGAGCCTGACAACGAGCTCTTCGACTATCATCTCCTTTTGCTTATGCATCAAGTAGTTCTTGAAGTCTTTCCAGCTGTTAGGCAGCTTCTCAATTAGCGCATCTACCTGGAATGATTCACTCAGGAACATTCCCTCTGCATGAATTTCATGCAGAATTACTTGGAATTGTTGGACCTGACTGATGACGATTTTTGAGTCCACTATCTTGAAGTCTAGAAATCGGCCAATGACAATTTTCTTTGCCCTAGTGTAGACACTCCATTTTTGACCGCCCATAAGACTTAGGCACCACTGATTGATCACCCAACGATGAAGTTTCACGCTTGTCAAACGCTCAATTTCCTCAGCAGAAAGCCTCGGTTTTGAGCCTCAAAAGCCTACAAACCTTGCACCACTTTTGGACCAAAACAATTTTTTTCCAAGCCTGAACACCAAAAGGCCTACAGGCCACTTAGTGGCCGGCTAGCCACAAATGAGTGAACGGCCATCCCCTTAGTGGCCAGCCGGCCACTTGTGCCAGTAAAAATAGATATTTTTGCCAACTGTGCCAGCTGTCTCCATAGCTACATGCATTGCACCAACTGTTTCTATATTGATATCTCCAAAAGAGTAACATATTTTTCTATATATATTTGACCCCCTCTCATAAAATTAGGTTAGAAAATTATGGTGAAGCAAAATTCTTGAAAAAAAATATCTCTCTCTACCTTGCAACCAAAACATACCTTACCTAGACCTCATAAACCAAAATTTTGGGGTTCTTTGTTGAGGTTATTGAACTTGAATATTAGCCCTTGAGGGTGAGAAATTGGTGGTTTATAACTCAAAGGGTCACCCCTCTTCAAGAGGTATAACTCTTAGCTCTTTTACACTACTTATTTCCTATCTCTTCTTACTATTTTTGGGTTATTTTTCAACTGTGTTTATGGGCTAAAACTTGTGGTTGAAAGCTATCCAAGATAGAAGGGTGGACCACCCTTTTTTGTACCTTGTCTTCCAGGCTTTTGCCCTTGTGGTTCCCATCTCTTCATCAACTTTTTTGAGCTTTTTACCACCGAAGTTTAGAGGTTTTCAGAGGCTACAACAATGGTTTTGAAATCCTAAAAATGGAGGGGTTAACCTCCCCTCCTTGTGCTTATTTACTAGCTTCATGTCCTTGTTATTTTAGCTAGCTTTTTCACACCTTCCCAAAAGAATTTCAGTGCTGTTTTTTATTGTTTTAGGACTGTTTTAGATTTTTCATTTCATTTATGCCATGTATAGTATGCTTGTAGTGTAAAGGTCCTCATAGGTTTGGTGTTTTAGGCATTAAACACCAACATATTTGAGTCGATAGCATTTATTTCAAGGTTTTCATACATGTGTTCACCTCTAATCACCTCTGCGACCTCCCTCATTTCTTGGCTTTTATTTCCTTGAGAATCGTTTCAACCAATTGTTGTTTAAGCTTGAGATAGAGATCTTTGTGCTTAATGGTTTAATCTCTTCAGAGGTTCATTACCAAAGGCATGACATCTCTCTCATGCCCAAAACAACCCTTTGTTTGACATTTCTCTCCATTAGAGGACTTAATGCTAATTTTTTTGACTAAAACGACTAAGAATGGAAAGGTAATTAAAAGAAACTAATAAAATTGGGGCCAAAATGTAACAAGATAATGAAATCAACTTGGGTTCAATCAGACGTTAATTCAACTCATTGAGTTTTTAGCCATTTCATACTCTCTTGTGATGATAATGGTTCAAAATATCAAGTCAACCTATGACGACCCCACCACGTGTAATATTTTACATTTAATTAATTAAAGAGATTTGGTTTTTAATTAGTTTTTATTTTGATTTAATTTGGGAATTCATGAGAATTATTCAATCTAATTCGTATATGATTTGATTATTATTCAATATAATTCTTATATGATTTGATTAAGAATTTATTTTGGAATTAGAATTTGGGAGCCTAAATGGCTTGAGGAGATGAAATTGATGAGTTGAATCAATTTAATTTCATGCATTAGGCCATATGGAAGTTCAATAAATATTTGATTCAGTTTAGTAACATTGAGATTTGATTAATTGGGTCCGAATTGGAGTTAATTAAGTTATGAAAATTGAGAATTTTGATTATTATGAATTAAATTTATTTATGAGGTGTTCAATTGAATACGTAAATTATTGACAAAGATTTTGAAGTTTAATATGAAATTGAAAGCCTTAATGATTTAAGAAACCAAAATTGAGGATGGAAATAAGTTTAATTTAACATTTGGAGCCTTTTGGGAGTTTGATTAAAATTCTAATTCGGAATAGTAAATTTAAATATAATTAATTGGGTTATAATTGAACTCAAAATTTGACTGATTAAATTATGTGAGATTTGTGATTAGTTATGATTAATTTAATTATGTGTTAATCAAGATTTGTTAAGATTAAGTGTTGATTAATTAAATTAATCCAAAACATAAATTGAATTATGAAACAATCTAGTATTGAGGGTGTATTTGGGTGTGCGTGTACAGAGAAAATCTGTGTATGTGTGTACATGTGAGTGTTGTGTTGAAGGCTTGATTAAGTGTGCACGTGTGCAATGTGGTGGCAACAAGAGAGGCATGTGTGTGTGTATATGTTGATGAGTCAAGAAGCAAGGCTTATTTTCTTTTGCTTTATGCTGGAAGAGTTCAGAGAGAGAGAGAGAGAGAAAGAGAGAGAAACTCAAAACTTATATGGAATTGAAGAAGACTTGAAGGAGCTATGGGAAATCATCTCTAATTTTGAAATTTAAGCTTGAGGTGAGCATTCTAAGTCTTAACTTTGTAGAAAAATCCTCCACACATCTTGAATTAAGTGAGTTATAGAATCAATTCCATGGTTCTTGAAAGAAAATGGGTTTGAATTGGAAATTTGGCTAAGTTCATGGTTATGGAAATAAACTTTAAAATCAATTATTTTTTGTTAGATTTTGTATATCTTGCATGAATTTGAGTTATATTTCTACATGCACGAACAAATCCTACAAGTCTTACTACTCTAATTGTACATGCATCATGGATTTCTTAGAATTAATTTCATGTTTTGATGAACCAAGAACTAAGCCTTGGAAAATTATAAGTTTATGAACAAATGAGTTTAATTTTAAATTAAAGGAATTTTGATGTAAATGATTTAAAAATTGATCATATTCTTTTTGATTAATTAAGAGTTTGTGTGTTTTTAGACAAGTCATGTATGAACCCAAGTTTTAAGATTATATTTTGAAAGTTTAATTCATATTTTAGAATTTATGAATTTAAAATTGTGTTCGATATGAAGAAAATTAACTTGGATGAATCAAGAAATTAATTATGATTTAGAATTTGACAATCAAGAATTGACTTGATTTTGATTTGAATTTCATACTTGCAAATATTTTTCTAAGAGCTTGTAGCTTAATTTTATGATTTGTAAGAAAGGAAAAAAAGTATTAAAATCATTAAATTCATGGAGATTTGAGCTAAGCGTTAGAAATGACCTTATATACATGTTTTTGGGAGTATTTTTTGTACACTAGAACATGTCATGCATGAAATTTGAAACTTTAAATGTGTGTTTGAACTTCAAACAAAATTCTGGAAATTTTCAGAATTCGACCTGTCCGCTCAAGGGAAGAAAGTATCGCTGGAGCATCAAAATCAAGCTCCTAGAAGTTCTTTAGAGTTTTACAGGCTGCTCGAGCGACAAAAGTTGCGCTCGAGCGGAGTACCCTGTTTTAGAAAATTTTAAAGAACGGGTTCATATTTCGATTTCCATTCTCTTTCATTCTTAGGCACTTTTAGGCATGTACTGAGCATTATAAATGAACTATAGAGTTAGAAAGAGCCTAAGAGAATCAAACAAATTAAAGAACGAAATGAATTGTATTGTGACCCGATTTCTATGTGTATTATGAATTGTGTAGGGTCAAGTGCAAGGATGAATCGAGCATTGGAAAATTGTGAGTAATATCTTAGTAAAGATATTTTCATGTATATTATTTTCCAAATGCTACTCGTGTAAGTTTTATGGACTTGTAAATTTGAATTATGAATGAGCATTCTATTCATTTGAATATTTTGATGGGCCAAAGGCCGTTTGAATATTTGGATGGGCCAAAGGCCATTTGAATATTTTAATGGGCCAAAGGCCGTTTGAATATTGTGATGGGCTAAAGGCCGTTTGAATATGAATGTAATGGGCCAAAGGCCGTTTGAATGAAAAGTGATTATGATCATGACTATGAAATGTACATAGATACAAATATGGAAATAATGGGCCCGAGGCCATTTGATACGTTGAAGTGTTTGAATTGGGCCCGAGGCCGTTTGATGAGTCTGACAAAGTTATGCAATGGGCCTAAGGCCGTCTGATATGTTTGATGCAATGGGCTCGAGGCCGTTTGATGTGTTTAATAAGAATCTAAATGGGCCCGAGGCCGTTTGACAAGTACAAGAAAAACACAGAATAGGCCTAAGGCCGTTTGTATATGAAATTTACGGGTTCGATTTACTTAATATGAATCTCATTCGTATAACCTCTTTACTATGGTTTTATTCACTGGGCTTTCGCTCACTCTTTGTATATATGTTTGTAGCTGAGCAGCGGGATGCCCAACCCCAACTATAACGAACCCAAGAAGGAATGTCAAGTTTGTGGAATCAACCATAAAACGCCTCACGAACGAGGCCTTAGTTTTAGAACTTTCATTTTGACCCTTTTGTCTTCTTTTGATGGTCATGTTTGACCTTATCTGTATATAAGTTATGGTTTTGTATAAATATGGTGTTGCATGGACCTAGATATAGAATGTCTTTGATATGGGTATGTTTGGTGTGAGTTACTAATATAAGAAATGTTTTTGTTCATTCCATTTATGCACAAGCTCATTGGACAAATATTCTCTTTTTGCTTCCGCTTTTGGCCCCATATGATTATTTAAAATTTGTTTTCTGTCTGAGGCCATAGGTAATCTAATGATTACCGGCCGGTTATGATCCTAACCTTTAGGAACTGGTTCGGGTCATGACAAAGTGGTATCAAAGTACGAGTTAATAACTCACACACTTGTCCAAATAAGCATTAAGATGTCTAGAAAAGATTTAAGGTGCATCCATTTGATAAGTACATGCTTGTATGCATTGAGAATATGTGATAACTTGAGACATGAATTGTATATATGTGTGTTCAAGCAAGTTTGGGTTTTGCTAATATGCAAGTATATGAATATGTGAATATGTGATTATTGTGCCTATGTCTATGTATATATGCTAATATTCTGTGGTTATTATGATATAAGTTCATATAAACTAAGGTGAGAACAAGGGCACATGAAAAGTTTAGTATTATGAGAATTCGATATTGCAAGAAATTTGAATTTTTAATGGAAGTATTGTTGGTTCCAATTGCATTGATTGTGAGAACCTAGTATTATAAGGAATTGAAATCCTCGCTAGAAGCCATGAAAATTATATGGGAATATTTTGGAAGTTGAGGTATTTGATGAACAATAAAGAGTGTGGAGCTATAGTGATTGTATGATTTGTAATTGATTATGTATAATGTTATGTTTTGCGTTAATCAATATTACCCCAAGTGTTACTCACTTTTGTCTCGTGCCTTTAGGAAAAGATGGTGAAAAGTAAGGATGAAATGGAAGTTGAATCCATATCGAAGCGATTAGACAAAGTCGAAGAAGTGATAGAAAATATGATGAAAGTTATGCAATCAGGTCGTGAGAAACTACATGATCAAAACAAAAAGTTGAGTGTGAAATCAATGAGGAGAACGAAGAATATGTTTGAAAATTTTGTGATAGGGGAAACAAGCCACCCTAAGAAAGGTTGTAAAAGAAGTAGAGTTTCCCCAATATGTCCAATGTCTCATAAGCCTCATAGGCACTTGTGTCATCGACTCACGGCAGCATGCTTCGGATGTGGAGAAATAGGGCATCGAGTGAAAGATTGTCCAAAAACAAAAGGGTGTTCCAAATCACTTAACCAGAGTGAAGGTTAGTACTTAATAGAAAAATCAATGAGGATATGGTTAGTACATGCAAGAAGTCTTAAGTCAGAATTTGATATATCTACATTTGTCTTATTTGATTATTGAAAAATTAGAATTCGTTTGCTCAGATAACTGAGACTCCCAAAAATTATTTGTTTGGTCTGATTAAGTCATATGTGTTTGGGAATATGCCTGAATAGGAGAGTTGCACTCCACGTTAGGAGACTAACACCTAAATGAATTAGATAGAATAAATTAGATAAGAATGAACCAAGTTACTAGAATCATATCACCATTAAAGTGCCTTAAGAACATCAGAAGAGGAACATTACTTTTACTCGAGCTATGAACATAAATAGGTTGGCCTCTCAGAAAATATAGTAACTTCCACATATGAATAATGGTTAAACCGAAATTATGTAAAGTTCTACTCTGATCTATATGTTTGTCTAATACTATTTGGGTGCAATTCATCATTTGTTACTTTTGAAAGGGCTCAAAGAATTTTTGCAAAATATGTTTATGTTTTAACTCTGTATGTCTCTATTTCGAAATTACCTTTATTATTTTCACACAAGATGCCTGTTTGAAACTAAGACCGTTAATATGTGAATAATATCCTTATAAAGATATGTTCGAAATATGTTTTGAAAATTGTTACATGATGATAATTATGAAATGTATTCGTGGCATCCATTAATAAGGCCCTTGCCTGGGGGAAATAATACCAGAGCCCTTTGTTATATGCACACAGAGATCTCTGATATTGACTTATATGGTCCCTTTGATATATGCCTTCAGGCCCTTTGTATTCGAATGGATGTACCACCTATAATGTTTTGTTGATGGATTTCGATACGATAAATGTTCGCTTTGATAATGATATTTGAAAATGTAAAGATATGTCAAATACTTTACTTTGGAAATGAGTTAATCATTGGGACTAATATTATGTGATAAGTGTTTCTTCATCATCCAGAGGATCTATATTATTTGGAAATGTTGTATTATGAATTTGACTCAATACCGTTGATATGGATTATTAGGATGAAATGTTGAGTATGATAAGTAAATGTTGATCATATACCTAAGTGAGTTGTCCTTGACTTCTGAAGGTAGATAACTTTTCCTTTGGAATTAATGAAATAATTTCCACCCTACTTGATTTGCTATGGACGGCTAAAGAACGAATAACCGGATTATTATTACAAAGGAATTGGTAGACCAAGAATTGGAAATTGTTATCAATACTGAACACATAAATTGTTTGGAAGACTTTATATGAAATGTCAATAGAAGAATACTTGATTTATTTGAAGTTAAAGAGGATCACGAATACCATTTAAGATTAATCCTCGATTATTTGGAGACATGTGGATTATTTGCAAAGATGTGAATTATTAGAAGACATGTGAATAGCTAAACAAAAGTACGTGAGTTATGTGATTGATGAGAGTAGCACGATGTGTATACTATGTTTCATGGTTTAATGTTATGAGGTTGACTTTGAGTCTACTATAAATTACTGATCATTACTGAATAGCTTTAGATGACAATATAAACTATGACGAATCACAATTGGATTATTAACCATTAGATGAAAATGAATTGAACTCCTGTGATGAGATTTGAATAGAAAAGAAGCTACTTGGGAGCAGAAAAATGAAATAAGATAAGCTATATGATTGGTTTTAGGTGCAAGTGCCTTAAGTTTGGAGGACCAAACTTTCTAAGGGAGAGAGATTGTAATGACCCCACCACGTGTAATATTTTACATTTAATTAATTAAAGAGATTTGGTTTTTAATTAGTTTTTATTCTGATTTAATTTGGGAATTCATGAGAATTATTCAATCTAATTCGTATATGATTTGATTATTATTCAATCTAATTCTTATATGATTTGATTAAGAATTTATTTTGGAATTAGAATTTGGGAGCCTAAATGGCTTGAGGAGGTGAAATTGATGAGTTGAATCAATTTAATTTCATGTATTGGGCCATATGGAAGTTTAATAAATATTTGATTTAGTTTAGAAACATATAGATTTGATTAATTGGGTCTGAATTAGAGTTAATTAAGTTATGAAAATTGAGAATTTTGATTATTACGAATTAAATTTATTTATGAGGTGTTCAATTGAATACGTAGATTATTGGCGAAGATTTTGAAGTTTAATATGAAATTGAAAGCCTTATTGATTTAAGAAACCAAAATTGATGATGGAAATAAGTTTAATTTAACATTTGGAGCCTTTTGGGAGTTTGATTAAAATTCTGATTCAGAATGGTAAATTTAAATATAATTAATTGGGATATAATTGAAGTCAAAATTAGACTGATTAAATTATGTGAGATTTGTGATTAGTTATGATTAATTTAATTATGTGTTAATCAAGATTTGTTAACATTAAGTGTTGCTTAATTAAATTAATCCTAAACATAAATTGAATTATGAAACAATCTGGTATTGAGGGTGTATTTGAGTGCGCGTGTGCAGAGAAAATCTGTGTATGTGTGTACATGTGAGTGTTGTGTTGGAGGCTTGATTAAGTGTGCACGTGTGCAATGTGGTGGCAACAAGAGAGGCATGTGTGTGTGTGTGTATGTTGATGAGTCAAGAAGCAAGGCTCATTTTCTTTTGCTTTATGCTAGAAGAGTTGAGAGAGAGAGAGAGAGAGAGAGAGAGAGAGAGAGAGAAAACCCCATTGTAGGGAGAGAGTAAAGCTCAAAACTTATATGGAATTGAAGAAGACTTGAAGGAGCTATGGGAAATCATCTCTAATTCTGAAATTTAAGCTTGAGGTGAGCATTCTAAGTCTTGACTTTGTAGAAAAATCCTCCACGCATCTTGAATTAAGTGAGTTATAGAATCAATTCCATGGTTCTCGAAAGAAAATGGGTTTGAATGAGAAAATTTAGCTAGGTTCATGGTTATGGAAATAAACTTTGAAATCAATTATTTTTTGTTAGATTTCGTATATCTTGCATGAATTTGAGTTATATTTCTACATGCATGGACAAATCCTACAAGTCTTACTACTCTAATTGCACATGCATCATAAATTTCTTAGAATTAATTTCATGTTTTGATGACCTAAGAACTAAGCCTTGGAAAATTATAAGTTTATGAACAAATGAGTTTAATTTTAAATTAAAGAAATTTTGATGTAAACGATTTAAAAATTGATCATATTCTTTGTGATTAATTAAGAGTTTGTGTGTTTTTAGACAAGCAATGTACGAACCCAAGTTTTGAGATTATATTTTGAAAGTTTAATTCATATTTTAGAATTTATGAATTTAAAATTGGGTTTGATATGAAGAAAATTAATTTGGATAAATCAAAAAATTAATTATGATTTAGAATTTGACAATCAAGAATTGACTTGATTTTGATTTGAATTTCATACTTACAAATATTTTTCTAAGAGCTTGTAGCTTAATTTTATGATTTCTAAGGAAGGAAGAAACGTACTAAAATCTTTAAATTCATGGAGATTTGAGCTAAGCGTTAGAAATGACCTTATAAACATGTTTTTGGGAGTATTTTTTGTACATTAGAACATGTCATGCATGAAATTTGAAACTTTAAATGTGTGTTTGAACTTCAAACAAAATTCTGGAAATTTTCAGAATTCAACCTGTCCACTCGAGCAAAGAAAGTATCACTCGAGCATAAAAATCAAGCTCCTAGAATTTCTTCAAAGTTTTACAGGCCGGTCAAGCGACAAAAGTTGTGCTCGAGCGAAGTACCTTGTTTCAGAAAATTTTAAAGAGTAGGTTCATATTTCGATTTCCATTCTCTTTCATTTCTAAGCACTCTTAGGCATGTATTGAGCATTATAAATGAACTATAGAGTTGGAAAGAGCCTAAGAGAATCCAACGAATCACAGAACGAAATGAATTGTATTGTGACCCGATTTCTATGTGTATTACAAATTGTGCGGGGTCAAGTGCGAGGACAAATCGAGCATCGGAACATTGTGAGTAATATCTTAGTAAAGATATTTTCTTGTATATTATTTTCCAAATGCTACTCATGTGTAAGTTTTATGGACTTGTGAATTTGAATTATGAATGAGCATTCTATTCATTTGAATATTTTGATGGGCCAAAGGCCGTTTGAATATTTGGATGGGCCAAAGGCCGTTTGAATATTTTAACGGGCCAAAGGCCGTTTGAATATTTTGATGGGCCAAAGGCTGTTTGAATAGTTTAATGGGCCAAAGGTCGTTTGAATAGTTTAATGGGCCAAAGGTCGTTTGAATATTTTGATGGGCCAAAGGCCATCTGAGTATTTTGATGGGCCAAAGGCCGTTTGAATATCGTGATGGGCCAAAGGCCGTTTGAATGTTTTGATGGGCCAAAGGCCGTTTGAATATCGTGATGGGCCAAAGGCCGTTTGAATATCGTGATTGGCCAAAGGCCGTCTGAATAGTTTAATGGGCCAAAGGCCATTTGAATATTTTGATGGGCCAAAGGCCATTTGAATATTTTAATAGGCCAAAGGCCGTTTGAATATTTTGATGGGCCAAAGGTCGTTTGAATATGAATGTGTAGACTCGACTTTCTTCGCGCGCCCCCCTTTCGGAGAGGCGCGAATTGGTCTCATACAGTTCGGACTCCTGTCACGGTTCTAAATCTAATCTCACAAAATGCAATGTGAGACTGATAAACACCAAAGAGTCCAATCCGGCAAATCATTTTGGAAAATTAGATTTTAGATCAAATAATGCCAAAATTGGACTGCTTTGCCAGATTACAGAGTCGCCACCTAAATATTTTATTTTTGGGAAAGTTAGGAAACCCTGACTCGTGCCAAAGGCTACGTGTCCGTCATCACCAAAGTTGCCTCAGCTCGGGAACTTGGGTACGAGAGAGGAAGGTCCTGAAATGAGCACCCCTGCTCACCCGATCAAAGGATCGGCCTCTACTAAGCATGATATGTTGTTTTATAAACACATGTGCTCTTATTCCGGTTATTAGCTAACTTTACTGTGTGACGCACACATATAAGTATAGACTAAGTCGCGAGAATTGGAACAAATCAACTCATGTTCATTTTCGAAAATGGTTCAAAAGTGCCACTCGCAAGTGGGCTAAAGCGTGGATTTGCCACCCTCAAGTGGGCTTGAAAACATGATTTTGCCACTTCGCAAAGTGGGCTTAAAACTCACATTCGATGAATTGTCCCAATTCAAGCAACAAAGTCTTCATCCACAGGCATTCATGCAGTTAAGCATTTAAGAAAATAGCCTCATGGCAAGCATGCTAAACATGGCACACTCACACTCATGCAAGCATGCTAAAGCGTAACACTTACAGTGTACTCCAAGCCAAAACAAAAGCTAGTTAGAAACAATGCATGATCCTAACTATGTTAACAATGCCTACATGCAACATGCTATTAAAATAGGCTCGGCTACCTAAGATGGCATATGAATGCAACAATTTGATAACATGCTTTAGAACACGTATTCAAATAAGTGTTGAAATTGCGATATAGTTTGAATGATGCACTGAGCCCGGTGCATGGAAGACAAATGAATGATGCAAACATGCAAGCATAATGTATGCTAATTGAAAATGTGCCCTAATCTAACCATCGAAAGCGGTTAAGTAAAAGGGAGAAAGACGTGGGGTTGGAAGACATGCACACATACATGCACGCTTATTACAACATTGCGCCCTCTCGAAGGAGGGTCCGAATAAATAAGCTAAGCTACACTAAGCTAAGCTAATTATTACAAACCAACTAATTAACTATTCTAGCTAATTATTACAAACCAATTTGAATCTAATTAACTAACTTATTCTAAGCTAATTAATTACAACAAATGAAATTGAATAACTAGTTACGCAAACTAATTATGATATTACAAAATGAATTAAATAACTAGCTACGCTAAGCTATTTAAAACAGTTTAAATAAAGTGAGTAAATGGCCTCATAGGTGAGGGAGACATGCATGCTCAGTCGCGTCCTCCCGAAAATCCATCGCTTTGCCGTCGGTTGCCTCTGTTTACACTTGCCTTAATCTCTGAATATTGAACCAATCTTCCAGGCTGCTTCTGCCCTAACTTAGATACACTTTTGCACAAAAATGGACTGGTGGCCGGTCGGCTACAAAAAGTGGCTGCCGACCACCTTAACTAGCCAGTCAGCCACCCCTTTTTCCAGGCTTCTGGTTTTGCTGCAGCAGAGAACAACAGAGGCACAACAATGTATTTTTCAAGGAATGTGTGTACTGCCACACTCCCTATCATTTCTCAAGCTCAAAGGAATGTGGCACTTGGCTCTCAAGCCACCAATCAAGCATTTTCATGCATGATGGCCAAAGACCAAGCTTGTACAAAGTCAATGAATGCACAAATAAACTCAAATGGCCACCACCCTATCATGCATGATCAAGGGTGACGGCGACCAAGAAATGTGACACGTTTCATCACTTTGAGTATGAAACGTCCCACATTCCTTGTGTTTGGATTAACGTCTAATCCAAACACATGCAATGCAAACACAACATGTTTATCTTGGTCATATTTTACTTGTCCGATTCTTGTTTACACATTTTACATTACCGAGCCATTCTTTAACCGGTTAAGTCCAATGTGATTGTCCTCTAATGAGAAAGGGGTCAACCAAAGGATGGTTTAAGACATGAGAGAGATCATGCCTTTGGCTAGAAGGAACCCTTAAAAGAGGATTAAAGCCATTGAGCACAAGCTCTATCTCAAGCTTAAACACAACACTAAGGTTAACCAACCCTCAAAACAAATGGAAAAATGAAGAAATAAGGGAGGTTGCAGAATTTCGGTGTTGAAATGGCATGCTAAAGACCTTTCATGCAAGCAACGCATGCACAACATGTTAAGAGCCAAAAGCATTAAAGCTAGTAAAGAGCACTACACTAGAGGCATGCAATATCAAGCTTAAATGACTAAACCAGCTCTGGATAGAGCTTAAACATGCCAAAACAGTGGCTAGATCATGCTGGAATTAAAGCCCAAAAAGCTATAAAAACATGCTCATGTGTTGGCTCGCAAGCTAGGCTCAAAACACAATTCTCAAAAGCAATGAAAAAGTGAAGTATGTGAGATGTGACAAGGCTACATGCACTGAAATCATGTATAAAATGATGCCATATCATGCAATTGTCTCATGCAAAACATATTAGAGGCCTTAAAACACAAAGCTAGCAAAGCCAATTACACTATAGCTATACAAAGCAATCCTCATATGACCAAGACCACTCAAAACAGAGTTAAAGCATGTCAAAACATTAGCAAAAATGTGCTGGAGTCAAGCTAACACAAGCCAGAATGATAGGCTAACTCATTAGGCATGCTAGGTTAGTAAGCATAATTACACTACAAGTGCAAGAAGCAAACAACAAGTGCACCAACCGACTCAAAACAGAGTTGAAACATGTCAAAATAGAGCCTAAAACATGTTTGAATTAAGCTACAAAAAGGTAGAAATACATGCTCACATGTTAGGCCATCTACACTTGCAAACAAGACACAAAGAGGGGAGGGCACCCCCTCCTATTCTGGACCTCAAAACCAAGTTTTTGCCACTGAAATTCCCCTGGAATTTAGTGGTTAAAAGGCCAAGAAAAGGGTATTTCAAAAGCTTTAAAAGATGGCACAACACTTAACAAACAAGCTACAAAAGAGGGTGGACCACCCCTAACTCCAAAAAGACCTTAAACCACCATTTTTAAGCCTTAAAAACAGAGGTTTTTGTAGTTGAAAACTAGGCCAAAAACAGCATGCAAAGGTGGCCAAACTAGTGTGCAAAAATAAGCTTAAAAGGGGTAAGCTTTATACCTTTAAAGCACAGCAACAAACAGCCACTTTTCTGAGCTAAAACCAGCTTTGAGAGCTCAAACAAGACCTCCAAGAACCTCAGCTCCAAGATGAAGGTGTTTGGCTAAGGGTCTTAGTGCAAATGTGTAGAGAATTCTCACTTTCAAGCACAAAATAGGAATAGAGAGAGGATTCTAGAGAGAGAGGCAGAAGTTTTGCTCTGAAAATTTTGTAGAGAGAGAGGGATTTTAGAGAGAGAGGCTCCCAAACTTGCTAACCTTGAAAACAATAGAGATGGCCCTCTATATATAGAAATACAAGAGCTTTGGTCAAAAAATATCAATTCAGAACTATCTGGAGCAGTGTGGGAGATAGATGGATGATAATATCTGGAAAATTTGAGCTTTTTTCACAAGTGGCCGATGGCCAGAAGTAGTGGCCGGTCGTCCACTTGTGGTGGCCGGTCGGCCACCAAAAATCTACTTCTAGACCCGACTTCAAACGGGCATATCTCCTTCGTCTAGACTTCTTTGCAAGTCATTCTTGTGCCTAAATTGAATCCCCAGAAGTCTTATTTCCAATGGTGGTAGCCTCACATCAAAATTCCAAGTGTGCTAAGAGATATCTCTCTTTTAGTGAAGACTGCTCAGTTTCAGTCTAACCGGATTGATGCCTAACTTCAACAAGCCATATCTCTCTCATCTAGCCTCGGCTTTAAGAGATTCTCGAATGAAAAATGAAGCCCCGGAAGTCCACTTTCCAATGGTGGTGGCCTCATAGCTGAAATCCAAGTGTACAAACGGATAGGCCTGATTTAGCGAGGGCCGCTCGACTCTCTCTCTTAACGGTTCATGCCCAACTTCTTTCCCAACTGGGTTTCTTCTCTCCTCTCTTATTTTCTTCAACTCCAAACCTCTAAATAAGATGTTTTAAATATTTTTTCAAAGAGTTCACCTCTCTTTCATTCATTTCTACTTTGTCCTTGCTCGGTTTACCGAAAAGCGCAGCATTTAACGAAATGCGAGCCTCAGAACATCATAGGAACTTTGTTTCAAAAATATTTTGAAAGAGAGGGTTTTAAGGTCTAAAATCTTTGGTCAAAATAGTTTTAGTCCAAAAAATGGGGTGTAAGGTTGGGATTTGACTCTCTCCTCTTGTCGAAGAAATCGAACCTTTGCACTCCATAGCCTGCACCATTGAATGAGCAATCAGTGGCGCCCAAGTCTTAAGGACGGTCAAAAATGGGGTGTCTACAGAATGTAATGGGCCAAAATCCATTTGAATGAAAAGTGATTATGATCATGAATATGAAATGTACATAGATACGAATATGGAAATAATAGGCCCAAGGCCATTTGATACGTTGAAGTGTTTGAATTTTGCCCGAGGTCGTTTGATGAGTCTGACAAAGTTATGCAGTGGACCCGAGGCCATCTGATATGTTTGATGCAATGGGCTCAAGGCCGTTTGATGTGTTTGATAACAATCTAAATGGGCTCAAGGCCGTTTCATGTGTTTGATAACAATCTAAATGGGCACGAGGCCGTTTGAAAAGTATAAGAAAAACACAGTATGGGCCTAAGGCCGTTTGTATATGAAATTTATGGGTTCGATGTGCTTAATATGAATCTCATTCGTATAACCTCTTTACTATGGTATTATTCACTGGACTTTCACTCACTCTTTGTATATATGTATGTAGGTGAGCAGCAGGATGCCCAACCCCAACTATAACGAACCCAAGAAAGAATGTCAAGTTTGTGGAGTCAACCATGACACGCCTCACGAACGAGACCTTAGTTTTAGAACTTTCATTTTGACCCTTTTGTCTTCTTTTGATGGTCATGTTTGACTTTATCTGTATATAAGTTATGGTTTTGTATAAATATGGTGTTGCATGGACCTAGATATAGAATGTCTTTGATGTGGGTTTGTTTGGTGTGAGTTATTAATATAAGAAATGTTTTTGTTCATTCCATTTATGCACAAGCTCATTGGACAAATATTATCTTCTTGCTTCCACTTTTGGCCCCATATGATTATTTAAAATTTGTTTTCTGTTTGAGACCGTAGGTAATCTAATGATTACCGACCGGTTATGATCCTAACCTTTAGGGGCGGGTTCGGGTAATGACACAACCACTTCCCTTGATCAATATCATGATAGGGAGAGGTTTTTTTTGGTCTTTTCATTTATTAACCTTTTGTCCCTTGATTCATAGACCATCATGCGATGCATTTGCGTCGATTAACAGCTTGCGAATCAAGCCTACCCCTCCCTTGATCTGTTTGATGATAGGGACAGGCAGGGTGGACAAACATCGCCTGGAAATACTCTGTTTGTGCACTGTTTCATGTCTACTGCAGTGGGGCAGCACCAAACATTAGTGGCTGGCCAACCAGATTACTGTATGGTCGACCACTTCTTCTGGCTGGCTGGCCACATTTTTCAGCCAAGCAGTGTCCTTTTTTCTGCAGAACAGAGCAGAGGCTGAGCTGAAAAATAGTGCAATTTTCTAACTGCAAAACATAAGCATTTTGGCAGCCAAACAGAGCATTTTCGGGTGAAAATTCGCATCCATGCATGAGCCATTCCTCGCTCCTCGAGGCTCGTTAAAATTATGTTTAATAGTAGTTTGTTGTACCTATAGTAGTGGACTTGTAATAATTAATTACTTAGTTAATTAATCCCGTATTGTAACTAATTAGTTAGTTTGTATTAATTAGCTAGAATAGCTAGTTAATTTTTGTGTTGTACTTAATTAATTAGCTAGAATAATTAGTTAATTTTGGCGTTGTAATAATTAGCTTAATCAGCTAGGACATTTATTCGGACCCTCATGCATGAGGGTGAAAATGTGTAATAAGTTGTGTATGTCTTCCAGTCCCCATTTCTTTCTCCCTTTTATTTATCCGCTTATGATGGATAGTGTAGTACATCATATTTCGGTTAGAATTTTCCATGCTTTGCATTCATGTGTCTTGTATGCATAAAAGTTCAGCTCATCATTCTAATTCACATTGTTATTTATTACTTCTTTGAAAAGGTGCTTAAACTGCTTGCTATCAAATTGATTCACATGCCATGTTAGTAGCCGAGCCTATTTAAAATTAAATATTGCATGTGTTGCATTAGTCATATCGCATTAGTTAAGGGCATGCATGTTTTCTAATTCTTTTGCTTTGTTTGGCTTGCCTCGGAGTACTAAGTGAGCACTTCTTGCTTTAGCATATCGCATGCGTGTAATTGTTGCCATGTTAAGCATATCTTCCATGAGGCTAAGTGCTGAAGTGATATACCTGTTTCAATGCCTCTGGATGAAGGCTAATTGCTTAAGTTGGGATGATTTGTTTAAAGGCGCATATGAGATCACCTTTTCAAGTGGTACATATTTCAAAACAATTTTCAAACAAACATGAAAATAAAGTGTTCCAACTTCTACAAATTAGTCTATACTTCTGTGCATCACCTAGTAAATTAGCCTAATAATCGGAACAAGGGCATATAATGTAAATAAGAATCACATGATGATTAGTAGAGGCCGATCTTTGATCCAGCGAGCGGGGTGCTCAATTCATGACCTTCCCCTCTTGTAACTAAGTTCCTGAGCCGAGACACTTTGGTGATGACAGACACGTGGCCTTTGGCACGAGTCATGGGTTTTCTAAATTTCTCAAAAATATTTAGGTGTTGACTTTGTAATCTGGCAAAGCAGTCCATTTTTGGCATTTTGATTCAAAATTGATTTTCCAAAAGATTTGTCAGATCTGGACACATTTGTGTTTATCTATTTCACATTGCACTTGTAAAATCAGATTCAAAACCACGGGAGTCCGAACTATAGGGCTATCATATCCGAAAGGATCACGAAAAGCAAACTACAGTTTTTGGTGACTCTGCTGGGAAAATTAGAGAATTTGACTTGAAATTCATGATGTGAAATTTTATCTACAAATATATGTTCTTTGCATTTGCATTTGCATTTGCATTGTTACTATAAATCACTGTGTTTTCCATCTGCTATTCCTAGACGGTTTGCCAAAGGCTTGCCAAAAGGCTAACCGGTCGTGGGCTCTGCCATGTTGGAAACATAACCCTTGGATCTGAGCTACCGTTGTACCGCTTGATCATCCTTTCACTTCTCGGTGTTAGGTGTGAGAGGTATATTAGGTAGTCTTATTGAGGTATCCCCTTTGACCATTTGGCCTAGCTGCATGTAGTAAAGCCATAGTGACTGTTCCAAACTAGGACAGAATGCTCACCCTCGTGCAGGATTGCGTGAAACCGCTTGTTTGAAGTGGTGAATCCTAGTTCATGACAAAACTAGGATAGGGTAACCCTACCCCCTCATAATGGTGTTTTGGTTCTCTCTTAACTGGTATGTGCTTTATAGTGAAACTGTACAGGAATGTGCATATCAGTTGCAAAATTGGTATCTGTTTTGGGATAGAATTCAATGTGGAGTACAGTCCTATAGCTTTGATCATGTCTGTGTTGATAACATCTTAGCTGAGGTGTGCGGTTTCTGATTACTGTTATCTTTCTTTATTTATTTTGCTAGGTAGTTTAAAACCATAGCTTCAGAAGGTTCTGATATCCCCAAAGTACTCTAGACCCGCGTTGGAAGACTTTGCAAGTTCGGAGATCTTGTTGGAGGACAGCCTGTGTCTGCCTCACTGTCACTAGCTGCAAGGCAAAGGAGAATCAGATAGAATTCACCAGTCCAGTTCTTACAGCAGTCATCTCTTGGTTCGCCTGCATTCAATCCAGCTCAAGAACAGAGTTCTACTTCCAGTCCAGCTTAAGAGCAGTCACCTATTCCAATGGCACAGTATCCTCCGGCAAATATAGAAGACTTGATACTCTAACTACAACAGACAATTGAGGCACTACAGCGCGATGTGGTCCATTAGGCCGACGTTATAACTAGGCTACAGCAACAACAGCAGTAGCCGGCTGCAGCCTCTGCATCACATGCACCCACTGCGGCTATCCCTGTGCCCGATGCCACTGCTAATATTACTATTGCTCAAGATCCACAAACCGAGGGTGTTCTAATTTTCCCAGCTCAAATAGAACCCATCCCAACACAAGCTTCCAGAGCCCTAGCCTATCAGACCGAGGCACCATTCGAATTTGAGGTTGACCCAACCGCACTCAAAGTCAACAAATTGGAAAAGTTGTTCAAGAAGGCACAAGAGGCCAATTCCATTCCAAACATAGAGGAGGGATACACTGAGTTTGTGGTTACTTTACCAGAGCAGTTTAAGATGCCACACATTGATCGTTTTGATGGCTCTAGGGACCCAATGGTTCATTTACGATTGTTTTCAGATATTTTGCAACCAATGGGTTTAACAAGACTGTGAAATCTATCTCTCTTCGGTCGCACCATGTCGGGTATAGCGGCCATTTGGTATGCCAAATTAGAAGATTCTATAAAACAGAACTGAGAGGAGTTAGCCAAGTACTTCATTGCTTAGTACTCTACAACACGCAAATCGAGGTCACAACTCATGATCTCGAGGCAATGCATCAAAAGCCAAAGAAAGGCTTCTCCAAGTTTGTGACAAGATGGAGGGATAAAGCATCAATGATGACCACTTGACCTTTAGAGAAAGACCAAATCAGAATGGTTATCCGAAATTTGCATGGCAAGTTGTTGCAAAAAATGATTGTTCTCCCCCTATTTACCTTCAAAGAGCTTCATGAAATGGGGGTTCAAATCAAGGATGCCATGAAACAGGGGATTATTACTGACGATTAGGAGCCAGCTATGAGGTCGTTCGTTTGCAGTTCCAATGCTGCCAATGGTAGCACAACTGTGAGGCCATCTGGCGTAAGTGTTGTCACCACAACAAAAACTACCAACCCTTTTGCCAACACAGGCTCACAAACACCATCCAACCCTACCCGGCCTCTAAGTAGAATTTTTCACCCATTATATATGACCCTATCCAAAACCATGCAAGTGCTGATCAAGAAAGGGCACTTGAAACCCTTAGAACCTTTCCCACTTTTGGACCCTCTTCCACCCAAACATAACCCCGTAAAATACTGTGCTTTTCACCAGCAGCATGGTCATGGCACCGACCAATGCTACTGTTTGCGTCATGAGATTTAGGATCTCATTGACAACAAGGTCATCGCTCCACTCCAGAAACCAAACGTAACCACCAACCCGCTCCCTGCTCATAACCAAGTCCTCTCACCTTAAAACCTTAACCTTATCCATACATTGTCCACCTCCTATGACCCCAGCATATATATTGCCCCTTCCCACCTACCAAAACCGATGTTGTTCATTCCTGAGGGCAAAAATTTGTGCATGATGGGCACATCTAATCCACAACCTGAGCCTCACAATATAGTGACAATACCTGCAGTAAATGAGGTTTTGGCTTCGGAGGTAGGTACTAGTTTGTCATCAGGGTGTCTCAGGGACCTATTTGAAAGGGCATATGATCCAAGTTGCTATATCATGCCAAACACTCAAACCAGGCCTGAAGTGGTGTTACCAACCTTAGTAGGAATTAATGTGGTCAATGAGGATGGCCCGAGCCAAGGGTTGGATGACCTAGCAGATCTCGAAGAAGATCTAGACAACTTACAATTCTTCGATAAGCATGATCAAGGAGATGTACAGATCGGGTGGTTTAACCTGAACGGATCGACTGATAATACCATATGGCTGAGTGATGAGTCAGACAAGAAAAAGGAAACTGGGATGAAACTAGGGGGAAAAGAAACAGAGGTAGCTGTAGTGGCCTGGAAGGCTGATGAGAAAGGAAAATTGCCGGAGGGCAAATGTGTGGAAAAACCAATCCAAGAAGTAGGTGTTGTGAAAGCTATAGATACTGAGGAGGAAGCTACGTTGATGCAGTTTGACAGAGAAAGAATTGAAGACAGCCTAAAAACCGCAACCGTGTGTCGCCCCAAGAGGGACATTTTGTACTGTGAAGATGATTCAGGTGGAGCTGGATAATTATTTGATGGCAGCTGATGGTGAGTGGTGGCATGACAAGGATTTGCATCTGGCCCATAATGACGAAAACTGGAGGGACTACATCCCAGATAATACATGGTATGTTGAGGAGATAGACCATCTTACCCGAAGTGAACGGTACTTAAGCCGCTACACCTGGATCAAACAGAGCCATCAGGAAAGGACAAGGAGGTCGAGAAACAGAAGGAGAAGCAACTAGAAGAGGAGCTAGTTCTAAAGCAGCTCAAGAAAATCCAAGCTGATATCTCTATCTGGGGGCTCCTTATGGCTTCACAGGTGCACCGACCAAATAGTATTGTCAGCAATGAACAAAGCTAAATTGTCCATTGATACTATGCCCGAGCAACTTGTGGGACTGATCTTTCCAAGTGGTGCTAAGCCAATGCTCACTTTCTCTGACAAAGAGCTGTCGCCAAAAGGCTCAGTTCATAACAAACCATTATACATATCTATGGAATGCAGAAAGAAGTAGATGCTGGTGGTGTTAGTAGATACTGGCTCTGCCATTAATGTCTGTCCTTCCCGTACTGCCTATGTGGTTGGCCTCAAACCAGCAAACTTTATCCCCACAGCCCAGGTGATACGGGCGTATGACAATACAAGCAGAGAGGTCATAGGTACAGTGAAAGTGTGAGTTCAGGTAGGCCCGTCAGAGCAAGAGATCGAGTTCCATATCTTGGATATGCCGGCTACCTGTAATCTGCTATTAGGGAGGCCTTGGTTACATCACATGAGGGTTATCTCCTCCACCCTTCATCAAATACTGAAGTATCCTCATGAGGGAGGAGTAGCAACCATTTTTGGGAACACATCTATCCAACCACCACTAGAGGTGACTACGCCAGTGCTAGATATCAATCATGTTGAGGAGGATGTATTTCTCTCAAGATTCACTCTGGTGGAAGCCCAGGTAATGCAGACAAGATTAGCCATGGAGGAAGGCATGTACGTTAGTGCCCAGTCCATCTACTTCATAAACAAACTGCGACACGTTCCGGGAATGGGACTTGGACAGAGTGGTCGAAAAGGTGTTACAGCACTGGCAAAGGTACCACACAACCAACATGCCTTTAGATTGGAGTATGTGCCTACCAAAGAGGACTGGATAAGAAAAGGGGAAGAGATGAGGGGCAGAACCAAGGCCAAGAGAGCTAGGAAGAATTATGAGCTCATCCACAGGCCAATCCGGGGGATATTGAATGGCCGTTTTATGTGAGAGGGAGAGGATTTCCTTTTTTACGGCTTTCCTGAGCCTTGGGTAAATTCCTCAAAAAAATGGGTCCTCGGATTTGAGATCTTCTTTGATCTACAGCTGTAGGATAGTGACGAGGAAAGGGCTGAGCCAAGCATCAAAGCTAGCCAGAGCACGAAAGATGACTCGAACAACAATGAGTCTGAAATAGCGGCAACACTGGCCAGTCTCCTATCAGATCCCGTGACCGACCTAGAGAACTTGGGAGATAACTTTACTGTCTCCATGATCGAGGAAGAACTGGGTGTGGACCCAACCAGTGGTATTTTGGATGCATCAAGGGCACCATGTCTTACTTGGCAACTAGAGAAAGGTTTTCTTTCTAGTTCTGAATCAGGCAATGAGCCAGAATCTGATTCCACTGAGTCTGTGGAGTCGGAATCAAATTCAAGTCTGTCAGGGGAGTCTGAGTCTGGCATTCCCGACGGTGGTAACCCGGATGCCAAGGTCTTGTCGAGGTCTTCTTTCTCTTTCGCTTTTGAGTCTATTGTAACAGAAGAACCGGAACTTATGAATGAAAATGATGCAGATTCTGTGTACTTCTCTGTGCCGCTGATTTATTGCATTAACCAAGATTTTTAGAATTTTAATGAAAACGAAGAGAAAGAAATTCCTCTGGCTTTGAAAAACTTGATTAATTGAGAGGAGGAGAGGCATGCTAAGCCCTGTATTGATGAAATCATTGCCATTAATGTGGGTACTGAGAAGGATTCGCATTTGGTCCAGATTGGGTCCACGTTGTCTTTGGAGAAATGCAAGCTTTTAATCAATTTATTAAAAGAGTTCAAAGATGTTTTCGCGTGGTCCTATGAAGACATGCCTGGAATCGACCTTGAGATTGTACAGCACTAGATCCCTCTTGACCTTGAGGCCCGACTAGTCAAACAGAAACTGCGCAGAATTCGTCCGGATTAGGCACTGAAAATCAAGGAAGAAGTCACCAAGCACATTGATGCAGGATTCTTGTTAGTGTTTAAGTATCTTACCTGGTTAGCCAACATCGTCCCAGTGACAAAGAAAGACGACAAAATCCGGGTTTGCGTCAACTTTTAAGACCTGAACAAAGCCAATCTGAAGGATGACTTTCCATTGCTGCACATTGATGAGTTGGTAGACTTCACCACAAGCCATGCATTGCTTTCATTTATGGATGGGTTTTGTATAACCAAATTCTGATGGCACCCGAGGACAGAGAAAAGACCACATTCACCGCGTCGTGGGGCACGTACTACTATCGAGTCATGCCTTTTGGGTTGAAGAATGCTAGGGCTACCTATCAGAGGGCTGTGACCACCATTCTATATGACATGATCCACAAAGAGGTTGAGGTGTATGTGGACGATAAGATTATCAAATCCAAAGAGCGAAAAGGCCACTACACTGCACTGGAAAAATTCTTTCAATAGATCAGGGAATACAAATTGAGGTTAAACCCACAGAAATGCACCTTTGGGGTGATGGCAGGGAAAATGCTGGGATTTCTGATCACATAAAGGGGAATTGAAGTAGATCTGTACAAAATCAAGGCCATCTTAGAAATGCCACCACCAAGGACTGAAAATGAGGTGCGCGGCTTTGTAGGCAAAGTGCAATTCATAAGACGGTTTATTTTGAAATTAACCTTGACTTGTGAACCACTGTTTGGTCTTCTAAAAAAGGGCAAGAAGTTCCGATAGGACGATCGATGTCAGTTTGCCATCGAGCAGGTCAAGAAGTACCTCTAGAATCCACTTGTGTTGTCACCACCAGAGCCGGAGAAGCCTTTGATTTGAACTTGTGGGTAACAGATACAACCATGGAGTGCATGCTCGCTCAAGAATCTAAGGATAAGGTGGAGAAGGCCATCTATTATTTGAGTAAGAATATGTTGGACTATGAGACCCGCTGCACTCCCCTAGAGAAAGCTTGCTTAGCCTTGGTATGGGATACCAAGAAGTTAAGGCACTACTTGTTAGCTCACTCTGTAATCCTGGTTTCGAGATTAGATCCCATCAAATATCTCTTTGAGAAACCTGCACTTACGGGTAGGCTGGCTCGTTGGTTGTTTCTTCTATCCGAATTTGATCTCAAGAATGTAATGCGCAAATCAGTTAAAGGGAGAGTTGTAGCAGAATTCCTAGCAGACCACCAAATAGAAGGAGATGAGGCGGTGGAATACCTATTCCCAGATGAAGACATTCTGCAAGTAGAAGAGGAAACTTGGACAATGTATTTTGACGGAGCATCCAATCAATATGATTATGGGATAGGCGTGTTACTGATAACACCCGATGATTCCCATATACCCCTAGCCTTCAAACTCCGATTCAAAGTGTTCAACAACGAAGCAGAATATGAGGCGTGTATTGCTGGTTTGGAAGCTGCCCTAGAACTATGGGCAATAAGATTGGACGTCATTGGGGACTCAAACTTGGTTGTTTCTCAAGTGAACGGAGACTGGAAAGTCAAAGAGAAGAAAATGAAGGTATATCATCAGACCTTGGATATTCTGATTCCGAGGTTTAAAAAGTTGACGTTCACGCACCTGCTTAAAGAGAACAATTAGTTTGCTGACGCACTGGCAAATCTATCTTCCATGGTAGACATCCCACTTGGAGTTAAGATGCGTCCGATCATCATTGAACAGAAATACACACCGGTTTATGAGACCATTGCCGCAATAGATGAACTTCAAGACAAAAACCCTTGGTATTATGACATTTGGAACTTTCTGGAAAAGGAAATGTATTCACCAGGGGCAAATGCCAAAGACAAAGGGGGAATACGACGTCTAGCTGTCCAGTTCGTCATCTGCGGGGGTAAGCTGTACAAGAGAGGTCATCTGGGAATCCACAAGCTATGTGTTGAAGAAGAGGAATCGAAGCGTCTCGTGGAGGCCATCCATGGTGGAGCTATTGAGGCCGCTAACAAGAATATCAAGAACATCCTATGGAAGATGGTGGAGACCTGCAGAGACTGGCCGGATAAACTGCTATTTGCACTTTGGGGATACAGAATGTCAATTCGCACATCCACAGGGGCAACCCCTTATTCTCTGGTATATGTGATGGAAGTTGTTCTGTCGATTAAGATCGAAGTACCGTCGCGGCGAATTATGGCTGAGTGTCAGATAGCAGAAGCGAATTGGCAACAGAGCAGGTTTGAGGAATTGTTGTTGTTTGATGAAAGGAGGCTAAAGGCATTGTATCACATTCAAGGCTACTAGCGCAAAATTGCTAGGGCTTTTAACAAGAAGATTTAAGTCCAAAAATATTAAGGAAGGAGATATGATGCTGAAAGACAACCGAGCTCCCATCCATGACCCTAGGGGCAAGTTTGGACCTAATTGGACTAGTCCTTACATCATCAAATCTATCTGGTCAGCAGGGGCAATTATCCTTATGGACTTAGATGATTTGGAGTTCTCACAGCCAATCAATATAGACAAGTTGAAGAAATATTACCCTGAGAGGCTCGCTTAGCCGAAAACTTGGAAGGACGACCTAGGCAAAAGTTAGAGCAAGAAATAAAAATAAAGAAAAACTAAGCTCGTAAGGTCGAAAACTCGGAAGGGCAACTTTGGCAAAAGTTAGAGCGTAAAAAGAGAGAGTTAATACTCAAGTGAACCTGAACTGAACCACGTAAGGCCTGATTTCCATCTTTGGGATATGTAGGCAACTTCATCTTGGAGTTCGGTCGTAACCATCTCCATCTCCAACTGTCCTATTCATTTACTTGATCGAGCCATCTTTCTCCATTATCTGTTAGCTTGGTCACGTGATCTTCATTTTGGCAAAAGAGCCGGTTGCAATACAAAGCAGTGTTGGTGAATGCAGTTATAGGCAATTGCGATTTTCTGATTCGAGGTTGTACATCTTGCGGGCTAATTCCATGCGTGTCAGGTGGTGACCATTTTCGAAAATGGTTTGAAAAGCTTTAATAAAAGTTGATTTTTCTCAAAATTTTACCTTTTACAACTTAGACCATATTTAGACCAAAAGGAAAAAAAATTTAGTGCTCACAACTTTAATTCCGTTGATTTCAACACAAGTACATTTTCCAACTCTCTGATTTAAATCAAAGTTGCTTTTACATCATAAAACTTGAAAAGAAAAGTCGAAGCAATAAACTAGGGGCATAGATGAGTCGAGTGTTCCTGCGTCCTCTGCTCATGCTCATGAAAGCCTCTGCAGCCAAAGTTGGCCCAACCTGTGCTTCGTCCTCAAGCCAAGCCAAGCACTCACCGGAAAGGGCATAACTGAAGCTAACCGCAGGGGCCAGAAGCTCTCTCGTCCTCTAAGCAGTGAGGTATCGGACCAGGTACGAAGCATGAATTGGGAATGGAGCTGGGTATTCCACTCCCTCCTCTGGGCAAATCTGATCATGTCCAAACTGGCGTCTGAACTGAAAAGGGAAATAGAACACACAATGCGTGAGGCCAATCAACTGTACACCCATTTGTCGGGACATACTATAGCTCATCTCTGTTAAATTAAGCCAGAGGCAACACCAAGTTATGTCAGCTACAGATTTGCTGCACATCCAGTTGCACCACCATCCCTCAGTGAAAAAGTCTACTAGCCATTAGCGAAAGAAGTAAGCTCGGGCTAAATACTCGAGACAAAGGTCCACTACTTTCAACTTATCCATTAGCCATACCCAGGAAGGAATGAAAAATAAGAGAGATTAAAGAATAGAGAGTTGTACGTTGAGAGAAAAGTAAAGAAAATGGCTTAGAGAGAAAAATAGAGTGTGAGCGCCAAGTGATGTGAGAATCATATATAAGAAAGGGTGGGAAACAATACATGGAGTAGTAGTGGACTCCCTGCGAACTGAGTAGTCTCTCGTCTATGAAAAGTATCTAAACCCATTAGAGTTTCGGCCAGGGCCAGACCGATGCAACTCTTACCCTCTTTCAGGCATTAGGCGACTTCGATCATCTTAATGTTAGCTCCGCCATAACTAAGGGCAAGAAGGAAGTGTGAGAGCATACATAAACAGAGGGTATGTTACCGATAACCTCGCCAGAGGAGGTCACCTCTATCGCCGATGTCAGAAAATCGATGAATCAAGCCGGGTATATCTATCCCCCCGTCGTGAGCCAAAGATCAAGCTTTGTGCAAAGTGAGCCCACACATCCGTCCCAAAGCCTAGGCATGGCCAAAACGAGGCTAAGACATGATCTCCTCATCGCACCGGGACTCCATTAGTGCTTGAAATTCCTCAAGAGTCGGACACATTTCCTATGCGCTGAAGCAAAATACATGTGTAATTGGATCCCAACATCGGACCGTGGCATGGAGGAACGGAAAACAGAGTAAAATACGGCTTAACGAAAAAAGCGCATTTGTGCCGAAACCTCAGAAATTTACCTTTTCCGTGCCGTCCAATGTAACGACCCCAAAATCCGTATCTGAAATTACTTTTATGCCCTTGTGGGTTAATGCATTTTAATTTAATGATATCTGTTTGAATTGAAGCATTATCTATTGAGTTACGACTTTAAAGTTGAATTGCCGACCTTTATGGGTTCAGAAATCGGAATTGAGTGCATGGATATGTTAATGGGAATTTTTAGAGCTATTTGGGAAAATTAATTGCAAATCTAATTTGTCTAATTCGTTAACGCACATTTGGGTGGTTAACTTGGTACTGCAAATTGAAGGCCTTAGAGGCTTCAAAAACCAGAACAGATGACATATTTATGATCAGCACAATTTTTAGAGTCACCTGGAAAGTTTAATTGAAATTTGATTTTGTGTGATTCGTAAGGCCGTGTTTGGCTCTCCCCGTTGTGTTAAGTTTATGTGTGTATATGTATGTATAGATGTGCCATATGAGTGGTGGAACTCATCACTTTGAAGTCAAATAAAATATCTGAGGGAGAGAACCGAGAAAATGGAGAACAAAGGAGAGAGGAAGCTCTCCAAGAGAGAAAGAGAGCTCACCATCCATGGAAGCTTAGGGAAATTGAAGAAAACTAAGAGAAAGACAAAGATTGAACTAAGGTATGACCATCTATCTTGAATCCTTATGTTTAAAGCATCAATTACATGAAATCAAGGATTGATTTGGAAGATGTAATATATAGATGAATTGGAGTTTTGGATTATGGATGAAATGAACTCTCTTCATGAAATTGAACCTTGATTCCTTAAGAGTTGCTTAATTGAAGAGTTAAATTCTTTATTTGTTTATCTTGAGGTTGATTATGGGAAGTTGAGCTCCAATCTTGAGGTTTTGCATGATTAGCTATATATGAATGAAGATATATGTAAATATGAAAGATGTGAGCTTTGAACCCCAAACCATGGCTATCTTATACTCTTGTGTTTTAAATCTTAATTTTGTTCTTGTGCTTGGGAATTGAGTAGTATTTTGAGGTTATGATGTTTGAGGGAAGTTAATAATGTGAAATTTATCATGTATTAAAGGGTTTTGGGCTTTGATTTACATAAATTTGAGGTTTAACTTTGAAAATGAGAATGTCCAAATCAAGAAGCCTTTTCCGGACTGAAAACTGCCCAGAGCCGCACGTGCGGCGGGTCTTCCCGCATGTGTGGCAGTCCAGTCCCAAAACCAAATTTGAATCTGCTAAAAAGGCACGTAGTCCCGCACGTGTGGCCCTGTTTCCCGCACGTGCGGGGACAGCTCTGTCCAGCCAACTTTGAATAAGCATATCTTTTGCATCCGGACTCCGTTTTAAGTGATTCCTGAGCCTAAAATCAAGCCTCAGAAGTCTAGTTTCCAATGGTGGTGGTCTCAATCCAAAATTCTAAATACAGAAATAGATATTCCCAAATTAGTGAGAGTTGCTCACTTTTTGTCTACCGGTTTTGTACCATTTCTTCGTCTGAACCATTTTTCTATCGATTCCTCCTATCTTCTGAGACATGGATTATGAATTATTGAAGACTAATGTGTTTAGAATCGATATGACTAATTGATTAAAGAGTAAAGTAAGGAATTGGGTATATTCTTATAATGCTATGTGCATTGTGTTTGTTGGTCAAGATGAGGACATCGTCCCACTGCTGTCAAAAACTTATCATTGTGAGTAATAGTAGTGTAACGATATGTTATACTTACTTCTGGTGCTTGTGATTTATATATGGTTGTTGAGAATGACATATACTACTGACATTGTACTCTGATTGAATTAACGGACATAATCGAACAATGGCACTGTTATGGACCTAAGGTCGTTCTGTCTCTGTTAATAAAAATGGGCCCGAGGTCGATCTGTATTATCTGTGGGCCTAAGGCCATTATGTATCCTATATGGACCCGAGGCCGTTCTGTATCATATGTGGGCCCGAGGCCGTTCTGTATCATATGTGGGCCCGAGGCCGTTCTGTATCACATGTGGGCCTAAAGCCGTTTGGAGAAATAATTATGAACAAGATCTGTGTATGATTTGATAAGCTTATTTACACTCTTTAAGATTATGTTCAATGACTTAACCTCCTTACATTGCTATTATTCACTGAGCCTTGCTCATTCCGTTTTATGTATATTTCTGTAGGTGAGCCATCGGAGATTGACACTAGAATTGTATTGAGACCCGCCTGTCTGCTAAATCACCTGGGATACGCCTCCGTGTGGAGGCCTTAATTTGTGTGGGGAGTCATATAAATCATTAAGTCTTATGTAAGTGTGTGTGAGATCTATATAAATTCTATGATCGTAAATGTATATATGGAAGTGTATTTAAATGCTTAAATCTAATTAAGCCATCATGTATGCACAAGCTCAATGGATGTTGTCTTTTATTGATATTGCTTCCGCTTAAGGCCCCGTATGTGGTTAAATATTATTCTAAAATTTTGTTTTGAGGCCTATGTACAGGCCAGTCATGGACCAAACTTTTGGAGGCGGGTTTGGGTCGTGATAGGTAGTATCAGAGAACGAGTTAAGATCTCACACACGTGTCCATTGAGCATTAGAGTGTCTAGAATGCATTTAAGTTGCATGTATCTAGTAACGAAATGAGATGATGTGCATTTGAAAGAAGTATGTGAGCTTATACAATCAGTTAAATATTGAACCTGAGAATTTGATCTCTTATGGACTTTGGAGTGATAAAAGGAGATCCATATTTATTGTTTCACAGATTGAGTTTGTGACTAAGGATGATTCGATAATTGTTATGAAATGTGAACGAGTTTGTGTAATGAGTATGATATTGAGGCTAAAGTTACGAAAGATGTATATTGATGTTCTTAGTTAAAATCGAGAAGTGTAAGCATGATTGTCGAAATGTGATGTGAATAGAGATTAAATGTAGTTTCTATATGGATTACATGTGACATTAAACTATGAGGAATTTCAGGGAAACTGAGGTGGTGGTTGATGAATAGAGTGTATGGAATTGTGGCGATTGAGAAATGCAATGATTAACAATGAGTGTGGGACTTGAGAATGGTTTGATATAAGAAGTAGAGATAAAGGAACTACCCTACTCATATCCTTGTATGCTTGTGTGTGTTATGACTAAGTATGCGAAACTATGTGTTATGGAGTAATTAATGAATGAATGATACTCGATGTGTTAACAGTCTGCATCTTATGACTCTGGGAGTAGGGATGAAATGGAAGTTAAGTTTTGTTGAGGCAACTGGATAAGGTGGTAAGAATATTTCCAAATATGATGAGGTATATACGTTGTGTGGGAATTACTATGTGGGCTAATGCAGTTAAGAAATTTGTGGATTAAGGTTTGCATTTGATGTTAAGGTTATGTTAAACATATAATGTTCTCTGAAATTTTGGGAAAACAAAAGAGCTTTGAGGTTGAGCTATGATTATCGGGAATTATGTGAATTGAAATTATTGTGATTGAGATATTTGGTGATCAACAATAAGTATGGAACCAATATATGAATCAGATACGATGCTCAGCCTACTTTGAAGTCATTAGAACCATAATAGAGTAGCTTTATGGTTAATGTGTTTTATGCTTGATGTCATGATGTTGACTTTAAGATCCTCCAAGCAAACATGGATTTTAAATGATTATTACCTTACTGTAATTTGGGAATTGTGACAATTAAGGTTTGATCCGTATTTGATTTTACTAATAATTTATTTTGGAATTTGGGTTACTATTTGAAGTCTGCTAGAAATCTAATTCGAATTGATAAGTTTAATTCTGATTATTTGAGCCTTCATTGAAGCTGAGGATTTGAATCTACATTTGGTTATTCGAAAACTTAGACCTCATTTATCCCATCTGCTATGAAAGTAAATCGCTTGGAGATACTTTAAATTACCAAACCATTGTTCTGAATATTTAACTTATTAGTGAGCAAGAGCCATAAGGTCGTTGATTTAGAACTTATTTTTTTATTCTGGGTTTAATTGTTGTAGTATGTTTGTGCCATTTGAAACCCGATTGAGTAGTGAATGTTTCCTTAACCTTTAAGGAATTATGATAATTGGGGTTGTTTGTGAAACTAAGGAGTTTGAATTATGTTTGATAGCTTATGAGTCGCATACAATCGAATACTTGAAGTGAATTCATTTCTAAACACCCTTAAGTTGTTATATTATTTAGAAAGTATGACTTGTGGATCAATAAATTGAAATGTATGAGGGTTGTGAATAATGAGATGATGATTTGATGTTATTGAGTATTATTATCAATTAGGTTACCAATTAGACAGTAAAGATGAATTACTTGTGATTCTGGGAGCAAACTCCATTGAAATTGACTATATAGGATTGTGAATGGCTAAATAATTGAGAAATGTTGTATACCCAAGACGAAACTGGACTTGTGGCAGGGTGAATCAAGTTTGGAGGACCAAACTTCTTATGGTGGGGAGAATGTAACGACCCCAAAATCCGTATCTGAAATTACTTTTATGCCCTTGTGGGTTAATGCATTTTAATTTAATAATATTGTAACAACGCCCGCGAGGGACCTCGCCACAGTTCGGACTCGATTTTGTTGCGGTTCTAAATCTGAACCAAAGAGTCCAAATCCGGCAAATCGTTTTGAAGAAAAACAGATTTTTTGAAAGAAGTGCCAAACATGGACTGCTTTGCCAGATAACAGAGTCGCCACCTAAATATTTTTTAAAATGGGAAATTTAGGAAACCCTGACTCGGTGCCAAAAGGCCACGTGTCCGTCATCACCAAAGTTGGCTCGGGAACTTGGGTACGATTGGGGAAGGTCACATCGTAAGCACCCCCGCTCGCCCGGTCAAAGACCGGCCTCTACTAACCATGATATCTGTTTTTGAAAACTTTGTGAGTTCTTATTCCGGTTATTAGCCTAGGTTACTATGTGATGCTCGCAGCAAACAAGTATAGACTGAATCGTCTGAATTGGAACTAAACATCTCATGTTTGTTTGTTTGAAAATTGTGTGATGGTGCTACCCGCAGGTAGGCTAAAATGCGGATTTGCCACCCTCGGGTGGGCTTAGAAAACATGATGTTGCCACTATCTAGTGGGCTTAAAACAAACAGTCAATGCATTGTCCCAATTCAAATAACTCAACCTTCACCCACAGGCATTCAAGGCAGATATATCACATAAGCACATAGCCTCATGGTAAGCATGCTATCATGGCAACACTCACACGCATGCAAGGATGCTAAAGCATAAAAACTCACCGAGTACTCCAAGCCAAAACCGAAGCTTATTAGAAATCATGCATGATCCTAAATATGCTGAAATGCCTAATGCAACACATGCAAAATGCAACTATAACAGGCTCGGCTATTCTAAAGATGGCATGTGAAATGCTACAACTATCATGTACTCAATTTGGAATTGAAATACAGATGCAGTTTGTATGATGCGCCGAGCCCGGTGCATGCAAAACAGATGAATGATGCAAACATGCTGTCATACTGTATGCTAATTGAAATATGCCCTATATCTAACCATCGTAAGCGGGTAAATAAAAGGGAGAAAGAAATGGGGGTTGGAAGACATACATCGCACTCACACACCCTTATTACAATTATGCCCTCGCGCAGAGGGTCCGAATAAATATACAGTCCGAATGAAAGAATAATACAGTCCGAAATAATACAGTCCGAATAATATACAAATTTCTAATTAATTAACAAATTAATTACAGAAAAGTAAAACTGGCACGCAAGCCAGGGACTGCCTTGCTTCTGATGTATGATGTATGTTGGGCTGCCTGGCGCGAAAATCCACTGGGATGCCCCGATTAGCCTCTGTGTGCACTGTTTCTTGAAATGCGTGCCGGACTCTGAAAAGTTGCCGATTCTGGATTTTGCTGCAACAGAGAGCAGGAAAGGGGCATAGCAATGTATTTCACAAATATATGCATGTCTCGATCCTCGTGCCACCAATCACGCATACCGATGCATGATGGCCGAGGAACCGAATTGCATAATTCAATATAGGATGAATGCAAATGAATGCTACAACAAAACCTAGCCCCATCATGGATAATCCGGAGTGTCGGTGACTGGGGAATTGAGACATGTTTCGGTACGCGGAGTACGAAATGTGCCTCGTTTCCCGTGCAATATGCATGATATGCATGAAATGCAACTAACATACAACCTAGCATGCACGATGCTATGAGAATGAGATGCCTCGAAATGCGTGCCCACTGGCACGCGAACCGAGGTGATGACATTAAGGCACGAAATGCAATGATGGGCTTACACCAACATGAGAAGGCCTCAGCCACACTCATACGGGATGCCGGAATGATAAAAACGAGGTGCCTCGAAATGCGTGCTCACGGGCACGCAAACTGAGACGATGATGAAATGCAAAAAGAATAAAACCGAGGTGCCTCGAAATGCGTGCCCACGGGCACGCAAACCGAGGCAGAGGCATACGCAATGCCAAGCGGATAAAACATAGTGCCTCGAAATGCGTGCACACGGGCACGCAAACCGAGACGGAGGCATACGCAATGCCAATCGGATAAAACCAAATGTCTCGAAATGCGTGCACACGGGCACGCAAACCGAGGTAGAGACATGCAAAACGGATAAAACCGAAGTGCCTCAAAATGCATGCACACGGGCACGCAAACCGAGGCGATGGTATGAAAATGCAAATCGGATAAAACCGAAGTGCCTCAAAATGCGTGCACACGGGCACGCAAACCGAGGCGATGGCATACAAAGCATGAAAATGCAAATTGGGCTTACGCCAACATGAGAGGGCCTCAACCACACTCACATAGGCTGCCGTGAGATGAAAATGGAGTGCCTCGAAATGCGCGCACACGGGCACGCAAACCGAGGCAGAGATGTGAAGTGCAAATCGGATAAAACCGAAGTGCCTCGAAATACGTGCACACGGGCACGCAAACCGAGGCGATGATATGAAAATGCAAATCGGATAAAACCGAAGTGCCTCAAAATGCGTGCACACGGGCACGCAAACCGAGGCGATAGTATGAAAATGCAAATCGGATAAAATCGAAGTGCCTCGAAATGCGTGCACACGGGCACGCAAACTGAGGTAATGATGAAATAGGAAATCGGATACAACCGAAGTGCCTCGAAATGCGCGCCCACAGGCACGCAAACCGAGGCGATGATGAAATGGGAAATCGGATACAACCGAAGTGCCTCGAAACGCGCGCCCACAGGCACGCAAACCGAGGCGATAATGAAAATGAGAAATTGGATAAAACCGAAGTGCCTCGAAATGTGTGCCCACAGGCACGCACACCGAGGCGATGATATGAAGGATCGGATAAAACCGAAGTGCCTCGAGATGTGTGCCCACAGGCACGCACACCGAGGCGATGACATACAGGCATGAAAAATGTAGATTGGGATTACACTAACATGAGAGGGCCTCAGCCGCGCTCACATAAGATGCCGGTGGCGAAAACGGAGTGCCTCGAAGTTCGTGCCCGACGGGCACGCAAACCGAGGCAATGCAATAAGGCATGAAATGACATGGGAAATGATATGCAAGCATGCAAATCAGATTTCAGCACTCACAAATGATGTAAAATAGCCCCGAAATGATACGAAATGACAACCGAAGCATGCAATCATCCCGAAAATGTGAAATTAAGCCCCGAGATGGCCTATAGCCATGCTATACATGCAAAATATGATCATGGCAGCAATAACAGTAGCAAGGCAGTCCCAAATATGGCATTTTTTCAGTAATAAACATGGCCAAAATGCAAGCATAGATATGGCAACAATAGCTCGCAAGAATACGGTAAAAGAGAGGATTTTCAAAGCAAGTAGTATATAGAAAATTCAAATAGAAAAATTTTCTTCTACAACACTGAAGAGGGCCCAAAGATAAGCATATGTTCAGTTTATGGCAACCCCAAAATCAGAATAAAATCATGCTAACAATTCCATGCAAAATGGAGCTCAAAAAAAGGCTATAACAAGAGACATGCAAAGCACACACCAAATGACAAAATTTTCTTCATGAAACATGTAGAGGGGGTCAAAATAAGACCCCTCTTAGCTCTGACCAAGAGCCAAAACCATAAGCACAAAAGGCTACAAAATGAGCAAGATTTAGGGCCTAAAGTGAATTTCCAAGAGAGGTGGTATATAGAATGGCCAAATGAGGTTGAGCCCTTCTACAATGTTGTAGAGGGGCTCAAAATAAGCACAAAACCAGTAGGGGTCGGAGCCCCAAAAACAAAAGGAAATAGGGTAAAAACTAGCATGCAAATTGGTGACATACAAGATGGATATTGAAGGAAGTGTATCATGGAGACACCAAATGAAGTTGATCCCTTCTACAAAGTTGTAGAGGGGATCAAAATAAGCCTAAAACCAGTAGGGGTCGGAGCCCCAAAAACAAAAGGAAATAGGGTAAAAATTTGACTCAAGATTATGCTACAAAAGTTGGATTTGGAGACTTACCCTTGAAGACCTTTCTTTCTTTGCTTCTTGACTTGAATTTGTAGCTTCTTGACCTCTGAAAAACCCTTCCTTGCTGCTGGAATGGTAGTGGAGATGGTGAGACTTGGTGTTGGTGAAGAAATAATGCAAGACTTGAAGAAATTTGGAGCTTTTTTGCTATGGAAATGGAGGAATTGGAAGAGGAGCTCTTCAAAGGATTTCTCTCACCCTTCCCCCAGCTGGAAGTTGCTGGTTTTAAGGCCAAAAAGATGGAAAATATCTTGCCTCAAATATCTAGATATTTTGAGGGCAAAATATCTAGATATTTTGAGGGTAAACAAAAAAGATTTTGTTCGGCCACGAAGTGGGCATCTGAGACCGCAGTGTTCCTCGGAATGATGAAAAAGAGGTACCTGCCAAAATTGAACAAAAAACCGATGCAAAACGAAAGCTCGGGGACCAAAACCGCGCGGGGTCCCGAAAATGGGCTGCCGGGCACCGGAAGTGGTGTTCGGCTGCGAAGTGGGTCTCGGAGATCCCAGTGTCCCTTGGAAGGACCAAACAGAGGTGTCTGCCAAAAATGAACAGACATCGATGCAAAATGAATGCTCGGGGCCAAAACCGCGCGGTTCGGGATCCCGAAAAAGGGCTGCCGGGCACCGGAAGTGGTGTTCGGCTGCGAAGTGGGTCTCAGAGACCCCAGTGTCCCTCAGAAGGACCAAACAGAAGTGTCTGCCAAAAATGAACAGACATCGATGCAAAATGAATGCTCGGGGCCAAAACCGCGCGGTTCGGGATCCCGAAAATGGGCTGCCGGGCACCGGAAGTGGTGTTCGGCTGCGAAGTGGGTCTCAGAGACCCCAGTGTCCCTCGGAAGGACCAAACAGAGGTGTCTGCCAAAAATGAACAGACATCGATGCAAAATGAATGCTCGGGGCCAAAACCGCGTGGTTCGGGATCCCGAAAAAGGGCTGCCGGGCACCGGAAGTGGTGTTCGGCTGCGAAGTGGGTCTCAGAGACCCCAGTGTCCCTCGGAAGGACCAAACAGAGGTGTCTGCCAAAAATGAACAGACATCGATGCAAAATGAATGCTCGGGGCCAAAACCGCGTGGTTCGGGATCCCGAAAATGGGCTGCCGGGCACCGGAAGTGGTGTTCGGCTGCGAAGTGGGTTTCTGAGCCCCCAGTGTCCCTTAAATGGGAGTAAATGAGATGCATGCCAAAAACCGGAGAAATCGGAGATGGTTGGGCGGTCCCGAACCGAGGCACACAGCCTAACGGCTCCGAAAACCGGGAACCGGGCTCCGAAATGGGAAAAATGGCCTACGGCCACGAAAAGTAGCGCACGGCCACCGAGAGATGGTCTACAGGACCACTCCCTTCCCTCAGGAAAGAAAACAGAGAAAATCGAGTCTGGTTCGCAAACCGAGACAAGGCACAGAAGAAGGTTCGGAAGTCCGGAGGCGGGGCGCACGGCCGCGACTCTGAGACTTCTGAACGAGCACAGTATGCAACATCACCGAGCGCTCAATCGGTGACGTCTGAGTCTTAAGGTCGGTCAAAAATGGGGTGTCTACAAATATCTGTTTGAATTGAAGCATTATCTATTGAGTTACGACTTTAAAGTTGAATTGTCAACCTTTATGGGTTCAGAAATCGGAATTGAGTGCACGGATATGTCAATGGGAATTTTTAGAGCTATTTGGGAAAATTAATTGGAAATCTAATTTGTCTGATTCGTTAATGCACGTTTGGGTGGTTAACTTGGTACTGCAAATTGAAGGCCTTAAAGGGTTCAGAAACCAGAACATAAGACATATTTATGATCAGCACAATTTTTAGAGTCACCTGGAAAGTTTAATTGAAATTTGATTTTGTGTGATTCGTAAGGCCGTGTTTGGCTCTCCCCGTTGTGTTAAGTTTATGTGTGTATATGTATGTATAGATGTGCCATATGAGTGGTGGAACTCATCACTTTGAAGTCAAATAAAATATCTGAAGGAGAGAACCAAGAAAATGGAGAACAAAGGAGAGAGGAAGCTCTCCAAGAGAGAAAGAGAGCTCACCATCCATGGAAGCTTGGGGAAATTAAAGAAAACTAAGAGAAAGACAAAGATCGAACTAAGGTATGACCATCTATCTTGAATCCTTATGTTTAGAGCATCAATTACATGAAATCAAGGATTGATTTGGAAGATGTAATATATAGATGAATTGGAGTTTTGGATTATGGATGAAATGAACTCTCTTCATGAAATTGAACCTTGATTCCTTAAGAGTTGCTTAATTGAAGAGTTAAATTCTTTATATTTGTTTATCTTGAGGTTAATTATGGGAAGTTGAGCTCCAATCTTGAGGTTTTGCATGATTAGCTATATATGAATAAAGATATATGTAAATATGAAAGATGTGAGCTTTGAACCCCAAACCATGGCTATTTTATGCTCTTGTGTTTTAAATCTTAATTTTGTTCTTGTGCTTGGGAATTGAGTAGTATTTTGAGGTTATGATGTTTGAGGGAAGTTAATAATGTGAAATTTATCATGTATTAAAGGGTTTTGGGCTTTGATTTACATGAATTTGAGGTTTAACTTTGAAAATGAGAAGGTCCAAATCAAGAAGCCTTTTTCGGACTGAAAACTGCCCAGAGCCGCACGTGCGGCGGGTCTTCACGCACGTGTGGCAGTCCAGTCCCAAAACCAAATTTGAATATGCTAAAAAGGCACATAGTCCAGCACGTGCGGCCCTGTTTCCCGCACGTGCGAGGACAGCTCTGTCCAGCCAACTTTGAATAAGCATATCTTTTGCATCCGGACTCCGTTTTGAGTGATTCTTGAGCCTAAAATCAAGCCCCGGAAGTCTAGTTTCCAATAGTGGTGGTCTCACTCCCAAATTGTAAGTACAAAAATAGATATGTCCAAATTAGTGAGAGTTGCTCACTTTCTGTGTACCAGTTTTGTACCATTTCTTCGTCTGAACCATTTTTCTATCGATTCCTCCTATCTTCTGAGACATGGATTATGAATCATTGAAGACTAATAAGTTTAGAACCGATATGACTAATTGATTAAAGAGTAAAGTAAGGAATCGGGTATATTCTTATAATGCTATGTGCATTGTGTTTGTAGGTCAAGACGAGGACATCGTCCCACTGCTGTCAGAAACTTATCATTGTGCGTAATAGTAGTGTAACGATATGCTATACTTACTTCTGGTGCTTGTGATTTATATATGGTTGTTGAGAATGACATATACTATTGACATTATACTCTGATTGAATTAACGGACATAATCGAACAATGGCACTGTTATGGACCTAAGGTCGTTCTGTCTCTGCTAATAAAAATGGGCCTAAGGTCGTTCTGTATTATTTGTGGGCCTAAGGCCATTCTGTATCCTATATGGGCCCGAGGCCGTTCTGTATCATATGTGGGCCCGAGGCCGTTCTATATCACATGTGGGCCTGAGGCCGTTTTGAGATATAATTATGAACAAGATCTGTGTATGATTTGATAAGCTTATTTACACTCTTTAAGATTATGCTCAATGACTTAACCTCCTTACATTGCTATTATTCACTAAGCCTTGCTCATTCCGTTTTATGTATATTTCTGTAGGTGAGCCATCAGAGATTGACGCTAGAATTGTATTGAGACCCGCCTGTCTGCCAAACTGCCTGGGGTACGCCTCCGTGTTGAGGCCTTAATTTGTGTGGGGAGTCATATAAATCATTAAGTCTTATGTATGTGTGTGTGAGATCTATATAAATTCTGTGATCGTAAATGTATATATGGAAGTGTATTTAAATGCGTAAATCTAATTAAGCCATCATGTATGCACAAGCTCAATGGATGTTGTCTTTTATTGATATTGCTTCCGCTTAAGGCCCCGTATGTGGTTAAATATTATTCTAAAATTATATTTTGAGGCCTATGTACAGGCCGGTCATGGACCAAACTTTTAGGGGCGGGTTTGGGTCGTGACATCCAAAGTAGCCATCAAATCCTTGAGCTTCTCGACAAGGAATGTCTTTATTTGTGGAAGAAATAGCAGCAAAAATGAAGTTCTATCAAAGAATTTGCGAAGGAAGACCTTTTCTAGAAGATAAGACTGTGAGTGTCAGCCAACTGTTGAGCCACCACACTTGGCCAGCCGTACACTTTTCTTGACCGGCCGTCCACTTTAGTGGCCAGTCGTTCCCTATTGTGGGCTTGCCAGTTCAGCAGTCTGGTTTTGTTCTGGTCTTTGTGTTTTGAGGTCTTGTTTTGAGTTTATTATTTTTACAAGTGTAAATAGCTATATTTAGGTTGTTTTTACTTTGTTTTATGTTTATCGAGTTGTATTTTGTGTTTTGGTCGTTGGTCAGCTCATCATTCCAATACAAGCCTTTTTGGTTTCTAATACTGTTCCATTTTTTTTCTATGCAAGTGTGGTTTTCATGACGCAAAAAACAAAGCTCTTTTTTATAAAACTGCAGGGTTTTACCCCGATCATGGTTTTTACAAAAAGAGAATACAAGTCTTTTCAAAAAATAAAAAGTAAGACATATCTGAACCTATACATGTGCTAAGCTACCAAAATAAAAGAAACTAAGCAAAAGAGTGTAAAATCTGTGCCAGCCACATTAAACTCGAGAGGCCCTCTTCGTCCTCTTCCTTGAAAGGGACTTAGGGGCACTATCTCTGTCGGCACCGCTATTAGAATCGGACTCCGATCTAGAGCTGGCATCACTATCTCCACTATCTATCTCATAACCAGCCTCGGCACCCTCCTCGCTCCCTAACCCAGAGCCAGCATCATCATCCTCGCTCTCAGACGACTCAGAGCGTCGGCTCAATGCCTCCTCGGTGCCGCTGGTCTCAGTATCATCCACACTCAAAACCAGCTCCGAGGATGAGGAGGTCTCCTCTGTCTGGGATTCGCTGCTCCGGCCCTGAGCACCTCTGTCCCTATCTCAACCTCGATGCTCATCTAGGCCACATACCGGGGCTAGTATACCTCTCCTCCCTACCGTTGGAGGAGGTGCCGCCAGTGCTGCCGCTGCCGCTACCGCTGCCACTGTCGCTGGTGCCTTGAGTGCAGATGGAATCTGAAAAACAAGCATCAAAGTATTACACACAGTATGTATGCTGCAGAATGTAGTATACAGTATGAATATGATGCGGAAGGCAGATTCAGCGTAGGTGTAGTGCATAAGTGCAGTGTGAGCCAGTGCCAGAATGCATGTCAGTTTGCAATATGAGTATCGTGTATCAGTGGGAGTGTGGCACGTCAGTGTAGTGTGCGAATCAATGCAATGCATGAGAGAGAGGGAAATATACCTGGATACCATGAAGAGCGAACAATGTCTCTCTCCTCAGCACCATGTGAACTAGAGAAGCAACCAGCTTACGGAGGCCCTCCGTGTACTCTGTGGGTGCCTACAAGTGAATTTGAATAATCAGTATCTGAAAGGGAAAATGCGAGATGCAAGTTGGCAGGTGTGGCCCATACCTGAGGTGCACCCGAGGCTCTGACATACTCATGCCCCGTCTCCAGTGGCTCTATCGGGATCTAATAGGTCATCCCGCTTGGCCGCCAGAAAAGAATCGCGATAGGAATCGCTGGCCAACTGGCTACATGTACAATGGAAGGGGCCTCTCTAACATCAGCCTCGGCCTCCTAAGCAGCCTCTCCAGCAAAGGGGGCACCTGCAACATCGCCGACGCAAACTCCAGTCAGGGGTGCCATGAGGTGAGTCCTGATGAAGGCTGTGTAGCCTCTGTCTCGCCGGAAATAGTCCACATTCTGCCCTCGCCCCGGTGCTAGTAGAGGAGGTAACACCAACCATACCCAAATAAAAAATAGAAAGTGCAAAGCAGAAAGCACAATGCATGGACAGATATAAGGTAGAAAGCACAAAGCAGATAAAAAATAGAAAGTGCAAAGCATAAAGTACAATGCATGGATAGATATAAAGTAGAAAATGCAAAGCAGAAAGCATAAGAAGCAAATAGAAAATGAAAGTACAGTGTGTACCTCTCAGGCTCTCTAATAGCCTCCAATCTTGTTCCCCTTCATGCGGGAATAGGAGCTCATGTAGTCGTAAAGGGTGGCAAGGCCAGCTCCACCCCAGTCATAAAACTGGACCCGGGGCAAGGTCACAAGGGTGCTCAACAGATATAAGCCCACAATATTCCACCTATTCGCAAACAAGGTGGTATCGAGAAGGTATATCAAAAAGCCCCAGGTGTACTGCTCTACCTCCTCCTAAGTCTCGGGATGACTTTTGAGGAAGTGCTTGAGGAACCAACTGTATCTGACCATAGCTGGCCAGTATAGATGTGGGCTCGCTCCAAGCAGGTAGATCTAGGCTGCCTCCCACTGACCCATATCCATATCAAATGGGATAGGATCACCCCTTACTCCCAAGCCGGTGATCATCAAAAAATCACATGGGGTCATCATCATCTCCCCAGTGAAAAAGAAATGAAAGGAGTTAGCGGTGTCCCACCACCTCTCCACCAAAGCTACAAGTAAGGCTTGTCTGGCCATGTGGGGTGAGAGCCTGGTGCAGAATAAGCCAAATCCTGCCTCGTCAATAAGGTCGCGGACCAGAAAGAGAAGCTCGTGATACCAATCCCTAGTCGTCACCGTCCCGTAACCTCTCCAAGAGCGATAGTCCTCCTGTGACAAAGAAAGATTGAGTCAAATAAAAGATAGTCAGATGAAAGGCAGTGATGAAATGGCTAAACAGGTAAAGTGAATGAAAGCAAAGTTTGTACCTCAGAAGCGCCGTGAGAAAGGTGGGAGGTCCGCTCCCTCAGCAAAACATCCTCCAGCACGCCACTGACAAAATCATCGAAGCGCAGCATGCTGCCAGGGGCCATCGCATGCGTCTGTAGGTGGTAAATGGATGAATGAAATAGCCTCAGCCTCAGTGGCAGCAGCTCGGGCTTGGGCCCTGGCGGAAAAACTGCATCTGCCTCGGCCTCAAAATCAGGGACGATATCCTCCGCCGCCTCGCCGGCCTCGACAACTGCTAGGTCCTCTATCTTAGCTATAGGTGGAAGCACAAGTACCTCGAGAGGGGCACTATCATGTAGGACATCATCTGCCATTTGGAAAGTGGGTGAAAATGGTGAAAAATAGAGGAAATGCGGAAAAAGAGGGAAAACTTAAAAAAAAAAAAAGAAGTCAACTCTAGGAGAGAGAAAATGGAAGAAAAGTCAAAATCCGAGAAAACTCGCAGAACTGAAGAAAAACCCGAGGGAAATGAGCCCAAAGTGATGAAAACCCAAAAAAATTAACGAAAACAAAATCTGATCGATTCAAAATATACAGGACCAAAAGTGTTTTACGAAAAAATTTGCACAAGGAATTGGAAAGCGTGTTCAAAGCAAAAATCTGGAGAGAGGAAGCACCTAGAAAGAGTGGGGAGATTTTCGGTTGTATGTGTATGTATACAATGGAGAGTAGGTGTTGTTTTATAAAGACCCGAGCCGAAAATACCATTTTGCCCCTAAATTTGCCACAAGTGGCCAGCCGTACACCCATTTATGGTCCCAAGCTGGTTTTTGTTGCCCTTTTGCCCAATTAGTGTATGGGAGGTCCTATTTTGGGTCTGGGAAAAAGGATTGAGGTACCTGAAGTGGATTTGGTTTCCAAGGATCTCAAACTTATGTTCCAGTTGCATCGTTCCGAATCCCGTTGTGTCTCCAGTGCATGAATGTGCCCCGATTTCAAATGTCAGCAAGTTGTATCCTTTTTGAGTATTTTGCAGAGCCTCCGAGTGGTAAGTTGGAGGTCGTTGTCGAACATCGTTTTTGTCCATCTTTTCAGTTCATATATCTTTTGCATTGAAGATGCATGCTCACATACCTCTTATGTTGCACGTGCGCATTGTATCTTAACTCATATATTTGTCATGTTTGGATAGAACTTGCATTACATCTTATGTTGCATAGAACATGCGTTGTCATCGTATTGATTTTCAATTACGTCGCATTGTGTCATATTCATGTGCATTGTGGTGTCCACTCTTGTCATGAGAGTATGACTTGGGTTCCCTTCCTTTTACCTCGCCACGAGGTAGTGTGGCTTGGTTTGTTCTTTAACCTCGCCACGTGGAAGTGTGGCTTGGTTTGCTCTTGTCCTCTCTACATGGAAGTGTAGTTAGGATTACCTCGCCACGTGGTAGTGTGGCTTGGTTTGTCCTTTACCTCACCACGTGGTAGTGTGGCTTGGTTTGTCCTTTACCTCACCAAGCGGAAGTATGGCTTGGTTTGCTCTTGTCCTCTCTACGCGAAAGTGTAGTTAGGATTATCTCGCCACGCGGTAGTGTGGCTTGGTTTGTTTTGTTCCTCACTACGCAAAAATGTAGTTAGGATTACCTCTCTACATGGTAGTGTGGTTTGGCTTGTTTTTGTTATCCTCTCTACGCGGAAGTGTAGTTAGGATTACCTTTCTACACGGTAGTGTAGTTTGGGTTGTTTTGTTCTCCTCTCTGCACAGAAGTGTAGTTAGCATCACCACGCTGCATGGTAGTGTAGTTTGGTTGCCTTTCTTCCTCGCTACGCAAAAGTGTAGCTTGGTTCGTTCTTGTACTCCTCTACGTGATAGTGCAGTTGGGGTTGTTTTGTTCCTTTCTATGCAGAAGTGTAGTTAGGATCGTTTCTTGTTAACCACTCAATGCGGTAGTGTAGTTTGTTAACCTTTCTGCACGGGGGTGTAGTTGGGTTTGTTTCTTGTACGCGGAAGCGTAGTTAAGATTGTTTCTTGTTATTTATGCCAATTGTTGTATTGCATTGAATCTCTTTTTTCGAGTGGTATGCTCATTTGTATTCTCGACTATTGTATCATTTTGCATTTTGCCCTTGAACTACGCTGGTTTGATTCCTTACAAAGGGATACGTAAGCAACCCTTGGGTTCAACCAATTTAATTTTATGTCTTCATTGTTTCCCAAGTCTTACGGCCTTGTCAAAATAGGTCGTCTCTGGGCTTTGACATTCACTCACGTCATTTCATGACTTCGAGCTCTGTCAAAGTGGGGCAACTATAGACACCCCATTTTTGACCGCCCTTAAGACTTGGGCGCCATCGATTGATCACCCAATGATAAAGTTTCACGCTTGTCAAACGCTTTGATTTCCTCAGTATAAAGCCTCGGTTTTGAGCATCAAAAGCCTAACCTTGCACTACTTTTGGACCAAAACAGTTTTTTTTTTTCCAAGCCTGACCACCCAGAGGCCTGCAGGCCACTTAGTGGCCGGCTGGCCACAAATGAGTTTACAATCGTCCCCTTAGTGGCCGATCGGCCACTTGTGTCAGTAAAAATAGATATTTTTGCCAGCTATACCAGCTGTCTCCATGGGTGCATGCACTACACCAGCTGTTTCTATACTGATATTTCTGAGAGAGTAACATATTTTTCTATATATATTTGACCCCCTCTCATAAAATTAGGTTAGAAAATTTTGGTGAAGCAAAATTCTTGAAAAAAAAAACTATCTCTCTCTACCTTGTAACCAAAACATACCTTACCTAGACCTCCTAAACCAAATTTTTAGGGTTCTTTGTTGAGGTTATTGAACTTGAATATTAGCTCTTGAGGGTGAGAAATTGGTGATTTTTAACTCAAAGGGTCACCCCTCTTCAAGAGGTATAACTCTTAGCTCTTTTACACTACTTTCGTATCTTTTCTTACTGTTTTTGGGCTGTTTTTCAACTGTGTTTATGGGTTGAAACTTGTGGTTGAAAGCTATCCAAGTTAGAAGAGAAGACCACCCTTCTTTATACCTTGTCTTCCAAGGTTTTGCCCTTGTATTTCCCATCACTTCATCAACTTTTTTTGAGCTTTTTACCACTGAATTTCAGACGTTTTTAGAGGCTAAAACTATGGTTTTGAAGTCCCAAAAATAGAGGGCTTAGCCTCCCCTCCTTGTGCTTATTTACTAGCTTCATGTCCTTGTTATTTTAGCTAGCTTTTTCACGCCTTCCCAAAAGAATTTCAGTGCTGTTTTTGACTATTTTAGGACTGTTTTAGATTGTTCATTTCATTTATGCCTTGTATAGTATGCTTGTAGTGTAAAGGTCCTCATAGGTTTGGTGTTTTAGGCATTAGACACTAACCTATTTGAGCTGATAACATTTATTTCAAGCTTTTCATACGTGTGTTCACCTCTAATCACCTCTGTAACCTCCCTCATTTCTTGGCTTTTTATTCCTTGAGAGTCATTTCAACCGATTGTTGTTTAAGCTTGAGATAGAGATCTTTGTGCTTAATGGTTTAATCTCTTTAGAAGTTCATTACCAAAGGCATGACATCTCTTTCATGCCCAAAACAACCCTTTGTTTGACACTTCTCTCCATTAGTGGACTTAATGCTCATTTTTGAACTAAAATGACTAAGAATGGAAAGGTAATTAAAAGAAGCTAATAAAATTGGAGCCAAAATGTAATAAGATAATAAAATCAACTTGGGTTCAATCGGACGTTAATTGAACTCATTGAGTTTTTAGCCATTTCATACTCTCTTGTGATGATAATGGTTCAAAATATCAAGTCAACCACTTCCGTTAATCAATATCATGATAGAGAGAGGTTTTTGTTGGTCTTTTAGCTTCATTTATTAACCTTTTATTCCTTGATTCATAGACCATCATGCAATGCGTTTGCGTCGATTGACGGCTTATGAATCAAGCCTACTCCTCCCTTGATCTGTTTGACGATAGGGAGAGGCAGGGTAGACAAACATCTCCTAAAAATACTCTGTTTGTACTCTATTTCATATCTGTTGCAGCAAGGCAGTACCAAACATTAGTGGCCGGCCGGCCACATTACTGTATGGCCGACCACTTCTTTTGGCCGGCTGGCCACCTTTTTCAACTAGGTAGTATCCTTTTTTCTACAGAACAGAGTAGAGGTTGAGGTGAAAAACAGTGCAATTTTCTAACTGCAAAACAGAAGCATTTTGGCAACCAAATAGAGGGAATTTTCGGGTGGAAATCTGCATCCATGCATGAGCCATTCCTCGCTCTTCAGGGCCCGTTGAAATTATGTTTAATAATAGTTTGTTGTACCTAAAGTAGTGGACTTGTAATAATTAATTACTTAGTTAATTAATCTCGTATTATAACTAATTAATTAGTTTGTATTAATTAGCTAGAATAGCTAGTTAATTTTTGTGTTGTACTTAATTAATTAGTTAGAATAGTTAGCTAATTTGTGGCGTTGTAATAATTATCTTAATTAGCTAGGACATTTATTCGGACCGTCTTGCATGAAGGCGAAAATGTGTAATAAGTTGTGTATGTCTTCCAATCCCCATTTCTTTCTCCCTTTTATTTACCCGCTATAGCTCGACTTTTCGTGCTCCTTTCGGATATGACTAGCCCTACAGTTCGGACTCCCGTGGTTCTGAATCTGATCTCACAAGTGTAATGTGAAATAGATAAACACCAAAGAGTCCAAATCTAGAAAATCTTTTGAAAAATTGATTTTGAATCAAAATGCCAAAAATAGATTGCTTTGCCAGATACAGAGTCACCACCTAAATATTTTTAGGCAATTTAGGAAACCCATGACTCGTGCCAATGGCCATGTGTCCATCACCACCAAGATTGTCTCGGCTCAGGAACTTATGTACGAGAGGGAAAGGTCATGAATGAGCACCCCGCTCACCCGATCAAAGATCGGCCTCTACTAATCATGATGTGATTCTTATTTACATTATATGCTTTTGTTCCAATTTATTAGGCTAACTTACTATGTGATGCGCACACAAGTATAGACTATTTTGTCAAAATTGGAACATTTGATTTCATGTTTGTTTTTTTGAAAAGAGTTTGTGAATGTGCCACTTGAAAAAATGGGCTTGAATGTACATTAATGAAACTATCCCAATTCAAACAACTAGCCTTCATCCACAGGCATTCAAACAGTTTATCACTTAAGCACTTAGCCTCATTGTGAACATGCCTTGACATGCTAACAACCACACTCATGCGATATGCTAAAACAAATAAAATGCTCACCTAGTACTCCAAGCCAAAAAAATGACAGAGTTTAAAAAAAAATGCATCATCCTAACTATGCAACGCGACTAATGCAACGCATGCGATATGCAATTTACTAGGCTCGGCTACTAATTTGGCGTATGAATCAATTTGATAGCATGCGGTCTAAGCACGTATTCAAAGAAGTATTAACTAACAATGCAAGTTAGAATGATATGCCGAGCTCAATGCATGCAAGACAATGGATGCAAGGTATGAGAGATGCTAAACGAAACATGATACCCTAAATAACCATCATAAGCAGGTAAATAAAAGGGAGAAAGACGTGGGGTTGGAAGATATACACATTATTACAACTGTGCCCTCGCACAAGAGGGTCCGAATAAACTAACTAGCTAAGCTAATTAATACGAATTAACTAACTATTACAACAACAAATTTAACCAACTATTCTAGCTAATTAAAGAATTACAACGCAAAATTAATCAATCTAACTAATTAATTAATTACAACACAAAGTGAATTAATTTACAACACCAAATGAACTAGCTAGCTAGTTATTACACGTCCACAAGCGAACAAGCCTCAATAAGTAAGGGAAATGCTTATGAATGCACGGATTTCCACCCAAAGGCCCACTATTTTGCTACCAGAATGCCTCTGTTGCACAATTAGAACGTCTTTTCACCTCAGCCTCTGCTCTATTCTGATCCAAAAAGTTGCTGCTCAGTTTGACAAAAGTGGCTGGCAGGCCAAAAGTAATGGTCGGCCGGCCACAAATGGTAGCCTGCCATCCAAAAGAAGTGGCCTATCGGCCAAAAAAAGTGGCTGGCTGGCTACTAAAGCTTGGTTCCTCCTGTTGCAACAGAGGACAAATAGAGCACAAACAGAGCATCCTCAAGGGATGTTTGTACACATTACCCCTCCTTATCATCAAACAGCTTAAAGGAGTGGCAAGCTCAATTCACAAGCCATCAATCGATGCAATTTCATTGCTGATGGCCTATGAACCATGGCGTACAATTTCAATAAATGCGCAATAAAAGACTCTCAAACCTCATCCCTATCATGGATTGATCAAGGGAAGTGGTTGACCTTGGAAACTTGAACCATTTCATCACTAGCAAGTATGAAATGCCTCAAGTTTCCGTGTGTTCAATTAACGTCCGATTGAACACTAAGTTGCTTATTATCTTGCATCATTTTTTAGTCCTAATTTTATTACTTCATTTTAATTACCAACCATTCCTTAGTTCATTGAGTCCAAAAATGTAGATTAAGTCCTCTAATGGGAAGAAGTACCAAACCAAGTGTTGTTTCAGGCATGAGAGAAGTGTCATGCTATTGCTAATGAACCCAAAAGGGATTAAACCATTAAGCACAATTCCTCTATCTCAAGCTTAAACAAGCAAGTAGTTTGAAACAACTTTCAAAGCAAAGAAAAAGCCAAGAAATGATGGAGGTTGCAGAGCTGATTAAATATGAATATAAGTATGGAAAGCAAGAAATAAACACTATCAACTCAAATAGGTTAGTGGCTAAGGCCTAAACCACCAAGCCTATGAGGAAAATTACACTACAAGCATGCTATACAAAGCTCAAATTCAATGAACAACTAAAAAAAAGTCCTAAAACAGTCCTAAAACATGCTAGAATTAAGACAAAAATAGCCAAAACAATAAGCTACAACATGGAGCAAGTTAAGCTAGTAAGCAAGCATAAGAAGGAAAGGCTACCCCCTCCATTTTTGGGACTTCAAAACATAATTTTAGCCTCTGAAAAAACTCTGAAATTCAGTAGTAAAAAGCTCAAAAAAAAAAAAAAGATAATAGAAAGGTGGAAACACAAGGGCAAAGACTTGAGAAGTGAGGTGCAAAGAAGGGTGATCTACCCCTCCACCCTTTATGGCCTTAAATCACAAGTTTCAACCCAAAAATGCAGAGTATAAACAGTAGGAAAAATAGCAAATAAATCAAAGAAACAAGCCAAGACTTATACCTCTTGAAGAGGAGAACCCCTTCTAAGTGACAAAGCAACACTTACACACCCTACAGAGCTCAAAGTAAGCTCAAAAGTACCTCAACTCAAATACCACAAGGTTTGGTTTAGAGTGTATAGGCAAAGGCTTAAGAATTTGCAAGAGAGATAGGGCATTGTAGAGAGAGAAATATTTTTGCTTCAAAATTTCCAACCCTCAAAAATGGAAGCAGAGGTCTTCTATTTATAGAAAAACATGAAACTCCCTCAGAATTACATACATATACCTGTGCATACACCTATGGAAACAGCTGGCACAGCTGGCATAAATATCTGCAAAAACACACAAGTGGTCGGCAAGCCACACAAATGGCCAGTAGCCCACATTGGTGGCCGGTAGCCCACACTAGTGGGGCTGCAGGTCCTAGGGTTTTTAGGCTTAAAAAACTGTGATTTTGGTCCAAAATAAGGCAAAAGGTTTGTAAGGTTTAAAAGCTCAAAGCTGTGGCATTCTGCTGAGGACTTTGAGCACTTGACAAGCATATACAAATTCATCATTAGGTGCACAAGCGGTGGCACCCAAGTCATAAGGGCGGTAAAAAATGGGGTGTCTACACCCGCTTATGATGGATAGTGTAGTACATCATATTTCGGTTAGCATTTTCCATGCTTTGCATTCATGTGTCTTGCATGCATAAAAATTCGGTTCATCATTCTAACTCACATTGTTATTTATTACTTCTTTAAAAACGTGCTTAAACCGCATGCTATCAAATTGATTCACATGCCATGTTAGTAGCTAAGCTTATTTAAAATTGAATATTGCATGTGTTGCATTAGTCATATCGCATCAGTTAGGGGCATGCATGTTTTCTAATTCTTTTGCTTTGTTTGGCTTGCCTCGGAGTACTAAGTGAGCACTTATTGCTTTAGTATTTCGCATGCATGTAGTTGTTTCCATGTTAAGCATATCTTCCATGAGGCTAAGTGCTTAAGTGATGTACCTGTTTAAATGCCTATGGATAAAGGCTAATTACTTAAGTTAGGATGATTTGTTTAAATGTGCATATGAGATCACCTTTTCAAGTGGTACATATTTTAAAACAATATTCAAACAAACATGAAAATAAAGTGTTCCAACTTTTGCAAATTAGTCTATACTTGTGTGCATCACATAGTAAATTAGCCTAATAATCGGAACAAGAGCATATAATGTAAATAAGAATCACATCATAATTAGTAGAGGTCAATCATTGATCAGACGAGTGGAGTGCTCAATTTATGACCTTCCCCTCTCATATCTAAATTCCAAAGCCGAGACACTTTGGTGATGACGGACACGTGGCCTTTGGCATGAGTCATGGGTTTCCTAAATTTTTCAGAAATATTTAGGTGGCGACTCTATAATCTGGCAAAGCAGCCCATTTTTAGCATTTTGATTCAAAATCGATTCTCTAAAAGATTTGTCGGATCTGTACTCATTTGTGTTTATCAATTTCGCATTGCCCTTGTGAAATCAGATTCAGAACCACAGGAGCCCGAACTGTAGGGCTAAAGGATCACAAACAGCAAGCTACAAAGGTCACAGCAGTAGAGATTGGCAGTCTAGTTGCCCCGAGGTTCAGATCCCCACCAACATTAGCAGCAACTGTAGCAGCATCGGTGACAGTTGCCACTTCTGAAAAATATAATAGAATTTCACTTTCTGTGTTTCCAGAAATTAATCTTAACACTAGAAAATCCCACCATTGGAAATTTAATTCAAATTAGTCTCACCACTTAACCTAGAATCGAACATGGTTAAGAATGTTCCCAGGAAGACTGGAGGGGTTACATCGGTCCCACTTCAAACCCAGTTAACCTTTTGACAAAACTTTCAAGAGCATTAACCTTTTGACAAAACTTTCAAGAGCGTGTTGACTCCTAGTCCGTGAGAAACAATTTTAGAATTAAGTTTTCCAAGGGATGAACTAGGTTAAAACAAACCAATGTCCAACTGTAGACCCGCCCCGAGAACTCCCCGGGCTCCGCGCCTGCGATGGCGCGAATTCTGTTTTGTTCTCTAGCTACTACAGTTCGGACTCAAATGTCACGGTTCTGAATCTAATCTCACAAAGTGCAATGCGAGACCGATAAATCACCAAAGAGTCCAAATCCGGCAAATCGTTTTGGAAAACTGATTTTTAGAAAGAAGTGCCAAACATGGACTGCTTTGCCAGATATAGAGTCGCCGCCTAAATATTTTATTTTGGGAAAATTTAGGAAACCCTGACTCGTGCCTAAGGCCACGTGTCCGTCATCACCAAAGTTGCCTCGGCTCAGGAACTTGGGTACGAGAGGGGAAGGTCATGCAATGAGCACCCCCGCTCGCCCAATCAAAGATCGGCCTGTACTAAGCATGATATTTTGTTTTTGAAAACACATGTGTTCTTACTCCGGTTATTAACCTAGAATTTACTATGTGATGCGCACAGCATACAAGTATAGACTAGATCGCCTAAGTTGGAACAAAACATTGCACGTTCATTTGTTTGAAAATGGTTTAGAGGTGCTACTCGCAAGTAGGCTAAATCGCGGATTTTAATGAATTGTTCCAATTCAAGTAACCCAACCTTCACCCACAAGCATTCAAGCAGTTAATCAAATAAGCAATTAGCCTCATGGCAAGTATGATTTCATGGCAAGTATGATTTCATGGCAACATTAACACACATGTAGTATGCTAAAGCGTAAACACTCACAGTGTACTCTGAGCCAAAACAAAGAACTAGTTAGAAATCATGCATGATCCTAGTTTATGTTATGATGGCTAATGCAACACATGCGAGAATGCAACTAAAATAGGCTCGGCTATTCTAAGATGGCATGTGAAATGCGACAATTCGATACATGTATTCAACTTGGAATTGAAATTCAATGCAGTTAGTATGATGCGCCTAGCCCGGTGCATGCAAAACAGATGAATGATGCACGCATGCGAGCATAAGGTATGCCAATCGAAATATGCCCTAAAACTAACCATCGTAAGCGGTTAAGTAAAAGGGAGAAAGAAATGGGGGTTGGAAGACATGCATCACACACACGCACACTTATTACAACAGTTGGCCCTCTCGACGGAGGGTCCGAATAAGAAGCTAACTAGCTAATCTAAGCTAATTAAACTAATTATTACAAACCAACTAATTAACTAACAAACTAACTAATTAAGCTATTACAAAACAAATTGAATAGTTAAACGCATTAACTAATTAGGTACAAAACCAAAGCATAAACTAGCTAAGCAAATTAGCTAAGTAAAGCAGCAAATCAGGAGCCTCAAAGGGAGAAGAATGCACGCATGCCCGGTCGCTTCACTCGGAAATCCGTCGCGATGCCCTAATTTGCCTCTGTTTGCAATTGTCCTCAGAACCTTGCACCAAGCTCCAGAAAGCTTCCAACTCACCTTGGGGACCTGTGGGAGGGCCGCCGACCAGTTGTTGGTGTTTCTAGCCACTGGCCAACCACCTATCTTTGTTGCAGACCAGAAAAAGTGGTCGGCCAGCTAGTTATTCTGGTCGGCCGACCAGTTTTGCTGCATTTCTCCACTTTGCTGCAACAGAGAGCAAGAAAGGGCATGGCAATGTATTTGCAAGATATGTGTGCACAACCACCCTCCCTATCATTTCATAAGCTCAAGGGAGTGCGGTTCTCGACCCTCGGGCCACCAATCGCGCATCTCGATGCGTGATGGCCGAGAAGCCAAGATTGCACAATTTAATATGAAATGAATGCACACATAAACACATAAAGCCTAGAACTCTATCATATATGATCAAGAGCATCGGCGACCGAGAATTGAAGCACGTTTCATCACTTTAAGTATGAAATACCCCTCGTTTCTCGTGTTTGGACCAACACCTATTCCAAACACAATGCAAGCAACAACAAGCATGTTAAACATGTAATGCAACATGGCATACTCAATGCAAACAACATGGCATACAAACATGTAATGTAAGATGTCATACACAATGCAATGTAAGATGGCATACTCAATGCAATGGACAACATGATCAACTTAACAAAGCTAATGACATGCAAACAATGCTAATGCATGCACAATGCAAGGCAACATAAGCATGCAACAACATGACAATGTAAGCATGCAAATAACATAAAAGTAAACATGCTCAATGGACTTAAACCAAAATGGGCAGACCTCAGTCATGCCCAAATCAGTGGCCATAACACCAAAACAAAGGCATGAAGCACAAAGTAAATGCATGCACAATGTAAAGGCCCATCAACTAAGCATAAGAGCACAACACTCAAGCATGATGAAGAAGCAATAAACATGGAAGTGTGACAACACTAAAGGCTCTAAAATCAAGTGTGAAATGATGCCAAATCATTCAAACAACACAAGTAAAGCATGCAAGAGGGCCTAAGGCACAAAGCCATTAAAGGGACTACACAAGGGGCATGCAATACATGGCACAAATGATTGAACCAATCATGGACAGAGCTTAATTAGGCCTAAACAAAGACCAAAACATGCTGAGATGAGAACTTAAAGGTCTAGGCATGCAAGCATACAAGCTAGGCCACAAACAAGGCAACAATGCACAACACTCAAAGGCACTTAAAGAGTGAATGAAGTGGGAACATGGCAATGCTACATGCTCTGAAATGTCATGGTAAATGATGCCAAATCATGTACACAACACAAATGAAGCATGCTATAGTACCCAAAGCTTGAAACTAGCATAGGCATTTACACTATAGCTATGCAAAACATGAAGCATATGGAAAGTACAACCTAAAACAGTCCTAGATCATGTCAAAATAAGTCTAAAACATGCAAGGACCAAAGCTAAAATAAGTTAGCATGGAGGGCATAAGGTATGATGAATGCAAGGCAAATAAGGTAGATTACACTACACTTACCAAGACCAAGCATGAGATAGCTTCGCCAACAAAAATCAGAGTTATATCATGGCAAAATAACCCCAAAATATATTGAAATGATAGCTCGCAAGCTTAGGCATGAAGGCATACGCAATGGTTCATGTTAAGGCATAAAGGGCAAACCCTCCAACGCATTGAATGAGTGACAAATGTGAATGCATGAACATGAAACATGGACTGAAATTACATTTCAAATGATGCCAAATCATGGAAATAGGTCAAGCAATGCATGCTAGTGGACTTGATACACAAGGCTAACAAGCTAGAATGCATTATAGCTATACAAAGCATGGCATGCATGACCAAAACAACATAAATCAGAGCTTAAGCATGCTAAAAAATGGACAAAAGCTTCTTAGAGTTAAGCCAAAAGCATGCTAGAATGACATGTTAAAGCATGACACATATTAGGCTAATTCATGGAATTGCACTACAAGTGCATGGAGCATGCAAGGGGCCATCAAACCCACCCAAAATAGAGTCATGGCATGGAAAAACATCACCAAAAACATGCTGAAATGGAGTCAACATAAGCTAGAAAGACATGCTACTTCATGAAGCATACAAGACTAGTTTATGAAATTTACACTACAAGTGTATAAGGCATGCAAGGGCCAACCAAACCAACCCAAAATAGATCTAAGGCATGTTAAAACAACACCAAAAACCTACTGAGATGGCCCCAAAACAAGCTAGAAAGACATGCTCAAACATGATGCACACAAAGCTAGTTTGTAAGATTTACACTACAAGTGTATAAGGCATGCATGGAATGACCAAACCAAGTCCAAAAAGATCTGAGGCATGCTGAAATAACCCCAAATGCATGCTAAGAACAAGCCAACACAAGCTTAACAAACATGCTCAAACATGAGACATATATGGCAAGTATTCAAAATACAAGGAGAGGGGATGACCCTCTCCTATTTAGGACCCCAAAACCACCTTTCCACCACTGAAAATTCTCTAGATTTCAGTGGTAGAAAGGTCATGCAAAGGCTAGAACAAAAGCCAAAAGGGATGGCTCAAAACAAGGCCTAACAAGGCCTAAGAGGGGGTAGACCACCCCCAACAAAAAAGTGACCTTAAACAAACATTTTAAGGACCAAAAATTAGAGCTTTTTGTAGTAGGAAGTTAAGTCTAAAACACCATGAAAATGGGTCTAAAAGCTTAAGCAAAAAGCAAGGTTTTAAGGGTAGAAACTCACCCTTGATGAACACCTTCAAGGCTGCAACTCCAGCACACTTTTTGAACCAAAACTAGTCCAAAAACTTCAAAAACAACTTCAAGATGCCTCAGCAACAAGAGTAAGGTGTTTGAGTGTGTGTTTGTGTATTAAAATGTGGTAAAATGACACTTTTGAAGCACAAAATGAAGAACAAGAGCAAGATAGATACAAGTATGTATGTATAACTCTCAAACCTCTCAAAACTCAACCTGGAGGAGGAGGGGGGAAGTTCTCTCTTATAGAGAACCAAACTCAAGCTTGTTAGACAAACTTTGGCCTCAAAGCCATCCCTCCATACACGTGTATGGAGGATGGCTTCTGTGCCTTCCAGCTGGCACAGCTGGCTGAAAATATCTCCAAAAAGGTGACAAAAAGCAGCCGACCACTTGAAGTGGTCAGCCAGCTACTTGAAGTGGTCAGCCGACCATCCCAAGTGGTCTCCCAAGACAACAACTAGTCGGCCATGGTGGGAGAGAGTCTAGAGCATGAAAACAATGCAGTGGTGTGGTGGCCGACCAGAAAAGGTGGCCCAAAGGCCAAGAAAACCAGTTGTCAGACCAGAAAACTGGCTGGCGGGGAGGAAAGTGGTCTCCAAGGGGAAGAACTGGTCTCCCACCCTTGTACCACCTTCCAAACAAGGAAAACAAGGTTTGTACCAAAAACAAACCAAAACGGATGCAAGACGAAAGTTCGGGAGGCAAAGCGCATAGCCAAAAGCCTCGAAAACTAGTCTACCGGCACCAAAAGTGGTCTACGACCCCAAAAGTGGTCTCCTGAACCACAGTGTCCCTCTAGGCAGAGGCAACAAGGGGTGGTTCAAAAACCACGCCAAACAAAGAATGTTAAGCGGTCTCGAGTCAAGACGCGCAGCCGAAAGCTCCGAAAGTCGAAAACCAATCTCCAAGCAAGAAAAGTGGTCTACAACCACAAAGAGGTGGTCTACAAGACCTCTCCCTCTCTCCAGGGAAGAGAAACAAGGTTCGGCCCGCAAACCAAGCCAAAGCACAAAGAGTTCAGAGGCCCGGAGGCAAGACACTCAGCCGAAACTCCGAAACCTCAAAACGAGTACAACATGCACTATCACCGAGCGCTCAATCGATGACGTCTGAGTCTTAAGGTCAGTCAAAAATGGGGCGTCTACACCAACATTTACAAAAAATTTAAAAATTGCTAACCAAAATTACAAGCAATGTAAAAAATTGCTACAACCATTACAAGCAAATAAAATGCTTTTACATATTGGTAAAAAAAACCATAACAAAATCTGAAGCAAAACAATTGCTTCAATTATATAGTCCAAAATTTCCACTCTTAGGTATTCATGTTCAACAAAAAGGCTAGTAGTCCAAACTTATGATTTTTTTTTTTTCCCAACCCAAATACTATTCATTTGGTTTTGTATTTGTTTTCCAATCCCTTTTGCATAGGTATTCCTGTAGAGAAAGTTAGCAGAAAACCCAAGGAAAAAAAAATCCAAATAATCTAGGCAAAAAGTAAAGATAATAACTTAATTGAAACCATCTAGCAAACTGATTAATAATAAAATTAACTAATCAATTAACATGCTAGATGAGTTACAAAAAGAAATCTATAACTTATACCTCCTAAATAATTAAAATTCTAGCCAAGAGTTACATATCAATTTGATTCAAAATAATAAACAAATTAATTTAACATGCAAGAGTTACATATAAAACTAAAACTCCAAAATTAAATTTATAATTTGATTTATACATTAACCATGTACATAAATATAAACAAGTTACAAACATTTTATAACTCTAAATACATTAAACTAAAAATTTAATAGGCAAGAGTTATATATAATTGTTACAAAACAATAACCATTTAACAATTAACATGCAAAAAATTCTAAAAATTAAATCATGTAATATAGTCTAGAAAATAATATAATAAGCATGTAACAAATTAAAATCTAGAATAAAATTAGCATGTCAAAAATTGTAACACCCATAAGCAAGCAAATTATTTTATAAACTATAAAACAGTATGCTTTTAGAGACCATGCAAAGAGATCATGCAAAGTTCACATACTAAACTCAGATCATGCAAAGTTCTGGATTTTATTTTCCAATTAATTAATACAAACAGTAGCCTACTTTAAAACTATAAATTATTTTAAAATTATATATATTAAAACAGTAGTACCTTCCAATAGTAGCGTATTCCAACAGCATGCACATATACATATATATATATATATATATATATGATTATTTTATTATTATTAAAATCCCACCGGATGAACATGGTAACAGTACCCTTAATTAAATAATGAAAAAGAATCTGTGCATATCTTATTTACCACTAAACCGAGAACATGTACAGAAGGACAATTAGAATTTGTATGCATGAAGCAGTGTCCAATCACGATTGAATTTATTTGTTCAAATTTCATGATATTGATGATTCTGTTTTAAATTTGTTGTATAAATTGTATGATAACATAAATCAAATAAATTCATATATTTAACAATTTGAATTTTATACTGGAAATTATACATAGATAGAACAGAAATACATAAAATTAAAATAGTAACAGAAGGCAAACCGAAGCCTACACTAGACAATGTCCTTAAGACAGATTCATCACCGCACCGGTTGGGTGCTGGAGGTTGTTCGACGTCTGTCTCCCCGGATACGACGGTTAGACTAACTACAGCAATACACCGACTAAGTAGCTTCAGCGAACAGAACTTTGCAGCACTTTCTCATAAAAAGAATATACTATAAAGCTGGAGGAAACTTTTGAATACAAGAAAAACAAAAATCCTGGGTAGAAAACTGAAGGAGAAGGGTCTCCTTTTATATACATGGAGGGAGAGAGGAAGAGACTCCTCTGCAACAAATGCAGGAATCAATTTTGTATTAATCTGCAAAACTAATGGATTAAATCCATCATGAATAGAAAAGTTACTAGCTCCATTATACACCTAGGTTTTGTGTATATATACTTGTAGCCCACACATCTAGCTTGGCCCAAAAAGATTAAGATGGGCGGGCCAAGCCCAACACTCAATACATTCAAGCCCTAAGATCCACGAACCCGGCCTAGGCAGGCTGGCGGCGCACATGTGACAATTTTTGCACAACCAACTTGGACCATAGTTACGATAACCCAACTCGTACTCTGCTTAATTATGCATGTGATTATGTATTTGATATGAATTTCAAAGTTAGAATATGTGAATTATATGAATTTGGAATAATATCTGTTGGGCGTAGAAATATCTGTTACAATTCCAACTTTGAACTGAAATTGAAAGTCTTAGAGGCACGATAAACAAAAGCCGACTTCATATCTATGATTAGCATGATTTATAGAGCTTACGGTGAAATTTTGAAAAATTACGATTCATAATGATTAAATTGAAATTTTAGAGTTAAGTTATATATGTGTTGGTCCTCTTGTGTTCTTCATTGTTGCTTAAGAGCTCTAGAGAGTAAGTTAGAGAGAGAGGAAGAAGAAAGCTGAGGATTTGAAGGGAATCAAGGGGCAAACCTTAGATTTGAATTAAGGTATGTTAATTTATTTACAATCTTTGTCTTTAGCTCATCTTTGTCATGGAATCAAGAAGGAATTGTGAACTTGAGGTAGGGTTTTGAGTTTTGTAATGGCTAGAGCTAAATGTATGAGATTGAACCCTAACATCTTCACCTTTGTTTGATTTGAGACCATTTTTGTGATTGACCCAAGGAATAAACCCTAGATGATTCATGAAAACAAGATTTGTTGGAAGATCATTCATGGATTATGTATTTTGAACTTGGTTATGTAATGAATGATTATGAGAAAGAAATCAAACCATGAATCTAAAATAGAAACAAGATTGATAGGCTTAATGTGGAATTATCCTTGAATCATGTTAGTATATCATGTTTTTAAGATGTTTTTGCATGAATTTGGGCTTGGAGATAAAGTGGGAGAGTTTGCATTTTTGAGCCATTTTCAGACTATCTGGGTGTGCCCAGACCGCTCGTGCGGCCATAGGCTCCGCACGAGTGACCCATGAACCAAGCGTGGACCAGACCACACTGTGCGCTTGAGCGGTTAGGCTGGCCGCCCGTGTTGCTAGGCAGGGGGGAAAATCTATTTTTTTGTGTTGATACTCCCAACCTTCGAAACGCATTACCAACCTTATTTAAACCCTTTTGGGAGTGAAATGATGACTAAAAACCTGTTAAAGAAGGTTGTGAATTATAGAAGATACGTGTATGACTTGAAGCAAATGATTTATCGAATGTGTGTGTGAAATGTTTGTGTAGGTCCTGTGGCAAAGGAGACGACGCAAGATCAAACACACTATGAGTAATAATATTGTACATACATGTTCTTTATTGTGTACCTCGAACCATGAACAGTGAATGGTGCCGACGATTTTGATTTGATCGAAATGAAGAAACTTTATTTATATTATGTAAAATGTGCAATGTTGGGCCCGAGTTTGTTTTGATATATGTTGGGCCCGAGGCCATTTTGATATATGATTAGGCCTAAGGCCGTTCTGTTTGTATGATTATGGATATTGTGAGAATCTTATGTTTATCCATTTACACTGCTTTAGTGTATTATTACTTATTGAGTTTCGCTCACCTAATATTATGTATGCACATGTAGGTGATTCGCAGCATGGAGCACACCCCTAGAATCAGCTTTAGGAGCTTTTTTTGTGACCCAATCAAGTCATGCCTCCGAGATAGAGTTTTGTCTTTGTTTCACATCATATCTTGACTTTATTTTGTTTTTGCTATTATGATCTTCGATTTGTAAACGATATGTACAAATTTCCTTTGATACTTATATTCTTTTTGCATGGGCATGTAAATGATGTGACTATGTTATATTTTGCTTATATTGGCACAACTCAATGGACTCATTCTTTTGTTGCATACTTCCGCTTTTGGCCCCATTACTATAATTACTCTGTATGTTTGTTTGAGGCCGAAGGTAATCAAGTGATTACCGGCCAGTTATGTCCTAAACTTTTAGGGGCGGGTTCGAGTCATGACAGAGTGGTATCAGAGCACGAGTTAATATCTCATACACGAGTCCATGTAAGCAATGAGAAGTCTAGAAAAGGTTTAAATTGTATCCATAATGCTTTCATAATCAAGGTGTGACAACCTTACTCTGTGTTATGTTAATTCATCTTAATTATGCTTATAATTATAAGCTTGATATGATTTTAAATGCTAATTACGTGATTATATGTGTTTTTTAATTTGTATTTGTTCACCGTAGGAAAATCTATTTAATTTTCTGCTATAAAATTTAATTGAAAGCCGTAGAGGTGACAAAAACTAAAATTGACTGTATTTTTGCGATTAGCATGATTTTTAGAGCCTACGGTGAAATTTAATTAAAAATCGATTCAAACCAAAATAATTAGATTAAATCAATTAAATTGAGTGCAATTGGCTAACCTTAATTGAGATGGATTAATTTAAACTAATCCCTTAGTATATATAGGGATTAAACACTTAGGCTCCTCATTTTTTACTTCAAAAATCTGAAGAATACACCCTAGAGGGAGAGAGTGGGAGCTCAACCTTGGGAATTTGCAAGTGAATTCAAGAAACTAGGAGGATTAGCTCAAGAATTGGTTATAATTGGAAGAGTTAAGGCTTCTAGGTGAGTAATTGAGCTCAAATTCATGAGTTTAAATTTATAATCAAGTGAATTCAAGTATGATATGTATCTAAGGGCAAGAATTGAGTTGAATGTAATGAAATTGGAGTTGTATATACATGCATGTTGCATTTACCATGATTATGTTCAATTGAGTATGACACATGAAGATTGAGCATCAAAATTCACATGCATGCATAATTTTAATGAGCTTCATGATTTTGGGCATCATTTGTGCCATTTGATGTAGGATTGGAGTCAATAATTGACATGCATGAATGATTCATGAAGATATGAAGCTTGTGTGAAATTTGAATGCATAAACTTTGGCCATACTAAGAAGAATGAGAAATAATTTGGAGAATTAGATCATGATTTTGAGTAATTGGTCTCAAATTATCCATGTTCTCATGCCATATAATGTCTTTCCATGTTTTTGTACCAAAAGCATGAGCTTTGAACCTTTAAGCATCAAGTTTCAACTTCAAACACAATTCTGGAAATTTCAGAATTCGACATGTCCGCTCGAGCGAGAAAAATGTCGCTCGAGCGTGAGAATCAAGCTCCCAAAAGTTTTGCAGACATTGATGACCACTCGAGCTAGAATAATGACACTCGAGCGCAACTTACATATTTTGACTCTTGGCTTGAGTGACCAAAGTCACGTTCGAGCACAAAAATAAGGCAACCAGTACTTTTGTAGACCAAAGGGTCTGCTCGAGCGAGAAAATCTGCGCTCGAGCGGAAAGCCCTGTTTCAGAAATTTTGAAAGTCGCTTTATGTTTTGTTTTCCTTTCTCTTTCATTTCTAAGCACTCTTAAGCATGCATTGAGCACACTAAATGAATTAAAGAACATGAATGAAGCCTAAGAACATTAAGCAAATTTAAGAATGGACTGAATCGTATTATGACCCAATGTATTATGAATTATGTAGGGTCAAGTGTAAGGACAAATCAAGCACCGGAACACAGTGAGTAATACTTTAGTAAAGATATGTTCATATATGCTATTTTTAAATACTACTCATGTGTAAGTTTTCTGGATTTGTGAATTAGAATTATGAATGAGCATTCTATTCGTCTGATTGTGCTAGACTCTGTAATGAAATTGAATAGTACGAAATCATTTGATTACATGGACCAAAGGTTGTTCTGAATGAATATGAAATGGGCCTAAAGGTCGTCCTGTATATTTGATTATATGGACCATAGGTCGTTCTGTATGTATATGAAATAGGCCTAAGGCCGCTTTGTATAACTGTTGAATAGGCTAGAGGCTGTTCCGAATAAGGGAATCATTGGACCTAAGGTCGTTTTGAATGCAGAGATGAACGTGAATATGATCATGGATCATGAGTGCGCATAAATGTGAAAATGGATTAGTTGGACCCAAGGTCGATTTGTGTGTGAATTGGATCCAAGGTTGCTTACATATGGTAAACCTAAGGTCGTTTCGCACATATCGGACCGAGGGTCATTTTGCCTATGAGTTGGACCCAAGATCGTTTTGCTTGTAATGGACCAAGAGTCGTTTTGTAAGTATGAGTTGGACTTGAGGTCGTTTAGTATATGAATATGGATAAGATATATGATATGTTGGACCTAAGGTCGTTTTGCGTTGGTATCGACCAACAAGTTTGGGTTGTAACCTATGAATTAAACGAATCTCATTCATAAACTCCTTTGCTTTGGTATTATTCACTGGGTGTTAGCTCACTCTTTATTTATACGTATGTAGGTGAGCAACGGGATGTCCAGCCTCAACCCCAGTGAGCAATGAGAAACCAAATTTTGAGGAGTCAACTAAGGTCGCCTTACACAAGAGGCGAACTTTTGTTTTGCCTTTCCTTTTTGTTCTCTTATGGTCATGTATGACTAACTTTGTGTATAACCTTAGATTTTAGTGTTGATACTGGTTTGAATGATCCTAGACATACGTAGTACATACATAATGTAAATATTACATGGTGTGAGTTATTATATGTATATGAGAAAGTTTTTTATTAAACCATGTATGCACAGCTCGTTGGATAATTTTTGTAAGTATTGTTTCCGCAGTTTGGCCCCCTATTATTAAATATGGTTTGATTTCTGACTAAGGTCGTAGGTAATCTCATGATTATTGGCTGGTTATGACTCTAATCCATAGGGGCGGGTTTGGGCATGACACAAGTATGACATGAAAATGTGCATTTGTAAATGTGACTTATGTGTATATTATCTGTGAAAGTTATAATGTATGTTCCTCTAGATCATGGTGAGAATAAGGGTACAAGATGGAGAGGATTCAACCTCCGCACAACTTGATAGAATGGAGGCAATGATCATGGACATGGCAGAGGCCTTTAGACAACAACAACAACAACAACAACCACTGCCACTAATGCTTGTGCCACCACCTATAGTGTAAGACCACCAAGCTAACAACCGAACTATTGCTCTCACAAAGGAATTTAAAAAGATGAAACTGCCATCGTTCAAAGAAGGAATTGATCCACTAAAGGCGGAGGCTTGGGTGCTAGGTATGGAGAAATTGTTTGAAGTCTTTCCATGCACAGAAGCACAGAAAGTCTTGCTTGTTGCTTTTACACTAGAGGATGAGGCACGGCGTTGATGGATACTTATCCGAGAAGAACACCAAGGAATGAATTGGGCTCAATTTTTGGAGATCTTCTATGAGAAGTACTTCCCCCAGAGTATCTGAGACAGGAATGTATCAGAGTTTGAAAACTTGAAGCAAGGGAACAAAACTGTAGCGGAGTATGAAGCACAGATTACTGAGTTAGCTCGTTTCGCGCCGCATATGGTCGATACGGACTACAAAAAGGCAAGAAAATTTGAGGGAGGTCTCCAAGACTCTATTCTTGAGAAGATTAATGTGTTAAAGGTACAGAAATACGTGGATGTATTAGATAAGGCCATCATAGCGAAAGGTAACCAAGCCAACTGCAACTGGTACTCGGATTGGAAGGGCAAAAAGCAGGGTTCTAATATGCACAAAGGGTCAGCATCTTTGCAAAATAAGAAACAAAATTTGGGAACTTCCACCACTTCGGGTTCTACCCGTGATTCGGCGGCACCAACTTGCCCAGAGTGTGGAAAGAAGCATCGGGGGGTTTGCTATCGAGCAACAGGAGCTTGCTTTAATTGTGGAAAAACGGGGCATATGGTGAAAGATTGTCCTACGTTTGGGCAACAAAAAGGAAATAGGCCAACTGCTAGTTCAGCCGGTTCCACTCCTACGTACAACAAAGACCCCGGCAAGGCTTACTACTTCTAGAGACAATGTTAGGCAAAGGAGACTCTTTGCTCTTGTTTCGGGCGATGTCCAGAATTCAGATGGTGTGGTTTCAGGTACACTTTCCATCAATGGCCAACTTTCTCATGTGCTACTTGATTCGAGTTCCACTCATTCCTTTGTTTCAAAAACATTTGCTCCTAATTTGAATAAATCTATGGAACCCTTGAATTATGTGTTGTGCGTGTCTCTCACATCTAAGGACTATATGTTATGTGCTTCTATGTATCCTACATGTAAGTTTTTACTTGGAGATATTCCATTATGTCCTAATTTGATGCCTCTTGATATGGTACACTTTGATATAATTTTGGGAATGGATTGGTTAGCTAAGTATCATGCAACCATCGATTGTGTGTCTAAGCAAGTTGTGTTCCGCCCACCAGGTCAATATGAGTTTACTTTTGCAGGACATGGGGTAGTCCCTCCACCCTATTTGATATCGGCTATGAAAGCTTGCAAACTACTTCTAAAAGGTTGTAGGGGTTATTTGTGAAGCATTATGCATGCAGAGACAACCGAGGTGGGTGTTGAAAATATTCAAATTGTTAGTGAGTTTTTGGATGTATTTCTCGAAGAATTGGCAGGGGACTTGACAGACCGTGAGAATAAGTTTGTTATTGATATTGTACTGGGTACTCAACCAATTTCTAAGGCTCCGTACAGAATGTCTCCAGCAGAAATGAAGGAATTGAAAATGTAGTAGCAAGAATTGCTTGACAAAGGGTTCATCCGACCGAGTACATCTCCATGGGGCGCACCTGTTTTGTTTGTGAAGAAGAACGATGGGACCCTTCAGTTGTGTATTGAATACCGAGAACTTAATAAGGTAATGGTGAAGAATAAATATCATTTACCATGGATTGATGATTTGTTTGACCAATTATAGGGGGCACAAGTGTTTTCTAAAATTGACTTGAGATCCAGATACCATCAATTAAAAGTCAAAGAAGAGGATGTGGAGAAAACTGCCTTCCGAACCAGTAAGGCCATTATGAATTTTTAGTCATGTCATTTGGGGTTACGAATGCACCAGCAGCTTTTATGGATTTGATTAATCGAGTTTTTAAACCGTATTTGGATGAGTTTGTGGTGGTGTAGACACCCTATTTTGACCAGCCCTAAGACTTGGGCATTTTATTTTGACCACCCTCACCAGAAAAATCAAATTGAAATTTTAATCTCGAAACTCACCCATTTTGGTCAAATTAAAATATTTTTATTTGAATTTATAATTTTTTATAATTTTGTGTGTTTGTACAAATTTTTAGGTGTGTTTATATAAATTGACATGTGATATTTGATAAAAAAAAATAATAATAAAAACAAAAATAAAATAAAAATATAAAAAATATAAAAAAAGAAAAAAGAAAGGTGATGAGCGGTGGTGCACAATATTTTTAGTAGGATTATGATGTTTTGGTGGGTGAGGGATATAAGGCATCTTAAAAAAATAAAAAAAGAAAGCACCTGTGTAAAGGACAATACACAGTATATTCGGTGGGCAAACAAAAAAAACAAAAAGAGAGATAAGAGAAAGGAGTGGGTGGGGTGGTTGGTTTAAAGAATCATATCTCTCTCTCACAAAGGGGGGTTTGAATTGATTTTAAAAGGATTTTTGTGGGGAGCAAAAAAGAGGACTTCAACTCTCTCTCTCTTTGATCTCTCCCTCGGGTTGCATTTGGAGAGGAGGAGGAGAAAAAGGATTTGAGCACTACACAATTTTCAGAGAGAAAAATGTTAGGGAGAGAAAGATGAGAGAGAGGGAGAGGCCACACACTGCACATCACCATACACACACTCACCAGACACACACACTACACAACACACCACCCATGCACACGGGCACACGGCCACCTCCCTCCCTCTCGGCACCTCACTAAAACACAGACACACGGGTTTAGATTGGGAGGGAGAGAATCACACTACCACTGATACACACTCACGGATCACACACACTACAGGGGGGGCTAACAAACAGAGTTCTCTCTTCTCTCTCTCGGAAAAACAGAGGCACACAGAGGGGGATGGAGGCACACACTGCCATCTCACTGTCTCTCTCGGAGCTCTCGAGCAAGGGCCATGAAAAATGTTAAAAGCTACTGGGTCTCCCTCTCGGCAGAGAGATATATGCATGGCAGCTCTCTCCCTCCTGCTGGGCACCTCACTGAAACACACACCTACATACACACTCACAGCAGCTAGAAGGAGACATCCACATTCACACACCATATACACACTGGACACATGCACACCCAACACTCAACACACACATTAGGATACACAATACACACGGGTTAGAGGAGACTCACCACTCCCACACTCATATACATAACACACCCAGCATCTATACAGAGGAGAGAGAGGGTCTTTGATCGGAGCTACACACCACACACCATTGACAGATCACACACAGATCCACACATGCACATTCAGGATCTCTCTCTCTCTCTCCCTCTCTCGGCTTGGAGAGGGAGACCATGCACACACCCACCACTCTCGGCACCTCACTGACAGACCACAACACCATAAACACACACACCATGCACACACGGCACACCACACACACCCAGTAGCCACAACACCCGTCACGGCCATGCACACACATATACAACACACCAAACCCAGCTCTCTTCTCTCTCTAGACATTCCTAGGCTTCTCTCTCTCTCTCTCTCTAAAAAGCAGAGGCACACCACACCATCTCGGCACCTCTGTCTCTCTCCCCGATCACACACAGCACATGCATACACAAGCAGCCCCTGTCTTACTTTTGCTTCGTTGGAGAAAAATAAAGTCATGGTTATTGGGCCGTAAAGTTGTGGGATTCTAGTGCTGCAGAATAATAACCCATGTAGATGTCATTCATGTTGGGTTGGTGCATTTTTGATTGGTCAATGGGCCGGCTTGACAGTGGGCCGGTTTTGGTTGAGTGTTGATGGGGACTCCATTGAAGATGAATACATGGGCTGAGGCATGAGGACCGATGGTTATTTGCAAGTTGATGAATGGCTGGGGATTTTAAACTTTTTTTTTTTTTTTTTATTTTGATTTTGAGTGTTTTGGTGAGGTTTTATTTTGTTTTATTATTTCTTCCTCCTCTTTTATTTGGATCTTTAATATTTAAATGATTGTAATAATCCCCTACCCCGCTTCTTTCTATCCCATTCTTTTACTCGCTTTCCCTAACTGTACATATGTATATATATCTGACATACCATACATATCCATGCTTTACATTCATGTCTCATGGATTAAGATTCGGCTACATTTACATGTGTGGATTTAATCAATTCTTCTGTGATTCTATGCGCTACCTCATGTTATTGAGATGATTTACATGTCATATCTTAGAAGCCGAATCTTTAGCTGTATCTCATGAGTGAATTGCATTAGGATTCTGTATATAAGATCATGCATATTTTACTAACTTTGTTTTGTAGCTGTTCGAGGGACGTCGGTCAATCTGCGAGTTTTTATGCTTTAGCATCCCATTTGTGTGTGATTTTCTTATTATGTTTAGCATTCTACCATGAGGCTAATTGATTAAATGATAAACTGTTTGAATGCCTGTGGATGAAGACTTGTTGTTTCAATTGGAATAATTCAATAAATGTACGTTTTAAGCCCACTTTGCAGTGGCAAATTCACAAACTTTAAGCGCACTTTGTCAAGTGGCAAATTCAAACCCTTTTCGACAAACATACATGAAATTGAATTGTTCCAATTTGAGCAAACTAGTCTATACTTGTATGCTTCACATAGTAAATTTTAGGATTTACTAAAATAATCAGAACATGAACATATAAAGAAAATAAAAGTCATATCATGGTTTAGTAGAGGCCGATCTTTTGATCGGGTGAGCGGGGGTGCTCATTATTGACCTTCCCCTCTCATACCTAAGGTTCCGAGCCAAGCATCCTTGGTACGACGAACAGTGGCCTTGGCACCGAGTCATGGGTTTCCTAATTTCCCAAAATATTAGGTGGCGACTCTGAGATCTGATGACGCAGTCCATTTTTGACAAAATTGCAATAAAATGGATTTTTAATAAAAGTTGCCAAATCTGGACTCTCATCTACGTTTCACATTGCACTCGTGAGACTGAGATCAAAGAGATCTCGGGGTCCGAACTGTTTAACGCGCGCGGGTACCCCCCCCGGGCATGTTACAGTTTCTGGCGACTCTGCTGGGGATTTATGAAACCTTGACTCGAACTCCATGATATGACTTTTATTTTCAATTATATGTTTATTGCATTGCGTGCATTAGTGCACTTAAAGTTCCTGTGTTGCCTAGATACTGGTGGGAGCACAGGCACACTTTTTGTGACATTACACCTATCTCTACGTTACTTTAGAGGCCTTGTGTTGTAACCTTTTGAGATTTGTCAAAAGGGTAGCTTTGCTATCTAGCTCTGCTATCTAAGGTTCTCAGACTCCGAAGAGAGGCTATTTGACTCTTCTGATTTCCTGGGATCTTTATTGGTTATGACCCAAAGGACTCTTTGGTAATGTCACATTGACTTCAACCCCTAGAGTAGAGCCAATCTTGTACATATAGTGAGCTATAGTACCTTTCAAAATTAGGACAGGATGCTCTTCCATTTCTAGGATGTATGATGCCACTTGTTTGAATAGTGAAACCCTAGATCATTTCAAAGCTAGGATAGGATAACCCTACCCTCCATAGGGGTGTTTGTTCTCTTTCCTGTTATGTGTTATGTGCAATGTCTATACAGGGGTTCTCAAATTCAAGTGAGTGGTTCAGGCATTTTAGTTTGTGGGGTTCAGTGTGTTTTTAATGAGGGCATAATTGGAAGTTCCATTTTGTTTCTGTAATTGGGGAGTGACCACCTGTTGATTGCACGGGCTTTATTTTGAATGTTGTCAATGGCCCACACTTTGACTGGCAATTTGAGAATGGTTTTATTCTGAGTTCTGAATTGAGTATTGAGTCTAAGTTTGACTCCACCAAGTTTGTAGAGTTAGAGTCAGGCTCGAGTCAGCCTAATGAGTCAGAGTCTGTTGATTTCGATAGTGCTAACCTGGACATTTCTGTCCTGTCTAGGTCCTCTTTGTCATTTTCTTTTGAGTATGTTGTCAAAAGTCTGTTGTCATTGCTGAGTCATAGTCTCTTTTCAATAAACAGAAAAACAAAAAAAAATAAAATGCCATAGAGTCTGCCTACTTTTTTGTGCCTTAATTCATCGCATTGACCAAAGTTTTTCAAAAAATTTAAAAAAAAAAAAAAAAACGAAGAGGAAGAATTTCCTCGGATTTGCAAATTTTGATCAACTGAGAGGAAGAGAGGTGTGCTAAGCCTTTGATGAATAAAATCATTTTTGTTAATGTGGGTACTGAGAAGGATCCTGTCTTGGTCCAAATTGGTTCTATCTTATCTTCGTAAAAGTACGAGTGATTAGTCACTTTGTGAAAAGATTTCAAAAACTGTTTTTGCGTGGTTCTACGAAGACATGCCTGGAATTAGTTATACAGCATAGGATCCCTCTTGACTCGTGGTCCGACCTCCTTAGCTCCTTAGCTTTCAAACCGTGATTTGAAGTATTCCATGATCAATCAAAGTGTAAGGCTTGCATAGCCGAATGGGAAATAGCCCTTGAACAAGGGGCCATAATGTGATTCAAATGGAGACGGTCCTTCAACTAGGGGCAATAAGGCCGAATATGATTTAGATTGGAAATAGCCCTTGAACTAGGGGCAATGATGTGATCCAGATTGGAAACAGACCTTGAACTCAGGGTAGAGAATGTGATTTCGATTTGAAACAGCCCTTGAACTAGGGGCAAAAGTGTGAGGCTTGCATAGACTGAAATGGAGGCAGCCCTTGAACTAGGGGCAATAAGGTACCACCCTTAAGAGGCTCGTTGAGCTGAAAACCCGGAAGGGCGACCCAGGCAAAAGTTAGAGCACAAAAAAAAAAGAAGGAAAAATAAAAATAAAAATGAAAAGCTCGCAAGGTTGAAAACCCGAAAGGGCGGCTTTGGCAAAAGTTAGAGCGTAAAAGGAGAGTGTCAATACCCGAGTGAACCTTAGCCAAAACTATGTATGGCCTGTGATTCAGATTGGAAACAACCCTTGAACTAGGGGCAAGAAGGTCGGATGTGATTTAAGATTTGAAGCAATCCTTGAACTAGGGGCAAAAGGTTGGATGTGATCAAAGAGTTAAAACTGAATCGTTTCCCAATGAAGACCGCCTAGAAAGGCAAAACCCAGAATTTGAAAGAATGAATTTTATTATTGAAGGACAGTCGAGTTCCTATCCACTACACTAAGGGCAAATTCGGACCCAATTCAGTCTAGTCCCTACATCGCCATATCTACTAGTCAAGTGTAGCAGTTGTTCTTATAGATGGTCTAGAGATTTCACACCCAATCAACATGGACAAGTTAGAATGAAAGTAACCCTTGATAGGCTCGTTGGGCTGAAAACCCGGAAGGGCGACCCAGGCAAAAATTAGGACAGAAAAACAAAAAAGTAGAAACTCAAAAGAAATAAAAAAAAATGAACAAAATGAAAAACAAAAATAAAAAAAATGAAAAGCTCGCAAGGTTGAAAACCCGAAAGGGCGGCTTTGGCCAAAATTAGAGCACAAAAGGAGAGTGTCAATACTCGAATGAATCTTTGCCCGAACTACGATGGCCTGATTCCTATCTTTGGGATACGTAGGTAGCTTCATCTCGAAGTTCGGCCCTAATAATTTTTGAACTTATTCATTTCGTCCATGTTTGTTTGGTGTATCTTTAGTCGACTTGGTTGTCCTATCCGTGTTTGATTGGTGTATCTTCATTCTGCTCAGTTCAGTTGGTTTTGATTCAACTTGGTTCGGTTCGGTTCGGCGGTTCGGTTTGGTCCAATTCTGCTCGACTTCATTCGGTTTGGTTTTGCTTGGTTCAGTTGGCTTGGTTCGGATATCACCTTTGATTATCTGGTTTGGGACTATGCACCCCAATGGTTGATTCCATGTTAGTTGAGTAGTGGCCATTTGCAAAAATAGGTTTTGATTAATTTGAATAAAGCTGACTAATTTTTCTCGAAAATTGTTCCATTTTAACAAAACTTGGACCATTCTTTGGATTTGAAAAGGGAAAATTTTTAGTGCTCACAGTTTAGCTTACATGATTTGAAACAGAAAATGGAATAAGTATGCTAATCTAACTCTCATGTTGATCAAAACATTTTTTACAAAAAAAAAATCAATCAAGAGACAAAAAAGGATCAAGGCAATGAACTAGGGGCATAGTCGAGTTAGAGATTCTATCTTCTCCACCACTCGAGTCAACTATTCAGTATATATAAGTGTGTATTCATACCAGTCAAGGTATTCATACCAGTCAGTGTATATAAGTGTGTATTCATACCAGTCAGTGTATTCATACTAATCAGGGTATTCATACCAGTCAGTGTATATAAGTGTGTTCTTTTCATACCAGTCAGTATATTTATACCAGTCGGTGTATTTATACCAATTAGTGTATATAAGTGTGTTTGGATTAATTTGCTTCGTTTTTCAGTTCGTTGGGTCATTTGTTGATTCAGGTCAGTATGGATCAATGTCCAATTCAGAGTTCCAATTTCAATCAATCTCAAAATTCGATCAAACAAAAGTATTTTCAAACTCAAAGTGATATGCCAGTCACACCATTGAGATACAAAATTGAAACTTTTTATACAGTCAGGGGAGGACATCCCCGATTACAGAGACTCCAACAAAAAAAAAAAAAAAAAAAAAAAAAAAAAAAACAAAGACTCCAAAATAAGAAGAAAAAAAACAAAACAAAAACAAATAAAACAAATAAAAAAAAACAACAGAAAATACAGAAAAAAAAAAAGAAGAAAACCAGAAATACAAAAAAAACAAAACAAAACAAAACAAAAACAGAAAATACAAAAAAACAAGAAAAAAAAAAAAGAAAAAAAAAGAGGGATCTTTTTTCTTTCTTCTCCGGTGACTGCCACGAACCAACTTCACTTACTCGGCTCTTCCGTCGCCGAGCTCTTCCGCTTTTTGTCGTTCTTTTTGTCGTCAACCTTCGAAGGCCCTTCTCCAGTACTTCCACCAAGAACGACAACAGTGTTTCTGCCGACAGAGTCGGCTCCCCGCCAACCATCAAAGGCGAGGTACGAAGATGCCCCAAATCGGGCCATAGAGGTGGATTGCCTTTTCAGCTCCTTGTTTTCAACCTTCAACTCCTTGTTTTCAGCCTTCAAGGCACAAATCTCTACCCGTGCATCTCTGTACATGCACTGGAGTAGAGACAGTTGGGCGTTGACCTGGTATACCTCACACGCCTTGTTTTGCAGACGGTGAGACAGGTTAGTGACCGCCGCCACTGTCTCCATGCAGGACCTCAACGTGTAGTGGTTGGCCTCGATATCATTTTGAGTAGCCATCACTTGCTCAACTGATAGTGTGGGAAGACTAGGTTGAGTAAGAGCAGAGGCACTTGGCCCAGAGGAGCTCGATGGACCATTAAGATCCGGAAAAAGAGAGAGAGGGCGAGATGAAGCCATGTATAGGAAGAGAGAGGAAAGAAGGGAGTCACAGAGGAATGACAGAAAATAGATGAGGAAAAGAAGAAGGAGGAGGAAGACGGAAAAGTGATGAAGAAGAACATGAAAGAGTGATGGAAGCAAAAGAAGAGAACGGTTAAGAAGAAGAGGGAAGATACTGAAGAGAAGAAGAAGACGAGAGAGAAAGACAAAGAGAGGGTGAGAGCCGAGGCTAGCTTACATCGAGGCGGTCTGCTTTTGTCGGCCAGTGACGCAAAAGCAGGCCGTGTGTTAGGCGTGGCTATCGAAAAATAGGAAGAGACGCGGGAGAGTTGTGTATGCATATATGTATATATATTGTATAGCTATGTAATATAAATATTTGTTTGAACATTTGGGTCACAGGTGTGGCTTGGGTTCAGTGGTATGGCTCAATGGTTGAAGGCTGAAAGGCTGAGCCCGAGGTCAAGGGTTCGAACCCTACATCAAGTGTTTCTTTGTTTTGTTTTTGTTTTGGTTTTGATGTATAGATGTTTTGTCCACCTATATATATATATATATATATATTTGTTTGAATTGTTTCTGTCACACGAGTGGCTTGGATTCAATGGTTAGGCCCAGTGGTTGAAGAGTGAGAGGCTGAGCCTGAGGTCAGGGGTTCGAACCCCACATTGAGTGTTTCTTTTGGTTTGTTTTGGTTTTATGTATATATATGTCTTGTATAGTATATATATATATTTGTTTGTATATTTTGTCACAAGAATGACGTGGCTCAGTGGCTAAGGACTCGGAGGCCGAGCTTGAGGTCAGGGGTTCGAAACCCCGCATTCCATATCCATCCATTTTGTGATTTTCCTTTCTTTTTTTGTGTGTTTTGCGTACGTGTGCTGACGGTAGCAAACAGAATATTCCCCACCTGTGTATATCTCCGTATATATATCTATGTATATACCTATATATATTTGTGTCGTATGCACTGTATATATCTGTGTATATGTCTGTATTTTGTCTATACATATCTGTGTATATATCCGTATATGTTTGTGTATAGGTCCGTATATGTCTGTGTCATATATACGTGTATATATACTGTATAGGTCTATGTCTGTGTATAGGTCTGTTATTTGTCTGTGTATATTGTCGTATTCGTATGTATTTTGTTTGTACATGGTATATGTATATGGTATTTGGTTCGAACATACAATTCCTTCTTTCATTCTGTGCATCTATCGCACAATAATCTCACTTCATGCACCTACCACATAAATCTCAAATTCAATCGCCCTACTTTGGACACCGCACTGCTTTGTGCATCAATTTCAATCGCCCTGCTTTGGGCACCGCACTGCTTTGTGCATCAATCGCCCTGCTTTGGGCACCGCACTGCTTTGTGCATCAATTTCAATCGCCCTGCTTTGGGCACTGCCCTACTTTGGGCACCGCACTGCTTTGTGCATCAATTTCAATCGCCCTGCTTTGGGCATCGCACTGCTTTGTGCATCAATTTCAACCGCCCTGCTTTGGGCATCGCACTGCTTTGTGCATCAATTTCAATCGCCCTGCTTTGGGCACCGCCCTGCTTTGGGCATCGCACTGCTTTGTGCATCAATTTCAATCGCCCTGCTTTGGGCACCGCCCTACTTTGGGCATTGCACTGCTTTGTGCATCAATTTCAATCGCCCTGCTTTGGGTACCGCACTGCTTTGTGCATCAATTTCAATCGCGCTACCTTCCGCATCGCACTATCTTGTACACTCTCCCAGTCTATGAGACCTTAAATCCTACGTGGTCTAGGAGACCTTAAATCCTCTAAAGGTGCAATTCCTTTGGTGTTTGTCGTGCCCGAACGACTTCAATCAGTCTGGTATAGTCACTTGACTTTGTTTGTAATGAGTTCCTAGGAGATCAACTGAGACAGTGGAAACTAGAGTTCGAATGGCGATGCCTAGAACGCAAAAGGTTTGGGATTTCCGAGACTAAAATCTGGTTTAAATACCCAGGGGTGTATCCCCAGCTTGAAATCTGTATGGCAGCCCCAAAGGTTGAGATAGCTTGTATGCGCCTCAACTCTGGAAACTGAACCAACCTAGTCTGTCACCCTGTTGGAGAATAGGGAAAGTTGCAAACATAGCCAGCATTCCATGACATTGCATTGCATTGTATAAATCATGAATTTTCAAACAACCATTGTTGTTCTCCTTGGTTAAAACCTTCCCTCTCTCCGTATGAAATACGTTGAGATATGCCTATTGGTTACACCATTGTCTTTCTCCTTGGTTAAAACCTTCCCTCTCTCCGTATGAAATACATTGAGATATGCCTGTTGGTTACACCATTGTCATTCTCCCTGGTTAAAACCTTCCCTCTCTCCGTATGAAATACGTTGAGATACGCCTGTTGGTTACACCATTGTCTTTCTCCTTGGTTAAAACCTTCCCTCTCTCCGTATGAAATACGTTGAGATACGCCTGTTGGTTACACCATTGTCATTCTCCTTGGTTAAAACCTTCCCTCTCTCCATATGAAATACGTTGAGATACGCCTGTTGGTTACACCATTGTCATTCTCCTTGGTTAAAACCTTCCCTCTCTCCGTATGAAATACGTTGAGATACGCCTGTTGGTTACACCATTGTCTTTCTCCTTGGTTAAAACCTTCCCTCTCTCCGTATGAAATACGTTGAGATATGCCTGTTGGTTACACCATTGTCATTCTCCTTGGTTAAAACCTTCCCTCTCTCCGTATGAAATACGTTGAGATACGCCTGTTGGTTACACCATTGTCTTTCTCCTTGGTTAAAACCTTCCCTCTCTCCGTATGAAATACGTTGAGATATGCCTGTTGGTTACACCATTGTCATTTTCCTTGGTTAAAACCTTCCCTCTCTCCGTATGAAATACGTTGAGATATGCCTGTTGGTTACACCATTGTTGTTCCACCCTGGTTAAAATACAGTCAGGTGCGCCTGTCTATTTACACCACTCATTTTCCTCTCGCGTGAGACGCGTTAGGTCTTTGACTCACTCGGTTAAAAACATCAGGTGCGCCTGATGTTTACACCATCCTTCTTCCTCTCACGTGAAACGCGTTAGGCCTTTGATTCACTCGGTTAAAAACATCAGGTGCGCCTGTCGTTTACACCATTTTCCTCCTTTCGCGTGAGACGTGTTAGGATGTTGGTTTCTCTTGGTTGAGGTCTTCCCTCTCTTGCATGATCATAAGCTCTTCAAATTGGCTTCGCGAAGCGTGTAAGTCCAACCTTCAAACTGCATTTTGAGCATGTCACTTGCATTCTGCCCCTGAACTACGATGGTTTGATTCTTTGCAAAGGGATACGTAGGCAACCTTCGGGTTCAACCACTTGCATTACATTTGATTTGTTTGCCCAAGTCTTACGGCCTTGTCAAAGGGGTCGTCTTCGGGCTTTGACATTCACTCACGTCATTTCATGACTTCGAGCTCTGTCAAAGAGGGGCAACTGCAGACACCCCATTTTGACCGGCCCTAAGACTTGGGCATTTTATTTTGACCACCCTCACCAGAAAAATCAAATTGAAATTTTAATCTCGAAACTCACCCATTTTGGTCAAATTAAAATATTTTTATTTGAATTTATAATTTTATATAATTTTGTGTGTTTGTACAAATTTTTAGGTGTGTTTATATAAATTGGCATGTGATATTTGATAATAAAAAAATAATAAAAACAAAAAAAAAAAGAAAAAAAATATAAAATATAAAAAAAGAAAAAAGAAAGGTGATGGGCGGTGGTGCACAATATTTTTAGTAGGATTATGATGTTTTGGTGGGTGAGGGACATAAGGCATCTTAAAAAAATAAAAAAAGAAAGCACCTGTGTAAAGGACAATACACAGCATATTCGGTGGGCAAACAAAAAAGAAAAAAAGAGAGATAAGAGAAGGGTCATGCTAGGTTTCATGAAAACTTTCATGAAAACAATCATGAAAATTCATCTGCACCGTTGGATCATGAGATCATATCTGATCTAACGGTCCAGACAGTTTTCATGATGGTTTTCCTTAAAAGTTTTCATGAAACCTAGCATTTCTCATAAGAGAAAGGAGTGGGTGGGGTGGTTGGTTTAAAGAATCATATCTCTCTCTCACAAAGGGGGGTTTGAATTGATTTTAAAAGGATTTTTGTGGGGAGCAAAAAAGAGGACTTCAACTCTCTCTCTCTGATCTCTCCCTCGGGTTGCATTTGGAGAGGAGGAGGAGAAAAAGGATTTGAGCACTACACAATTTTCAGAGAGAAAAATGTTAGGCAGAGAAAGATGAGAGAGAGGGAGAGGCCACACACCGCACATCACCATACACACACTCACCAGACACACACACTACACAACACACCACCCATGCACACGGGTACACGGCCACCTCCCTCCCTCTCGGCACCTCACTAAAACACAGACACACGGGTTAGATTGGGAGGGAGAGAATCACACTACCACTGATACACACTCACGGATCACACACACTACAGGGGGGGCTAACAAACAGAGTTCTCTCTTCTCTCTCTCGGAAAAACAGAGGCACACAGAGGGGGATGGAGGCACACACTGCCATCTCACTGTCTCTCTCGGAGCTCTCGAACAAGGGCCATGAAAAATGTTAAAAGCTGCTGGGTCTCCCTCTCGGTAGAGAGATATATGCATGGCAGCTCTCTCCCTCCCGCTGGGCACCTCACTGAAGCACACACCTACATACACACTCACAGCAGCTGGAAGGAGACATCCACATTCACACACCATATACACACTGGACACATGCACACCCAACACTCAACACACACATTAGGATACACAATACACACGGGTTAGAGGAGACTCACCACTCCCACACTCATATACATAACACACCCAGCATCTATACAGAGGAGAGAGAGGGTCTTTGATCGGAGCTACACACCACACACCATTGACAGATCACACACAGATCCACACATGCACATTCAGGATCTCTCTCTCTCTCTCCCTCTCTCGGCTTGGAGAGGGAGACCATGCACACACCCACCACTCTCGGCACCTCACTGACAGACCACAACACCATAAACACACACACACCATGCACACACGGCACACCACACACACCCAGTAGCCACAACATCCGTCACGGCCATGCACACACATAGACAACACACCAAACCCAGCTCTCTTCTCTCTCTAGACATTCCTAGGCTTCTCTCTCTCTCTCTCTAAAAAGCAGAGGCACACCACACCATCTCGGCACCTCTGTCTCTCTCCCCGATCACACACAGCACATGCATACACAAGCAGCCCCTGTCTTACTTTTGCTTCGTTGGAGAAAAATAAAGTCATGGTTATTGGGCCGTAAAGTTGTGGGATTCTAGTGCTGCAGAATAATAACCCATGTGGATGTCATTCATGTTGGGTTGGTGCATTTTTGATTGGTCAGTGGGCCGGCTTGACAGTGGGCCGGTTTTGGTTGAGTGTTGATGGGGACTCCATTGAAGATGAATACATGGGTTGAGGCATGAGGACCGATGGTTATTTGCAAGTTGATGAATGGCCGGGGATTTTAAACTTTTTTTTTTTTTTTTTTTTGATTTTGAGTGTTTTGGTGAGGTTTTATTTTGTTTTATTATTTCTTCCTCCTCTTTTATTTGGATCTTTAATATTTAAATGATTGTAATAATCCCCCACCCCGCTTCTTTCTATCCCATTCTTTTACTCGCTTTCCCTAACTGTACATATGTATATATATCTGACATACCATGCATATCCATGCTTTACATTCATGTCTCATGCATTAAGATTCGGCTACATTTACATGTGTGGATTTAATCAATTCTTCTGTGATTCTATGCGCTACCTCATGTTATTGAGAGGATTCACATGTCATATCTTAGAAGCCGAATCTTTAGCTGTATCTCATGAGTGAATTGCATTAGGATTCTATATATAAGATCATGCATATTTTACTAACTTTGTTTTGTAGCTGTTCGAGGGACGTCGGTCAATCTGTGAGTTTTTATGCTTTAGCATTCCATTTGTGTGTGATTTTCTTATTATGTTTAGCATTCTACCATGAGGCTAATTGATTAAATGATAAACTGTTTGAATGCCTGTGGATGAAGACTTGTTGTTTCAATTGGAATAATTCAATAAATGTACGTTTTAAGCCCACTTTGCAGTGGCAAATTCACAAACTTTAAGCCCACTTTGTCAAGTGGCAAATTCAAACCCTTTTCGACAAACATACATGAAATTGAATTGTTCCAATTTGAGCAAACTAGTCTATACTTGTATGCTTCACATAGTAAATTTTAGGATTTACTAAAATAATCAGAACATGAACATATAAAGAAAATAAAAGTCATATCATGGTTTAGTAGAGGCCGATCTTTTGATCGGGTGAGCGGGGGTGCTCATTATTGACCTTCCCCTCTCATACCTAAGGTTCCGAGCCAAGCATCCTTGGTTACGACGAACAGTGGCCTTGGCACCGAGTCACGGGTTTCCTAATTTCCCAAAATATTAGGTGGCGACTCTGAGATCTGATGACGCAATCCATTTTTGACAAAATTGCAATAAAATGGATTTTTAATAAAAGTTGCCAAATCTGGACTCTCATCTACGTTTTACATTGCACTCGTAAGACTGAGATCAAAGAGATCTCGGGGGTCCGAACTGTTTAACGCGCGCGAGTACCCCCCCGGGCATGTTACAGGTGGTATTCATTGATGACATTCTTATTTATTCAAAGAGTAGGGAGGAACATGAAAGGCACTTGAGATTAATTCTTCAAACACTTAGGGACAGTAAGTTATACGCTAAATTGAAGAAATATGAATTTTGGTTGAATGAAGTTGTGTTTTTGGGGCATGTGATTAACAAAGATGAGGTGTCTGTCGATCCACAAAAGATAGAGGCTATTGTGAATTGGCATACTCTTACCGATGTTATAGAAGTACGCAATTTTATGGGCTTAGCGGGTTACTACCGGAGATTTGTTAAAGATTTCTCTAAGATTGCAGTGTCGCTTACCCAGTTGACTCAAAAAGGTGTTCCATTTGAGTGGACAAAATTGAGGAAGTCTGCCTTTCGAGAATTAAAGACAAGGCTCACAACAGCACTGGTTCTCGCCTTACCATCAGGTACAAAAAGGTTTGTTATTTACAGAAGGGTTTGTTGTTTATAGTGATGTTTCTTACAAGCGTTTGGGGTGTGTACTTATGCAGAATGGAAGGGTAATTGCATATGCATCTCGACAATTAAAGCCACATGAAAAGAATTACCCTACTCATGATTTAGAATTAGCTGCAGTGGTATTTGCATTGAAAATATGGCGACATTATCTTTATGGAGCAACATGTGAAGTCTACACCGACCACAAGAGCCTCAAATATTTCTTTACTCAAAGGAGCTTAATATGCGACAAAGACGGTGGTTAGAACTCATCAAGGATTATGACTTGCAGATTTATTATCATCCCGGCAAAGCCAACACGGTAGCGGATGCTCTTAGTGGAAAGCCAACGGGAAATTTAGCATGTTTGCTCACGGAACGAAATGAACTATTACTTGACTTGGAAAGAATGGAAGTGGAAATCGTGCTACATGAACGGAGTGCAGCACAACCTGCTATTATTGAGGAAATTAAACAAAGGCAATTGGAGGACAAATTTCTCAAGAAAGTATTTGATGAGATGGAAGCAAAACCGAGACCGGGATTTTCTTTAGAAGCTCAAGTGTTGAAATTCAAGGGAAGATTGTGTGTTCCTAATGTCCCCGAAATTAAAGGAAGAGTCTTAGAAGAAGATCACAAGTCCAGATTTACTGTGCATCCTGGGAATATCAAAATGTACCAAGATCTCAAGCAAGCTTTTTGGTGGCCCAATATGAAAAGAGAAATTGTGGAGTTCATTTCAAGATGCCTTCAATATCAACAAGTGAAGGTGGAGCACCAAAGACCGGCGGGGTTACTTCAACCTCTCCCTATTCCAGAATGGAAGTGAGAGCATATAACTATGGATTTTATTGTGGGCTTACCCCGAACACCCCGAGGTATTGATTTTATATAGGTAGTTATGGATAGATTAACTAAATCTGCTCACTTTTGCCTGTGAAAACTGTTTATAATGCCGATAGACTTGCTACTGTGTACATTGCTGAGATTATTCGATTGCATGGTGTTCCGGTTTCCATTGTGTCAGATAGAGATTCTAAGTTTATATCAAGCTTTTGTCAAAGCTTACAAAAAACATTAGAGACGGAGTTGAGGTTCAGTACCGCATTTCACCCACAAACCGATGGACAATCTAAAAGAACTATAGAGACATTGGAAGACATGCTTCGGATGTGTGTTTTGGATTTCCGTGAAAGTTGGGAAACTCATTTACCTTTGACGGAATTTGCTTATAACAACGGTTTCCACTCCAGTATTGGGATGGCACCATATGAAGCTTTGTATGGGAGAAAATGTTGAACTCTGATTTGTTGGACCGAGCTTAGGGATAGGTCATTGATTGGGCCTGAAATTGTGCAAGTTACTACAAAAAAGATTCAAATCATCCAACAGAGATTGAAAACTGCTCAAAGCCGACAAAAGAGCTATGCAGATCAAAGATTGAGAGACTTGGAATTTGAAGCTGGGGATCATATTTTTGTTAAAGTCACTCCAATGAAAGGGCACACAAGGTTTGGGAAGAAAGGGAAATTGTCACCCCGGTACATAAGGCCATTTCAAATTTTAGAAAGATTGGGTCCGGTTACCTATCGGATTACTTTACCACCGGGCATAGAGCAAGTGCACAATGTGTTCCACATATCAATGTTGCGAGGCTACCTTTAGGACCCTTCTCATGTTATTGACTATCAGCAAATTGTGCTAGATTACGACATGGTTTATAAGGAGAAACCCCTTCGAATCCTTGATCAGTAAGTCAAGCAACTAAGGAACAAGACTACCCCAAGGGTAAAAGTGGAATGGAGAGAACATCATGGAAACGAAGCCACTTGGGAACGGGAAGAAGAAATGAGGCAACAATATCTCAAATTGTTTTCAACTTGAGGTAAACAAGTTTGAAGGACCAAACATCTTAAAGGGGGAAGACTGTGATAACCCAACCCATACTCTACTTAATTATGCATATGATTATGTGTTTGATATGAATTTGAAAGTTTGAATATGTGAATTATGTGAGTCTGTTGGGCGTAGAAATATCTATTGTAATTACAACTTTGAACTGAAATTGAAAGCCTTAGAGACACGATAAACAAAAACCGACTTCATATCTGTGATTAGCATGATTTATAGAGCTTACGGTGAAAGTTTAAAAAATTACAATTCGTAATGATTAAATTGAAATTTTAGAGTTAAGTCATTTATGTGTTGGTCCTCTTGTGTTCTTTATTGTTGCTTGAAAGCTCTAGAGAGTGAGTTAGAGAGAGAGGAAGAAGAAAGCTAGGGATTTGAAGAGAATCAAAGGGCAAACCCTAGATTTGAGTTAAGATATGTTAATTTATTTACAATCTTTGTCTTTAGCTCATCTTTGCCATGGAATCAAGAAGGAATTGTGAACTTGAGGTAGGGTTTTGAGTTTTGTAATTGCTAGAGCCAAATATGTGAGATTGAACCCTAACCTCTTCATCTTTGTTTGATTTGAGACCATTTTTGTGATTGATCTAATGAATAAACCCTAGATGATTCATGAAAACAAGATTTTTTGGAAGATCATTCATGGATTATGTATTTTGAACTTGGTTATGTAATGAATGATTATGAGAAAGAAATGAAACCATGAATCTCAAATAGAAACAAGATTGATAGGTTTAATGTGTAATTACCCTTGAATCATGTTAGTATATCATGTTTTTGAGATGTTTTTGCATGAATTTAGGATTGGAAATGAAGTGGGAGAGTTTGCATTTTTGAGCCATTTTCAGACTGTCTGGGTGTGCCCAGACAGCGGCCATGAGCTCCGCACGAACTGCCCATGAACCAAGCCTGGACCAGACCACACTGTGCACTTGAGTAGCTCAAGCTTCCGTACGAGCGAAGCTAGACCGCTTGAGCGGTTGGGCTGGCAAGAGGAAAAATCTGTTTTTTTGTGTTGATACTCCCAACCTCCAGAACGCATTACCAACCTTATTTAAACCCTTTTGAGAGTGAAATTATGACTAGAAACTCGTCAAAGAATGTTGTGAATTATGGAAGATAAGTGTATGACTTGAAGCAAATGATTTATCGAATATGCATGTGAAATGTTTGTGTAAGTCATGTGGCAGAGGAGACGCCGCGAGATCAAACACATTGTGAGTAATAATATTGTAAATACATGTTATTTATTGTATACCTCGAACCATGAACAGTGAATGGTGCCAACGTTATGATTTGATCGAAATGAAGATACTTCATTTATATTATATGACATATGCAATGTTAGGCCCGAGGTCGTTTTGATATATGTTGGGCCCGAGGCCATTTTGATATATGATTAGGCCTAAGGCCATTCTGTTTGTATGATTATGGATATTCTGAGAACCTTATAGTTATCCATTTACACTGCTTTACTATATTATTACTCATTGAGCTTCGCTCACCTAATATTATGTATGCACATATAGGTGATCTGCAACATGGAGCACACCCCTAGAGTCAGCTTTAGGAGCTATTTTTGTGCCCCAATCGAGTCATGCCTCCGACATGGAGTTTTGTCTTTGACTCACATCATACCTTGACTTTATTTTGTTTTTGCTATTACGGTCTTGGGTTTGTAAACAATACATACAAAGTTCCTTTGATACTTATATTCTTTTTGCATGGGCATGTAAATTATGTGACTGTGTTATATTTTGCTCATATTGGCACAACTCAATGGACTCATTCTTTTGTTGTATAATTCTGCTTTTGGCGCCATTACTATAATTACTCTGTATGTTTGTTTGAGCCCGAAGGTAATCAAGTGATTACCGGCCGGTTATGACCCAAACTTTTAGGGGCAGGTTTGGGTCATGACAATAATCTTGGCCCAAGTCCATCCTTGAAGCATCCATAACTCCCTTTCTTCGAAAAATTTGGATGCCCCAAAGGGCTCACACCCTAAGGCAAAAAATGGTATTTAAATACCCATCAATACTCTCCTCTACAATCAATGTGGGATACAAGGTTTTACACATTTCCCAACACTTCTTTTATGAGGCCAACTTAATGAGTCAATTTCTCATTCAAATCTTAATGATTTTTTGTCATTCTTTTTGTAGTGTAAAGATCTCACTACAAAGAATCTGAACCCACTTTACTCTACCTCAATTGAGGATTGGCACCCACTTTAATATTGCATTAAAGTTGCCAAAAAACCATTATTTTTGCCAACAGAAGAATCGACTGGAAATGCATCATGTAGAAAGTAGAATCAATAGTAACAAATTATAACAACTTTTTAATAATTCTGTTCAATTTAAAGATAACCAGAATAATAAAAAAATTAGAGAACTCTCTCAACAATAATTTTCATAATTTCTAAAAATTAAAGTAGCCATAATTTCAGCGTTGTGGATTAAACAATTGCCCTAGTGTCACTGAGAGAAAAGGCTTGGACAGAGGTGGATTCTTAGTTGATAGCTTCTTTGAAACTTGTTGCATGGTTGGCCGAGATTGTGGACTGGAGCTCAAGCATTCAAATGCAAGCTTCATAGTTGAGATCACTTCTCCTGCAAATTCATCCGTAGGAGGCGAGAGGTGTTGATCCACTACATCCTTTAACAATATGTGATCGGCAGATGATGATGACAATGACAATGACAATGACAATGATGATGATGATAGGAATGAGATGAAAGCGCCCGGATGGCTTCCCAAGATCACTTCCAATGTTACCACCCCAAAGCTATAAACGTCACATTTCTCGTTCACTTCCATTGCGTAAGCAAGTTCTGCCACCCAAAAAAAAAAATTTAAACCCTCTATATCAATGACCAAATTATATTATCCTACATTGTAGGTGCTTGGGTAGAAGTATTGATTTACTTTCTTATTAAGTTCATAGTTGCAACATTAGTACTAAGTTTGCACATATTGAATTTCTTCTCTAGCCTGATTCTGTAATAAAAATTACATATCACTAAATCCAATCTTGCCAATTGCAAGGTTCCTTATTTGGAATATATATCGGGTATAACATTAAGTGATACACACTCTTTTTATTTTTTTTCTTTTTTCTTTTTTTTTTAGCTTGCCTTTTGTTGTCTTTAATGATTTTTTAAAAACTAGCAAAAAAATTCACTTTTTCGGTCCATTTTATTAAACAACCTAAAATTAAAAATATTTCAAGATCGACTTCTCTTTTCTTAAATTTTTTTTTTTTTTCCAGAATCATATAGTCTTGATGAACCTACAAAAATAGACACAAAATTAAAAGAAAAAATTAGTTAAATTTATCTAATTTTATAACTTCGGCACATTAAATAAGGGTAAATTACATTTACCTCCCCTGAGACTTCTGATAAATATAGAGACCTCCCCTGTGGTTTCAATAATTACAGAAACCTCCCCTACTTTAATTGACAATATCAAGATTCTCCCAATTCGTCAATTTTGCACAAACAACATTACTTGCCTATACAAAATAACCATATTACCCTTTAATTTAAGCGTGAAAAAGATAAAAATACCCTACAAAGTAATGCCTTTTTACTTTTTTAACCCAAAGCCACCAACCCAACCCAACCCAACCCAATCTAACCCAACCCAATGGTACCTCACTTCTTGGTCTCCGATGACGACTCGACAAGGAGACCACAGATGACGAGACTGGACCCCTTTTATTCTCTCACAACGACGACCAATGACCCTCACCACACCCAACCTAACCTACCCTCTCCAAACAAACTCTGCAACCAGACTACCACTGACACTTGTTTCTCATTTTCTGCAATCGAACAACCACTATAGAGTATAGTTCGAAATCTCACATATCCACATCAAACCCACAGAGGTGATGGTGGGTATGGTTCCAAATCAAACCCACAGAGGTGATGGCGGGTATGGTTTAAATAGTGGAGAAAGAGATTGTGGCTGAGGTAAACACAACGACGGTGGTTTCAAAGATAGAAAGGGGTTGTGCTACTAGATTAGTGTAAGAGATGGTAAGAGATAAGATTAAGCTTGCCTTTTACTCACTCTACCAATTCCCTCAGTTTTGGGAGTCCAAACAAGAGGTTTCAATTTCCAACTAATTCTGCTTTGCTGATATAATTCGTTTGATTGTTAGATTTTGATTTTGTTTGGAAAAATTATTTGGTGGTGTGTGGCCTATTTTATGTTCTATATTTGATTTGTATGGATTAAAATTTGTTACTTCTTCTATTTCGGTTTACACTATGCAAACTACTCTTATTCCGGAATCAATTAATGAGGCAATTGATTGTTGTAATAATACATTTTTTGGGGGAGGTTCTGATGAGAAAAGGAAGATTCATCTTGTTAAATGGTGGTTTGGGTCTGAAGCAAATGGGTAAAGTTAATAATGCTTTGCCATCTAAAATTGGTGTTTTTCTTTTCTTTTTTTTTTTATAACTGTTATCTAAAATTTGTTGGGAATGGTGGTTATTGTAAGTTGTGGGTGGTGGCTTAGGTCGCGTGGTAAATGTATGAATAAATGGTTGAGCAGTGGTTATCAAAAGTTGTGGGTGGTGGCTATTCTATAGTGTGGGTTTGTAACAGGGGAAATGTAGATAAGAAACGGGAAAGAAAGAAGGATGAACAGAGGAGGAAGAGAAATAAGAGATGAATGGGTTCAAGACACTTGAGGATATTATGGGTATTTCATTACTTATCTTTGATGACATCAATATCTTCTGTTAGTTATATAAACGACAGTCAAAAAATTAGAAAATCTTGATGTATGAGAGATTTTTGTAATTATTGAAACTATATGGGAGATTCTTGTATTTGTCAAAAATCTTAAGGAGGTAAGTGTAATTTACCCTTAGAATAACAATAATAATGTCAAGTAATATGTCTCTGGGGTTAGATTAAATTGAATAACCCTGGCGAGAACAAGTTTGAATTTTATCATTGTACAAGTAAGAAAATTTTAATTTACCCCCAAAAAAAATAAAAATTAAATTAGTAGTCAAAACTGATAAAATCCACAAAAGTCATCATGAAAATCAAAACACTAAGGGTGTGTTTGGTAACGTTTACATTTTCAGTTTATATTTACAAAAAATTTATAAATTGGTTTTTGTTTATTTTTTGTTTATTTTTAAAAAACATAAACTACAAACGCGTTTGGTAATTGACAAAATATTTAAAAAAAATTAAAATATAAAAAAGAGTGAGAAATGGCAAGTAGTGGCAAGTGGTGACGGAAGACGATGGTGGAAAGTGGTGACGGTGGTGGTGGGTAGCTGGTGGTGGTGGGTGGTGGCGGGTGGGTGGTGGTGGTAGGTGGGTGACGGTGGCAGGTGGTAGCGAGTGGGTGGTGGTGGTAGTGGTGGTGGTGGCGGCAGGTGAGTAGCAAATGGCTTGTGGTGGTGGGTGGTGGTGGGTGGGTAGTGGTGGTGGTGGTGGTGGCGGGTGGTGGGTGGTAGCGAGTGGGTGGTGGTGGTGCTGGTGGTGGTGGTGCTGGTGGCAGGTGGGTGGCGAATGGTAGGTGGTGGTGGTGATGGCAGGTGGGTGGCGGATGGTGGGTGGTGGTGGGTGGTGGCGGATGGGTAGTGGGTGGTGATGGTGGATAGGTGGGTGATGGTGGCGGGTGGTGGGTGGTAGCGAGTGGGTGGTGGTGGTGGTGGTGACGAGTGGCGGGTGGCGGGTGGCGAGTGGTGGTGGGTGGTGGCGGGTGTGGTGGTGGTGGTGGTGGGGGGGTGGTGGTGGTGGTGCGGTGGTGGTGGTAGTGGAGTGGTGGTGGTAGAGTGGGTGGTGGTAGTAGGATGGTGGTGGCAGATGTGGAGTGGTGGTGGTAGTAGGTGGTGGATGGTGGTGGCAGGTAGGTGGTGAGTGGTGGTGGCAAATAGGTGGCGGGTGGTGGTGGCAAGCGGTGGATGGTGATGGGTGGTGGCGGGTGGATGGCAGGTGGGTGGTGGTGGTGGTGGCAAGGAGTGGGTAGTGGTGGCAAGTGTGTGGCAGGTGGCTGGTGGCTGGTGGTGGCGGGTGGTGGGTGGTAGTGGCAGGTGGGTGGTGAGTGGTGGTGGGGGGTAGGTGGGTGGTGGTGGTAACGGAAGATGGTGGTGGAAAATGGTGGCGGAAAATGGTGGCTAGTGTTGGGCTAGTGTTGGGTGGTAAAAAAAAAAAAAAAAAACTCAAAACTCAAAACTCAAAACGGAAACACATTTTTTGTGTTTTCATTTTTTGGCCAAATTTATAAACTGAGACCACTGATTTATAAATCAAAAATTTTACCAAACAAGTTTTTATTTGAGTTTTTAAAATTTTTGTAAATATAAACAGAAAACTGAAAACGTAAGTGTTACCAAACGGCACCTAAGGGGCTGTTTGGTAACATTTTTGTTTTCAGTTTTTAGTTTATATTTACAAAAATTTTAAAAACTATCATAAAAATTTGTTTGATAATTTTTTTTGGTTTATAAATGGTTGTCTTAGTTTGTAAATTTGAGAAAAAATTGTAAACTAAAAAAATGAGTTTACGTTGGTTTTTAAACAGAAAACGGAAGCCCAAAAACGCGGAGCTACAGTAAACGCAGAGCTACAATAACACAGACCATGGTTCAAATCTGCAGAGGAGCAATTTTCAATTTCCCAACTACAACGGTAATATATACGTTACCTCTAACTCTACTCATCTTCTTCCTTCACTTTGCTGTTCAAAGAATCCACAATCAAGGCTGGAAGAGAAGGATCGACGCCAGATCAAGGCTAGAGGAGAAGGATCGACGCCGGATCAAGGCAGGAGGAGGAGAATCGACGCTAGAGGAGTCACGATCAATGTTGAAAAGCTCTTCGTCGTCGTTGTCGTCGTCGTCGTCGTCGTCATCGCCGTCGCCGTCGTCGTCGCCGTCGCCGTCGCCGTCGCCGGATCTAGGTGGTCAGTTTGGGGAGGGAGTGGATCGAGGAGTTTTCCGAGGCCGATGCGAATGTCACCGCCGGTGATAGAGGAGGGGGCGAGAGGGCCGAACAAGAGTGAGAGAGAAGAGGACAAATTTAAGGGGCTCGAATTAAGGGAAGAAAAGAGGAGAGAGAGAGAGGAAAAAGAGGAGAGAGATGAAAACAGAAATCTGGGTCGGCTTTCTTCGTCCAAGAACTCCATTTTAGAGAGAGAGAGAGAGAGAGAGAAGGAGATGAAAATAGAAATCTGGGTTTACTTTCTTCGTCGAAGAACTCCATTTTAGAGAGAGAGAGAGAGAGAGAGAGAGAGAGGGGTTGACGAAAGACTTGAGGCCTTAACAAAAAAATATAAATAAAATATAAATCTGGGTCTGATTTCTGCTTTCTTCTTTTGTCATGAATAATAAAAAATAAATATAAATATTTTAGACATTAACAAACATGTTTAGTTTATATTTTTTTAAAAATAAACAAAAATCAATTTGTAAAATTTTTGTAAACATAAACAAAAAAACGTAAACGTTACCAAAAATTACCTAAGAAAATATGTTTGTATTCAACCAAGAGGAAAGAAAATCAAAGAGGTTTATCCGTCCAAAATTGTATCATTAGGAAATTGATAGCAAAACTAGATGAGAATCAAAATTCTATCAGAAAGGTGAATCGAATCGGGTCAGAATATATTTTTTTTTGTTAATAAAATGTTACCTGGAGCAGCATATCCAAAGGTTCCTGCGAATGAGGTCCAATTAGATGAGTCAGGCTTCAACAACCTAGCCGTGCCAAAGTCTGAGATGTGAGCCTCATATTCCAAATCTAACAGAATGTTTTTGCTCGATATGTCTCGATGGATCAACGGAGGTGAACAGTCATGGTGCATGTAGGACAACGCATTGGCCACCCCTTTAATAACATTCACTCTCTTAATCCATTCAAACTGCGCGGCTTCTATTTCGTTTCTCAATAATGCCCCCAAGCTTCCCCGCTCCAAGAACTCATAAACCAAAAACGAATTTCGTGCGTGAAAACAATAACCATGTAGCTTCACGATGTTTCGATGTCTTATCTCTGTAAGTGCATGAATCTCCGAAGTAAAAGCTCTTGTGTTCGTTGCCTCGCTATCTTGAGATAAGTGAAGTTTCTTCACGGCAACCACTTGACCAGTTTGCAATTCAGCTTTATAAACACGCCCGGTCGCTCCCTCTCCAATGCAATGTTTGGCGTCGAAATCTTCTGTCGCTTCGATTATGTTTTCATATGCCATTTTACCATCATTGCTCCATATCGTGAATAAATTCTCCACTTGTTCTTTCCCTAACTTGTTTTCTTCACTCCTTACTCTCCCACGACAAAAAAAGAAAACTTTAACAACGACAACAAAAGTACAGAGAGAGCCCAATAAAGGAATTACTATGATTAGAATCAACACTACCCTCTTATTATTCCCATTGACATTGTTCCTTATCTTAGAGGGGCAACTGTTCAAACCCCGAGCATTTCCACACAAGTTATTGTTGTTGCGAAATGCCTCCATTGGAGCCTCGCGAAACGCTCTAGTATTAGGAATAGGACCCTCCAACTGATTGTAGGACAAATCAACATACATCAAGCTTAACAATCGATTGAAAGTGGATGGGATCGAACCAGAGAGCTTGTTGTAGGAGAGATCCAACCTTTCCAATCGGAGCATTTCTCCAATATGTGGCGGTATCTCTCCCACAAGTGAGTTATGGCTAAGATCAAGACTTTCAAGAGAACCCAAATTCCCAATCTCTGAGGGAATACTTCCCCTAAATCTATTGTTGCTCAAATTCAACTCCCTTAGCTTCAAGTAATTCCCAAGTTGTGCCACAACTACACCACTTAAATTGGTTCCACTCAAATCGAGTTTTTCCAGATTCATTAGCATCCCAATTTCTACCGGAATACCACCTGAAAGTTTGTTATCATACAACACAAGTACACGCAATGAACTCAAATTCCCCAATTCCTTTGGAATATTCCCAATTAGATGATTGGAAGAGAGATCGAGCTCTTCAATTCGGTGTGCTTCAGCAAGCTCAGCTGGCATCTTCCCAGAAACTTGAGTGTTAGAGATGCTTAACTTTGTCAAGTTTCCAAAGAACCCCCAATTCCAAGAAAGCTCCCCATAGAACTCATTATAGCTCAAATCAATGTACTCCAAATTTGGGTACACCCCAAAATCCTCTGATATGTTACCCACTAATTGGTTCTTTTCAAGCCTAAGTCTCATCAATTTGGAACAATTTTTCAAGGATTTTGGGATTGAACCCACAAAATGGTTGTTAGCAGCAGTCAACTTTTCAAATGACCCACCATGGCAAACCTCTTGAGGTAGATAGCCACTGAAATTGTTTTCACCCACAAAAAGTCTCTTCAATTGGGTAAGATTGTTCATTGATAAAGGAAGAGACCCACTGAGTTTGTTCTCAAACAAAGTCAGAAGATAAAGATTACTTAGCTTTCCAATCTCTGAAGGTACAGAGCCAGATAGCTCATTGTGATGCAATCTCAAGTAAGTGAGCTTTGTCAAGTTGCCAATGGAGGGTGGGATTGTTCCAGAGAGATAGTTTCCATAGAGACGAAGAACATTCAAGTTACCGATGAGTCCGATCCAATCGGGGACTGGACCGTGGAGTTGGTTTCGACCCAGAGCAAGGTAAGTGAGCTGGGAAAGGTTGGCTATGGAGGATGGAATGGTTCCATGGAGTGAGTTGTTTTGGAGATGAAGTCCCAGAAGGTGTGGAAATGATGAGAAGTCAAGGCTTTGGAGATTACCTGTTAAGCTAGAGCTCTTGAGGTTTATGTCTATGACACTTCCATGGTTGTTGCAGGTGATTCCATCCCATTGACACGGTGAAGAAGAAGATGATGAAGAATTGGAATTAGATGGTTTCCAGGAGAGGAGAGGTGAAATGGGGCGAGTGCTATGGAGGATGGTTTTCCATTTGAGTAGTGTTGTAGCTTCTTGATTATTTTGTTCAGTGGTGTTGATGGAGGCAGAGTGGACAATGAAGAACACGAAGAAGATGTGGAAATGAAGATGGAGATATAGAATGATGAGAGATTTTGTGAAAGAGGACACCATCACCTTGTTACTTTGGTTGGTTGTTAGGTGTTAGGTGTATGCTGAGGACACAATCACCTTGTTACTTTGGTTGGTTGTTAGGTGTATACTGAACTTCAGCACCTATATATATACGAGTATGACCGTGGCACGGTGTAAATAAAGTAAGTGAGAAAAAATAAAAAAGGGAAGAAAATTAAAAAATTAAAATATAAATTATTCCATCAAGTTTATATTTAAATTTAGATTTGAATGTTTGATAAACTCAACTATAAGGTAATGTATCATTATATGAAAAATGCTGGAGATCAATAATTTTGTATTTATAAATTTAATTACAATAATGTGATAAGATAATTGGACATTATATCTACTACTATAATTAAGTGTGTAACAAATTAAAAATTAACATTGTGAATTAAATTAGATTTTTTTTTTAAGAATTTCAAATATTATTATTATTATATGAAATTCTCTGAAAACCTTAAAGCGACTATTCACAAAAATTCAGAAGTCTTAGTACCCGTTACCACATGCTGCCTGTGACTGTTACTATATGGTGTCCTTTCAAGGACAACACATTGAGAAGAGTATTTTGAGAATATGAAAAAATAGAAAACACGTGAGGCGTATTTTAAAAATATGAAAAAGTAAAAAACAAGTAAGGATGTTCACACCTTTAGAATAGTAGTAGAAAACACTTCTAAAATAGTAATAGAAAACAAGTGAGGGGTATTTTAAGGTTTTCTCGCCACAAAGTCATAAATTTTCTTACCGCAACATATCATAACAAAAAGGTCCTTTTATAATACACACCACATATGCGAGTTATGATAATTTATGGTATTAATACCACAAATGTCATAACTAAATCACTTTTCTATCATCACTAAATGAAAAACAATGGGCCATAGTCAAAATAGGTCATAACTAAATACTACTTGAGGCGTAACAAAAACTTGTTCGATCTCATAATTAAAATAACAGTCACAATAAATCATAAGTAAGTCATAACTAACACCATAATAAGTCATAACCAAGTTATAACAAACATCATAATTGGTCATAATCAAGGATCACAAAAGTCATAGTTGTGGGGCATATGGTACACCCCTTTTTTTTGGTGTATACTATAGAAGTTTCCGGACAAAAAGTTGTCATTTTTTTGTTATTCTTAACTTTAGGGTGTATGCCATAAACTCATTGTTCATAATTTTACCACGAAGTATCATAAAATATTCATAATTTTTATCAACAAAATTCTAACTTTTTTACTATGTGTACCTTTTTTAGGAGTGCATGTTGTAAATTTTTGCTATATGAGATATATATATATATATATATATGTATGTATGTATATGTATGAACAATATAGAATTGTCTGTAATAATTTTAGTGTACTAATTTTGTAATGATGGTTTAAGGGTAGTTTAAACTTGGGGTAATTGCTTCCCAGCGTATGTAAGTAAAAAAAAAAAATTGAACATTCATGGAAAATTTTATAATTTTAATTATTAATATTTATAAAAATATGAAAAAATTAATGAAATATCCCTCTCCAACTTTGTGTAGTAGGAAAGGTTCAAGATATTTGTTTTTTATTAGTTAAGGTTCCTCAACATTTTCACAGAAAAAATTCGACTCAGAGAAATTTCACTCGGTTCAAAGAAATTTTGACCCCGACTTAGAGAAATTTTGAAATTTCTCTGTGAAAATTAAAATTTCTCTGAGCAGGGGCAAAATTTCTCTGAGTCAGAAAAAATTTCTCTGAGTCGAATTTTCTCTGTAGAAATGTTGAGAGACTTTAACTACTATAAAAATATTGTATGCCATTTATCTTATAAAATCTTAATATCCTAAAAAAAAAATTCCTAAAAATTTTCATTAATTTATAATTATTATTTCAAATCCTCACTAATTTGATATTTCTCCTTTAAACTTCAAAAATGCTCTAAAAGCATCTAGTTGATTTTGTATGGGGGTTAAATCATCTTTAAATGATTAATTAAAATTAATAAAAATTATTGTACAGAATTCTAATGCTATATGAACTAGGAAATCGTGTATAAGCCTTTGTTTGGAATGCGGGTTGGCTTCTTAACTTTATGACTTTTTGGCTATTTTAACTTGGAGCTAAAAAGCATTGTTTGGGATGGCCTTTTTGGCTTTTTTGACTTTTATAAGAGAAAAAATAAAATTACTAAGGTTTGGATGTGACACTTTTGTCATTGACTTTTTAGCTTATTTTATCTTTTTGTGACTAAAATAGGCTGAAAGACAGTATAATCCAAACAATCTAAGTCTAATTCATTAAGGGGCTTGAATTAAATTTACAATGATTTGCAAAAGATTCTTGGGCAAACTATCAATAGACCTTAATAATTGGACTTCATCTTATCAAGTTCTATTGAAAATAAGTTTTAATAAAATTATCACTAAAAATAAATTTTTGTGATGATTTTTTACATATGTCACTAAAAATTGACAAGTAGCAACTTTTTTTGTAATGATTTTTATAAATTGTGGCTAGGACTTACAATTAGTGGCTTTTTTTGTGACAAATTTTTCAAACTATCACTTAAAGTTAAAAATTAGTGATCTTTTTTATGACAATTTTTTTAAATTGTCACTAAAATTTATAATTAGTGACATTTTTTGTAACAAAATTTTCAAACTGTCACTAAAAATTAACAATTAGTAACGTTTTTTAATAGTATTTGATGAAAGACGTCATTAATTATCATAATACCTATTGGACAATAAGTTCACCTATTAAGACCTACACGTAAATTACCATCTAAGTAACCTGAATTCTTTAATATGAACTCATGGAATTCAGAGCTGTTAATGGAGGTAGAGTGGTCAATAGAGAAGAAAAAACAACACCGCTACATCTGCCGAATTTGTTTAGCTCGAATTCGTTCGAATGAGTCTCTTATCTGGAAGAGACTTGCGCACAGGAGACCCTTCTTGGGAAAAAAACCGTTCGGGCGAATTCGAGCCAAACAAATTTGGTGGATGAATAATTAATCAAGAAGAAATTGGAATTGGAATTGGAGAAAATGTAGAATGATGAGTGGGTTTTTTTTTTTTTTTTACTTGCTTTTCTTCAGTTCTAAATCAGACTGGAGAGGTATTGTTGGGCCCAAAGGACCCACTTTTAGATCCCGTTTCAATAATCTGAACGTTCACATTTTAGGGTTCGTTGACTACATCATCCTTGCAAAAAATCAAGGCGATCAGATAATTAATGACAATCACATATTTGGATCAATTTTGTATGAAAAAAATTAACGGCGAGAAAATAAACAATTCATACAAAATTTATCCAAATGCACTGTTTCCGTTATCTGATCGACTTGATTTTTTGCAAGAATGATATATTTAACAAATTCTAAAATATAAATAATTTAGATTATCGAAATGTGATCCAAAAACCAACCGGACGGTCCAATCCAATGGAACAATCAAACATAATTTTGTGTTTCAATATAGGTAACTCGAGCTCAGTTGGAATTCACTGAGATAAACTTAAGCTCAGACTTAAATCTTGTTTGGGAAGTATATATTTTAGGGAGACTTACATGTAAGTCTTAATAAATGGGCTTCTTATCTAATAGGTTCTCTAAACAAATATTTAATAATAAAAGTGTAACTTTCAGTGCCGCCATTTGGTTACAACGCTGCCTTTAACACTTACTGAGAGGAAGGACACCGAGGTAACTCTAGCCTCCGCAACTACCTCTTGAGGTGTAGCCCCCTAAGGTGATCACAGCCTCTGAGGAAGACCTCCTCCATACAAAATGATACGTAGATGCTTGATGCCGATAGCAGGCACCAAGGGATTAATAGCCAGAGACTAGTAGCAGGCCCGAGGTTTGCATAGCATGGCGTTGATAGCAAACCCCAACGCTTACTGGCTGGAGCTGAGAGTAGGCATCAAGGATGTCAGTATACCACAACGATCCCGTGAAGATAGGAGCAAGGTAACCCGAAAAGCGAGGGACTTCCTTTCCATATATACCTAGGTCAAGGACCTACTTTGGTTGCACAAATAGAACCAAAAAAGCCCCTTTGGGCTTGATATGAGGCACAACCTTGCTGTGGCCCGTGCCCTGAAAAGTTGAGGAGTTTGTGGTTAGGTAACTAAAAGTGGATAAGTCGTTGAGGTAGACACCAGTATGGCTAATAACAAGTTATAAGTCCTAAAGAGTATGTTTTAGGAAACCGAACTGAAAAGGCAGGTGTCGCGACAACTAAGACATCTGTTGAGATTCATACCAAAAAGGTATATGTTGAGACTTTGTGCCAAGCAAATAGCACATGTCAAGGGACACGTGTTCACCAAGGCCTAGTGGTTCAGGACAGAATATCCTGCGACACATATTGCCACATTGTTTGGCCACTTGCTATATTCTGGTATCAAGAAAAAGTCTATAAACAGGGCCCAATGCCCAATGTTTAAAGCATAATGTTTTGGGAATTAGGGGGATATTCTGCCCATTTTTTATTGCACTGTTATTTTCCTCCTTCTGAACCACTTGTTCCGCACTCACCTAGCTACACATTCTCCAATCTTTCCAGATTATTGATCCATTAACGTAACTTTGCCTCTCTAAGTGATATTATTATTACCCCTACAAATTTAAAATTTTGAATAAATTTTTATCCTTAATTTGGGATCTCTAGACCTACTGTTTGAATTTGATTACTCTCACTTAATGAATGGCATAAAAAATAAATAAACAAATAAAAATAAAAAATTTACAAGCAAAATCATGCATGTTGGCACACTTTGTTAATTTAGTTGGAAAATAAATAATGACTTATTGTGTGTTGCTATTTTTGTTGGTTTAGAGTATCAGGTAAATAATGTCACATAAAATATTTATTTAACTATTCAATAATTTGAGCAAAGGGGAGTTTTTTTTATTTATATTTTTTTTCTTTTTGAGCCTTAACTGAACTTTCAAGATGGATCTGTTATACATATTCACACATTAACAGAAAAACAAAAACAAAAACAAAGATATGAGTAAAATTATTTTTTCAATTAATTATTTTTCTGAAATAAAAAATTCTAATAAGGGGATGTTTAAAATTTTTCAAACAACAAGAAATAATATATATTTTAAGCAAACCTCAAGATTGTATTTATAATTTACCTTTGAAATAAATGTAAAATGGAATGTTCATTTCCGTTAATATATTTATTTTCACAATATAATATATGTTGTAAATGGTATAATCATTGACTATTACAACAACAACAACAACAACAAAAAAAAAATGGTCATTTCGTAGGGAAATGAAGAAATTAACATTTTTTTTATCAATGAAAATCAGTGATTAGTTGTTAGATCAGCACGTGGAGGAGTTGGACTCCAACCCTTTGTCTTTTGACAAAAACTAATTCCCTTCCAACAAAATGGAAAAATGTGATCATAAAATCTGTCTGATGGGGAACTCGCGTCTAATTAGTTAGTTGGTGAAGTAATAACTTACTAAGGCGATGATCAATAACTGGTCCGAGAGGATGATTGGTCACATTGAAACTGAGGCTCAGACTCCTGTGGGAGGCAGCAATTTTTTTTTTTTGTCATTTTTATCAATTACAATTTATTTGGGACACAACCTAACAATACTCATTGGTGCATGGAATGACATTATTTGAGGTGCTAGACATAATTCACGGGTTGAATATTCTCCAACCCCAACAACACGTTAGGGTTTTCAGCCCATAAGTCATTTGTTTGCATATTTCTCTCTCTCTCTCTCTCTCTCTCTCTCTCTCTATCAGTCCAATCCCATCACTGATGTGGTATAACAAACATCGCCTTAACGTCTAGACTTGGGCATCAAACATCCCCTTAACGTCTAGACTTGGGCATCGGTCCATGATTCCATTGCTAACCAAATTTACATGAAACCTTGTAGAAAAATATTCTTTAAACACTTTTAAATTATAAAAATATACAATGAAGCTTTTAAATTGTTAAAAAGTATTACTTTAACTCCTTAAACAATAAAACGTATAAATAGATCCTCTAAAATATTGATGTGTTTCACTTTAATTGCTTCTATTATTACACCGTGATTTGAACCGGACTTTTGATATTTTTTAGATGAAAATACTCTTCAACACTCTATATAATACATCCAACAGCACTTCCTCTTAGATTTCCTCTAGTCACTCTCCCTAAACCTCTTTTTCTCCATAATTCATCAAACACTTAAAAAATAGCATCCAGTGATAAGACAAGCTCAAATAAGAAGGAAATCACATCTAGTAGTCGACAACCACAAAAGTTGGGTAATGTGTACTGCTACTGTTGCATAACAGCTCATTTGAGAATGCATTCACAGAGAATAATCTTGGAAAGAAATTTTTGGGATGCATGAACTTCAAGATAAGCATTCATCAAAACAACTAATTTATATTTATATATATATATATATATAATGAGTTTTTTTGTTTTATTATTGTTTTTTTTAAATATTCTTTTTGTAAAAATATATATTTACAAAGAATGTTTAAAAAATAATAAAACAATAATAATGAATGAATGCTTATATTTAAATGTATATATATATTGAAAACAATAATAATGGATTTTGTCTAAAAAATCTCAAAAGTTTGATTTAACTCACAGTGCATTAACGGAAAAGGTCAAAGTGAAACACACCAACAGTTTAGAAGGTTTATTTGTATGTTTTTATATTTTAAGGGGTCAAAGTAAAAAACATCAATAATTTAGAAGATTTATTTATATACTATTATAATTTAAGAGGTTAAAGTGATATTTCTCAACAGCATAAAAGGTCTTAAAAATTACTTCACTATACAAATGTGGGAGTTATTCAATTGTGTTAGTTCATTATTACTTCTAAATAGTGAAATTTATACCCCATATCAGTTTATAGTGATGAGATGGTACTACAATTAACAAAAAAAATTATCACGTATTACACTTTTAAATTTATTTTTAATATTATCCACATACACTTAAAGATAAATTTCAACCAAATTTTTTATGTTTTAATTATGTACAACTATCACTTCTCAAATTTAATTTGTTGCCAAGCAAGTCGAGAAAACGTGTGGACCTATACTTTCTACCTCTCTACACTTTCTATTCAATAATACACCATGAGGTTTTTTTTTTTTTTTTAATCCAATAATCCACTATATGAGATTTTTTTTATTTTTTTTTTTTTATAAAGTGAAAAGCATGAGACTTAAAGCATTATACCTCCGATAATAAATTGTCAAATAAAATGTATCGAAGTAAAAAGACAGATTCCAAATGGATAAAGAGAGCGTCGCAAGGAAGATAACAAACTTTTACATACGAAAGAAAAAACCTCCGCGAAAGAGGAGACACTCAACGGTGAGAGAAAAAAAAAAAAAAAAAAAATCTCAAAACAATTATCACTAAACACCTTTATGATTCATTCATCGTCGTAATCAATAATTGTATTGTAATCCCTACCTCTACGTTATAAAATAAATTATTTTGGATATAAAGTGGTCGTTTAGTGCACAAAAACGCATTTAGCAACATCACATTTCGATCATAAATGACATCGAAACTTATATCTGAAAGCTTTCTCAATGGCAATCTGATGATGAAGATGGGAGGACAGATAACGGCTAGAATGTGATGAACAAAGTAATGGAGAAGCTGCCGGAGAAGAAACAAAAAGGAGAAGAATGTTAGAACTGCCACCCTCCTCCCCAAAGAGCAAATTTCAAAAGAAATGAGAGAGAGAGAGAGAGAGAGAGAGTAGGGCACTATATGAGATTTGAAAAGTAAAATACCAAAAAAAAATAAATGAGTAAAAGATTGATTAAAGTATTTAAAACTGCACAAATATCACCATTGTTGTGTTTTCCAAACGTGAGTTTGAGTTCTACACCATGCTGACATGTGCATTTCATGTAATTTTTGTGATTCAATTCTAGCCAAGTTTTGAACATGTTCTATATTTGAGACTTCCATTAGACATTTAAATTGACGACTCAAGAATATCTCACGTATATCTACATCCCATGTTAGATTAATAAATATTTTGTAAGATAAACACAAATTGTCTTGTTAGTTATTTCACAAGTAACTAACATTTTAAATACATATTCAAATTGTGTGAATTTGTATATAAATAACTGTGTGGGTAATTTTCTGTTCACACTGCCTATCTTAGTGATTCAGCAGTAGTAACACAGGCAGAATAGATGGCACAAATAATAACACAAAGACAAGAGGGATTTAACGTGGTTCGGCAATAATTGCCTACGTCCACGGGTGGGGCCGAGGTGTTTCACTATGTGCCATAACAAGAATTACAGTTTGCTCTTAGTAACTCCCACTAAACTCGTAATTGAAAAAGCTACAATTGTGTGTAAACGCTCTCCTTTTTTTCGTCTCCCCCATTATTCGTTGTTCTCCATCTCAATATATACACCGAAATTGAAATGGAGAAGCTCACAGCTTTTGAGCTGTCTTGCCAGCGCACTATTCCACTCCTGGCAGCTTTCCAGGTAAAAGCTGTTGATTCCCCCCCACGACTGTTAGTGGCCTCGTGGCTATTTCACATGGCCTCAAGGAAAGCTTGTTGGTGAGACAATGGCCTCGTGGTTCTCTTTACACAGCTGTACATCCACCAAACCAAGATGATATTTTATAACTTCAACCTCGGCCTTAATCTTCTGCGGGTAACTCGGCCTTTGCCTGTCAAGCCGAGGTTGGAGGCCTTTGTCCCGAATTAAGTTGCCTTCAGAAATTACCTCGGCAAATACTAGGATACCATGGCAAAACTTTACTGTGACACGTAGCTCTCCTGATGACACGCCGACGTCATCTTGCCACGTGTTGATGCTCAGAAATATAACCCCACAACTGCCCCCTAAGTTCTATTACCTCGGCATACTGAGGTGATGGAACTTATATTGAACTTCTTTCTCGCACCTCGGCTTAAGAACTTCTAGCCGAGTTAATTCATTTCAGGCCGACATGTCCTCTTCAGATTCAAATCAATTCCCTTACGCGTATGAGCTGTCATGCACCAATTTTCAACCGTTCTGATGACGCGTTTCATTCTTACTGGTCCGTGCCATTGACGCGCCTACAAGCCGTCTTTTCTCTGTCCGCGCCGTCTGACGCATGCGTTACCCTAGGCGTAATAATTGCTGTTTTTTGCCGCCGTTTCAAATTTTGACAAAAACGATTCCCTCTCTCTTTCTCCTTCACTTTTGCATTTTGAATCTCCTTGCTTTCTTTCTCTCTAAAACTTTTTCTCTTTCAATTCTGCCATTACTCTTGCCCGAAGCTCTGCAACTGCCTCCATCTGCCATTTCTGCGAAGTTCTGAAGCTCTTTCAGTTCGGCGCCACTCATCTCGGCTTCAACTCTTCTGGTAAGCCGTCGCTCCTTTCTCTTCCCAGTTCTTGCTTGGTTTTCTGAAATTTCTTGTCACTTGATTGTTCTGCATCTGATTTGTGAATCATGTATCTCATCTCATGATTTTATTTATGCTGCGAACACTTGCACCGTTTCATTTCTGTTTCTGGCCTTCCATTCTCTCGTGTTCTTGAATCTGAGACTTCTTTTTGCTTTCCTGTTTTCCAGATTTTCTGCCCTTCATACTCATTATTCGTAGATTTAGGCTTGGGATTTGCTGTAGAACCTTCAATCTTTTAGGAAAAACTGAAACAATTTATACCTAGGTTTTAAGCCGAGGTCCTTTAAACCCTGTAGATCTTCTCCTTTCTGTTATCCCACTTTTCTATATCTAAACCATGGGTGTGTGGAGAGATAGGGTCAACACCCCATCCAAACTAGAGTATTTTAGGCAAGAATTCTCCATCCCTGCCGATGTTCACCTCAGGCTAGCTGGGGAGAACGACTCCATTATGCCCGATGAGGATAAGATGCCTTTCCCTGTAGTTGCCTTCATCCAGTGTGGACTTAGGTTCCCCCTAGATCCCCTCTTCCGCGAGGTCCTTCATTACTACACCCTGAACCCCATGCAACTCTCCATAAACGCCTATAGGACGCTGAATGGAATAATAGCCTTAGCTCGGCGAGAGAGTGTTAGAATCACTCTTGCCGACATCCAGTATTGCTATACCATGTGTCCCTTGAACCTTAAAGAAAAAGGTTACGTCTACTACCTTAAGCCGAGGTCCACCGCCTTTAAGATCATAGCCGACCTCCCAGACTCCAACAAAGGGGCTGGAGATGATTACCTCATCGCATCTGGGAACTGGGAATTTGGCCCAGATGAAGAAGTTCATCTATTCCCTCTTCATCGAACGGTCAAGGAGGGCAAGGGTAAGATCCCTGTGTTAACTTCTTAACTGTTGTTTTCTTTAGATTTTTCGGCCAATTTTATCTGTTTCTGATATTGTGTTTCTTGTTGCAGACGTTCGCCAGCCTCACAAGAACTTCCGCCAATCCTACTATCCAGGGAAAGGATTGAAGAAGCTATTGGACCTCCCTCTCCAGAAGCGCAAAGCTCCCCTGGTGTTAAATTTCATCCCTACATACACATCCAAGTTGGCCGACGTTCCAAGGAAGAGGAAGAAGAGCGCTTCTCCATCAACTGCTTCTACAGAACAGGCTGCCTCCACATCTGAGCCAGCCGATCAGCCATCAACCTCGGCTCCAAAGAAACGCCGACGAAGGCTTGTTAAAACAGCCGAGATGGAAAAACCAACGAAAGTGGTGCTGAACCTCTTGGCCGATCTTCCAGACGACATGGATGATGCGCCTCCCCAAACTGTGCCTCCGCCAAAGCAAAAGAGAGTCAAAAAGGCCCAACCAAAGGCGAAGGCTACTGTGGATGACGCAGAGGCTGAAGATGCCCTGCCAATCTCCAAACTGGCCGAGAAGATCACTTCGGCTCCCGCAAAGAGACCTGCTGAAGCCCAGCCATCAGGGGCCACTCAGCAAAAGAAGCCAAGGTCTACATCTGCCTCAACTTCGGGTTCCAGGGTTCCCAAAGTTCCCTGGGAACCCAAAGTTACTCTTGAACACAGGCCGGTCTACACCAACGAAAGCGCTGCCGACGTCAACATCGGCGTGGCGCTCAGCACAGCAGTCCTTCTTGACGGCGATATGGAGCGTAACGAAAAAATGAGCGGCTATGAGAATTACGCCCTCATGATGCAGCATTCAGTCCAAGTAAGTCTTTGAATTTGATAATTTGTCTTTCATACTTATAAAATTTTGAAATGTTTATAATAACTTTTGCCTTGTATTCTTCCAGGCCATCCAACACGCCCATACCTTCTCCATGCAGGCTTTTGAAACAGCAAAGAAGTTAGCCGACATGGAGAAGGAGTTTGCTCTTCTCCATAAACAAAACAGGGCCCTCCAGATCAAGATGAAAAAACTGGGCGATCAGGCCGAGGAGGCAACCAAGGCTAAACAGATAGCCGATGAAAAGGCTGAGGCTGCTGAGGCTGTTAAAACTGTTGCTATAGCTCAGCAGAAGGAAGCCGAGGAGAAAGCGGCCCAGGCCGAAAAGGAGCTACAAGAAGCCTTGGCCACCAAGAGAGCTGAAATTGATGCTGCTTATAATGAAGGCATGGCCGATGTCGCTGAAGACTATAAGCTTCAGGTCAAGCAAGCATGCAACAAGGGATATTCCCTAGGTTGGAATGCTTTGGCCAAAAAGCTTGATCTTCCAGTCGACTCGCCATGGCGCAAGACCAAGGCCATGCGTCTTCCTTGTCCTCTTCCTCCATCTCCAAGCCAAGCTGAAGAAGATGATTCTGAAGCCGAGGCTGAAGAGGAAGGTGAAGGTGAAGAAGAAGCCCTGGTGAGGAAGGCCAAATCTCCTCCAAAGGGTGATCAAGTCCTGGACTTGACTGGAGATGAAGACCTCGATGCTGCTCCCAAAAAGGCGGACATCGGCACTCTATCCTCTGACCTTCTTTTGGCAGAGAGAAGTGTTGATGAAACCCTTGCTGAGATTGATGCTGAAGTCGCAGCCGATAAAGCGGCCGAGGTCTCGGCAAATAAAGAAGCTGAGGTTGTGGTGGACAAGGAAGCAGATGCTATGGTGGAAAAGGATGCCGAGATCATTCCTCCAGATCCTTCCGACGTTCCTGCCCAATCTACTGTTAATGCTGAAGGAGTTTAGATGTCTTCTACTTTTCTTTTTTGTACTTTGTCTCTTTTCTTTGTTCTTTCCTTCAATGTAAGCTGTCTTTTGTGGCCGATGTGCCTTCTATGTAACTTGTGAACAAGATTTTTGCTTAGGCCACAGTGCCTTCCTTTTATATGCAACTGTTTCTTTCTGAATGCTTCAGTCTTTAAATTCTTCTTTATTGCTTCTGTGTAGTTTTATACTTAGAATATTCTGCATGTTGTACACAATTCTTTCTTTGTGTAATCTTCTCGGGGTTACATACCTCGGGCATAACACCTGCAAGTTTTACTTCGGCAAGATACTGACCTGCAATCTTTTCATAAATTTCAACAAGTATAAAACATATACAATTCAATGTTAACTTTTGCAAACTTTTCTCATGTTTCAATGAGCGTTCAAACAATAATCTCAGTTTCCCCCACTTGTAAATTGCTGTAAATTGCAACAAAATTCCAACAGATGGTAACATGTCGGCTAAACTTCAACCTGTTATATCAGTCCAACCTACTTGTAAATTGCTGCAAATTTCAACAAGGACCATTATATACAGCAAACTATTCTCAGATTATAATCAAGGTTTAAACAGTAATCTACTTGTAAATTGCTACAAATTTTAACAAGGATTGAACAATATACTTAGCTTCAACTTGTAAATTGCTGCAAATTTCAACAAGTGTTTGAACATCGTCATTGGTATGTCCAACCAGCAGATTGCTATAAGACTGTATGCCATAACATCGGCTTCCCTTCGACTTGTAAATTGCTACAAATTTCAACAAGCGAAGCCAGGGAACCATCTCGGCTTAACTTCAGCTTGTAAATTGCTACAAATTTCAACAAGCGAAGCCAACCTTTTTAATCGGCCTGACCAACTTGTAGATTGCTACAAATTTCAACAAGGATTAATACAAACAATAAACTTTAATCAAGTTATAACAGGTGTTAAGCAATGATCTATTTGTAAATTGCTACAAATTTCAACAAGAGTTTAAACAATAATATCAACATTTATTTGAACCTGTAAATTGATGTCGGCTGTACTTCAACTTGTAAATTGCTACAAATTTCAACAAGCGAAGTTTAGGAATCATCTCGGCTCAATTTCAACTTGTAAATTGCTACAAATTTCAACAAGCGAAGCTAAGGAATCTTCTCGGCTCAACTTCAACTTGTAAATTGCTACAAATTTCAACAAGCGAAGCTAAGGAATCTTCTCGGCTCAACTTCAACTTGTAAATTGCTACAAATTTCAACAAGCGAAGCTAAGGAATCTTCTCGGCTCAACTTCAACTTGTAAATTGCTACAAATTTCAACAAGCGAAGCTAAGCTTTGTATTCGGTCACACCAACTTGTAAATTGCTACAAATTTCAACAAGTGATAGACTTTGTTATTCGGCCAGACCAACTTGTAAATTGCTACAAATTTCAACAAGTGGTAGGCTTTGTTATTCGGCCAGACCAACTTGTAAATTGCTACAAATTTCAACAAGTGGTAGGCTTTGTTATTCGGCCAGACCATCTATTATGTGGTAGGCTTTGTTATTCGGCCAGACCAACTTGTAAATTGCTACAAATTTCAACAAGTGGTAGGCTTTGTATCTTCTCTGCCCCCAATGTGAACCTGAGTTCCACTTGGGTTCTCATTTACCATGTCTTCCAGCATCTCTACCAATCATATGGCATCGGCCAAGAATAAGGATCTCTCAATGATAGAAAAATTTCAAGTTGCAAGTGTTCCAGGGTCTTGGCAGTGCTTTGCCTTCATTGTCTTCAAGCCGATATGCTCCGTTACCTAACACCGAGGTAATTCTGTAAGGCCCTTCCCAGTTTGGGCCAAGCTTGCCCTCCCTGGGATCTTTCTTGTTGCCGACCACTTTTCTCAAGACTAGGTCGCCGACTTGAAAATCTCGTGGGTTGACCTTCTTATTGTAAGCCCTGGCAAGCTGTTGCTGGTATACTGCAAGCTGAATTGCAGCCTTCTCTCTTCGTTCTTCCAAAAGATCCAGATCTCGGGCTAAGAGTACATCATTAGTCCCATTTTCAACTCCCTGGGTTCGGATCCCTGGGATGCCGACCTCCAGTGGAATGACTGCTTCTGTGCCATAGGCCATGGCAAAGGGAGATTCCCCTGTGGATCTTCTCGGCGTGGTCCGATATGCCCAAAGCACGTTGGGTAATTCATCTACCCACTTCCCCTTTGCTGCCTGCAACCTCTTCTTTATTCCATCCAGAATTACTTTGTTGGATGCTTCTGCTTGTCCGTTGCTTTGAGGGAAGCTTGGTGTTGAAAAGTAATTCTTGATCTTGAATTTCGCACAGAAGTTCTTGATCAGCTTGCTGTCGAACTGCGTTCCGTTGTCGGCTACAATGGCTCTGGGAATGCCAAATCTGGTGATGATGTTCTTCCATATGAAATTCTTGACGTCCACATCTCGGATCTTAGCTAGAGGTTCTGCCTCTATCCACTTTGTAAAGTAATCCGTTGCCACCAACAAGTATTTCCTCTGCCCAGTTGCTTGGGGAAGTTGTCCGACCAGATCCATGCCCCACTGGGCAAACGGCCATGGGCTGGATACTGGATTCAGGTCGGCAGCTGGCTGATGAATCAAGGGTGCAAATCGTTGACAGGGTTCGCACTTTTTCACATATGCTTCGGCATCTTTTTGCATGTATGGCCACCAATACCCCTGGGTAATGGCCCTATGGGCTATCGATCTGCCCCCAGTGTGGCTTCCACAAATCCCTTCATGAATTTCATATAAAAAATCTTCAACTTGAAAAGGGTGTACGCACCTTAAAAGGGGTCCGGTGAAGGACCTTCTGTAGAGATGTCCCTCCGCAGTTAGGCAAAATCTTGCCGACTTTAATCTGACTTTGTGTGCCTCCTTGCGGTCTTCTGGCAATTTTCCCTCTTTCAGGAATGCAACAATTGCATCCATCCAGCTCGGCCCCATGTCCACACACATTGCCTCTTGCTTCGCGTGCCGTGGTTCTACGCTTGGGCCCGACATGTAGTCGATCATAATTGTTCTCGTCTTTCCGGTCTGCATTGAGCTCGCCAGATTGGCCAACGCGTCGGCGTGACTGTTATCATCTCGGCTAACTTGAAGGAGTCGGCAATTCTGGAATAGCTCGGCTAATCTGATCACCTCTTTTGCATATGCCGACATGCGCTCGTCCCTGGCTACAAATTCTCCTGTTGACTGATTAACAATTAGTTGTGAATCACAAAAAACTATTACCTCATCGGCTTCAGCTGCTGCTGCCAGTTTTAGTCCGGCAATCAATGCTTCGTATTCAGCTTCATTGTTTGAGGCCTTGAACCCCAAACGGATGGATTGTTCTATTATTTCTCCATCTGGGGATATCAGCAGTACCCCTGCCCCCGCTCCTCGTCGGTTTGAACTTCCATCGACGTAGAGTCTGAATGAGTCACCGATGTAGACGCTGCAAGGTCGGAGGCTTTCCCTCTTTTGCTCTTTTGCTGTTGGCTGGGATTCTTCTTGCTTGCTAGAGCTTTGTTCATCTCGGCTCATCGGAGGCCGACGTTCGATGGACTCCGGCGTGAATTCTGCCACAAAGTCGGCCAATACTTGGCCCTTTATCGCTGTTCTGGGCCTGAATTCCAGCTCATACTGTCCCAGGGCTACTGCCCACCTTGCGATTCTTCCTGTCAAGTCTCCTTGTTGTAACAGGGATTTTAATGGGTGTTCTGTTAGCACCAGAATCTTGTGTGCTTGGAAGTAGTGGTTCAACTTCTTTGAGGCCATGACTAGAGCCAGCAGTAATTTCTCTAGTGGCAAGTACCTTGTTTCAGCACTGGCTAAGGTCTTACTTACGTAGTAGACAGCCTTCTGTTCTCCCTGCTCTTCTCGGATTAGTACTGCACTCACAGCATGCTCGGACACAGCCAAGTACAAAAACAATTCCTCCTCGGGCACCGGCGTTGAGAGGATTGGAGCCGTGGTCAGATACTTCTTTAGATTGGCCAAAGCTTCCTCACATTCCTCGCTCCACAGGAAGTCTGCAGTCTTCTTTACCAGGTTGAAGAAGGGTTTACACTTGTCTGAACTCCGGCTTATGAACCTGTTTAGGGCTGCGGCCCTGCCAGTGAGCATTTGAACCTGCTTTGCCGAGGTGGGGCTCTGTAGATCTAGGATGGCCTTGATCTGATCTGGGCTGGCTTCTATTCCCCTTCTGGTTACCAGGTACCCGAGGAATTTCCCAGATCCAACCCCAAATGCGCACTTTGATGCATTTAGTCGGAGCCGATATGTTTTCAGTATGTTGAATACCTCGGCTAGGTCGGTGAGGTGATTCTCTACCTCCTTGGTCTTCACGACCATGTCATCAATGTAGACTTCCACTGTTTGGCCTATCTGGTGTTTGAACATCTTGGTTACCAGCCTTTGATAGGTTGCTCCTGCATTTTTCAGTCCAAAAGGCATCACCTTGTAGCAGTACAGGCCTTTTGGGGTGATGAATGCTGTCTTTTCCTCGTCTGGGGGGTACATGGCTATCTGGTGGTACCCCCTGTAAGCGTCTAGGAAGCTCATTCTTTCATGCCCCGATGTAGCATCCACCAGCTGGTCAATTTTTGGTAGAGGGAAGCTGTCTTTGGGACAGGCTTTATTTAAGCTTGTAAAGTCTACACAAACCCTCCATTTGCCGTTTTTCTTTTTCACCACCACGGTGTTTGATAACCACGTCGGGTAATCGACTTCTCTGATGGCCCTGGCCTCTAGAAGTTTGTCAACCTCTTCTTCCACTGCGTCGACGTGTACCAACGTTGGCCTTCTGGCTCGCTGCACCACTGGTTTAGCCGACCTGTCGACATTCAGCCTGTGACATGTGAGCTCGGGGTCAATGCCGGGCATTTCATAAGGTGTCCAGGCGAACACTTCTATGTTTGCTCTCAAAAATGCCTCTAGTTTTCGTTCCTCTTCCTCGGCTAAGCCTGAGCCGAGAAGAAAGAAGCGCTCTTCATCGCCCTTTTGAACGAAGATTTTCTTCAGTGATTCCTCACTCTTCTCGGCCGGCTCCTTGCCGACATCCTCTAGGACTTCCATGTCCTCGTCTTCGACTTCGGCTCTAGCCGGTTCCCGAATGTTGCAAGTAGTCTTCATTGCTGCCATGGAGCAATTCTTTGCCTGCAATTGATCTCCTCGGATTTCTTCAATCCCATGTTTGTGGGGAAGCGCAGTAATTGGTGCAATGTTGAGGGGACTGCCCCCATTGCATGCAACCATGGCCTGCCTATGATGATGTTGTACGGTGATGGAGTATCGATCACAATGAACTCAGTCTTGATCATCTTCGTGCCTGCTTGAACGTCCAAGGTTGTGGCACCAAGTGGCCATGTCGGCGTTCCGTTGAAGCCGACCATCGGGCCTTCAGACTGTTCCAGGTCATCAGGGTGAAGACCCAGCTCCTTGTAACATCTAACGTACATGATGTTGCAAGAGCTGCCTTGATCTATCAGGATGCGTTTTACCTGGCATTCCCCAATCTGCAGGGATACTACCAAGGCATCATTATGTGGCTGCTGGACCATTTCTAGGTCGGCCTCGGTGAAGGTTATCACCGGTCCTTGGCAATCTTCGGGCCGAGGTCGTTTCAATCCGACCTGGTTCACGTACTGCAGATGTTTTACTCGTTGGGTTTCTCCCCGAACGTCATTTTCATTCACCTTGGAATGAATCACATTTACCACCCGAGGTCTTTCTGCCCGGGGTTGCGGTGGTGGTGGGGCCGCTTCAGCCTGGGGCAGTCTGGTCTGTTCTTCTCTCGTTCTGGTTTCATCAACAAGGTCTCTTAAATGGCCCTGCCTCACCAAATCTTCCAAGTGTGCTTTGAGGGCTCTGCATCCTTGTGTTGTATGCCCGTTTTCATTGTGGTATGAGCAATGTCTGTCCGCGTTTCGTCCCATAAACTCCCCGGGTTGCCTTGCCGGTGTTCTGAAGTAGGGTTCGCCCCGAATTTTGCCGAGGACCTTTTGAATTGGAATTCGGAACACAGTTGTCACTGCTTGTTTAGCCCTCAGCTCTACCTCTGCTTTGCTGAATCCGTTGTTACTTCGGCTTCGCTTCGGCGAGCCATTCCCCTGCTCCTGTTTGACTTGCTTTGGTGCCGATGTATCTTCCTCGGCTCTGGCATATTTTTCAATCCGTGCCATGAGTTCCTCCATGTTCTTTGGCAGTGTCTTTGCCAAAGATTTTCGGAGTGAACAATCTTCTTTCAGGCCGTTCTTGAAAGACACGACCGCTACCTCCTGATTGCATTCAGGTATACGGTTGAACACTTCGTAATATCTTTTTGCGTAGGCCCTAAGGCCTTCATCCTTGCTGATTTTCAAAGCCATTAATGCGTCCACCCTCAATGGCTGTAGCTTGTTTGTCACGAACCTGGCCACAAACATCTCGGCCAGACCTTCCCACGTCTTCACACTTCCTTTTGGTAACTTGTGGAACCAATCGGATGCAATTTCTCCAAAGGACGAAGGGAATACTTTGCAAAGCAAAGGCTCATTTCCACTGTATAATGCCATTGAATTTAAAAACAATCCAACATGGAAGTTAGGATCTGACTTACCGTCATAGATTTGGAACCTCGGCATGCTGAATCTTTTCGGTGCTTCAAATTTGTCCAGTTCTACCGAGAATGGTGTCCTCGGCTTGGTGAACGAGCTTACCTCGGCTTCAGCGTTCTGTTCCCTCCTCTTGAGGTAGTTTCTCAAGTCTTCTTTGCTCCTCCCCGGAGCTCGGCTATCTTTTGACTTGAGTCCCTTTGGCACGCTACTCTCGGCGTCGTGGTACACCCGTTTTGATCTCTCTCCATGGGTTGTATCGAAGCAGAGAACTTGCTTTTGTACATGCCGATGTTCCCTTGGTTCCTGATCCTTTGTATTATACGTCCTTCTGGACTTACCGACTTCCCCGGAGCACGGATGAGAATGCTCCTTGTTCCTGGAGCGCTGTGGTGCTTCAGGAGTTGTTGTCCTTCCTTCATTCCGAGCTTTAACTGCTGGGTTTGGAGTATCCTGCAGTGGGTATGGTGGCTGCATGACCTTGCTGTGCATCATGAAGTTGACGACCGATTGGAGGTCCGCCAACTTATTTGCCAGGTCCTTGAGTTCCTCATCCCTTCGTATACATCTATCTCTCCATACCTGGAGGTTATCTTCTTCGTAGTATCTGCCTTGGTCCGCCTTCTTCGAAGTGTCATCCTCATGGATGACGTTCTTTCCCCCGTGCCCCTGGCCACGGTTCTTGTCATTGTGGCTGTTTCCTTCGACGTCAAGGTCGATGGGCCTGTCACTCGCAGCGGGTGTGTTGCCCCCGATCTTCTCGTTTTGTGCGTTACTGGCCATCTATTCGTCTTTCTTTCCCACAGACGGCGCCAAATTGTGTGGGTAATTTTCTGTTCACACTGCCTATCTTAGTGATTCAGCAGTAGTAACACAGGCAGAATAGATGGCACAAATAATAACACAAAGACAAGAGGGATTTAACGTGGTTCGGCAATAATTGCCTACGTCCACGGGTGGGGCCGAGGTGTTTCACTATGTGCCATAACAAGAATTACAGTTTGCTCTTAGTAACTCCCACTAAACTCGTAATTGAAAAAGCTACAATTGTGTGTAAACGCTCTCCTTTTTTTCGTCCCCTTTATTCGTTGTTCTCCATCTCAATATATACACCGAAATTGAAATGGAGAAGCTCACAGCTTTTGAGCTGTCTTGCCAGCGCACTATTCCACTCCTGGCAGCTTTCCAGGTAAAAGCTGTTGATTCCCCCCCACGACTGTTAGTGGCCTCGTGGCTATTTCACATGGCCTCAAGGAAAGCTTGTTGGTGAGACAATGGCCTCGTGGTTCTCTTTACACAGCTGTACATCCACCAAACCAAGATGATATTTTATAACTTCAACCTCGGCCTTAATCTTCTGCGGGAAACTCGGCCTTTGCCTGTCAAGCCGAGGTTGGAGGCCTTTGTCCCGAATTAAGTTGCCTTCAGAAATTACCTCGGCAAATACTAGGATACCATGGCAAAACTTTACTGTGACACGTAGCTCTCCTGATGACACGCCGACGTCATCTTGCCACGTGTTGATGCTCAGAAATATAACCCCACAATAACTAATATTTTAAATTAACAAATTCAAATTGTGTGAATTTGTATAAAAAGTTTATTCAAATTTATTTAGGCATTAGATATGATATATTTTGACCTGTTAAAGTTGAAATTAAGCCAATCAGTGTTTAGATGAAAAAAGCAAATTTAAAATTTCCATAGTAAAATTTAATGTCTAGGATTTTGAGTCATCTCATTTTTAGAACACAGCTAATTATGTAACTTGTAAATGGACTAATCTAAATTGATGCTCCTACAAACTGCATGTCCATTTTGATGTCTCACCCATCAAGCGTACCTTCAGCCACTTTAGCGTGTGTTTTACATTCGACGCCCGCGCGCACACACACAGATGCCATAAGTGAAAGGGTTGCCAAAAGTCAAGCTGGTGACAATTAATCAGATTTCTGCTAATATAGCATGTGATCAAACAAGTACAATGTGATTCAACAATTTCTCCCAAGAGATGAGCGAGCCTAAACAATAACTTTTACATGTCTAAAAGCAAAAATAAAAACAAGACAACACATTCCTCAAGTTATCTTTGGAAAAAGCTAGGGGTGAGCATGGTCCGGATTGATCTGGATTGAAAGAAAACCATGACCAATCCGTTATTTACAATTCCTAAAAAATTAGAATCAATCCAATCCGTTTAAATCGTGGAACCAATCCGAACCAATCCGTTTAAACACAGATTGGATCGGTTTAGGACCATGGATTCACATAATTAAATAACAAAAAAATATAAAACATTTAAAGCAAACAATATCCTGTATGAAATGATCAGCTGCAATTATAGACATTACATTTCCCTTTCCACAAATTCTAAGCAAATAAATAGAGATAAACTAGTTTTAGACAACAAACAAACAAACAAGGAAGTAACAATGATTTTCTTTGCATTTTCTTATCTTTTCCACTAACTAAATTCATGAACCATTTTTTTTTTTTTTTAATTCTTTTCTGGGACTTCCATATGCCAATTTTCGTAATATTCCAAACTCTGTTTGAAGGTTCCAACAACTTTTCAACTACAATACACTAATTTTCAAGAAACTGAAGGCCTATAGGGTACACTGTATAACATATGTCAATTGATCTAGAGAGAGACAGTGAGTGAGTGAGGCATGAATTAGGTTACACTTTAGCTTTTATATGAAACAAGAAATTATGTTATGTGAGAGGGTATATGGTATAAATATAGACTATTTTTACACGGTCCAGATCGGTTCCAATCCGGAACTGTGGGGTTCAATCCGGAACCGATACGTGGCTTACGAATTTTGAAATTTCCAATCCAAAACTGAACTACGGATTCAAAAAACCAATCCAAACCTATCGAATTGGATTGGACCGGACCGAATCAGATTACGAATTTTACGAATTCCTTACTCAGCCCTAGATAAAGCAGCAGAGATTCCTACAACTTCTTCACTCTCATGAATCAAAAACAAAACAAAAACCCACTAAAGAACGTGTACATGTATGAATCCAACCCAACGACTACAATTCTTCCTTTAGCTCGACCAACAAACGTAAAGTTGCACCAACATTTTTTGGATCAAATATCATCACTACATACAAAACGGACTTCTAAAGGACGGGAGCCCTTTTTTGTTTAGAACTACCAACTTGTTTAAACCAAGTGTAAAAATGGCCCGCAGCCTGCCATGGACCCAGCCTATCTACGCCCGTTTGGACCCGAGCCCGAGCCCCAGGGCTTGGACTTGGACCTAGACCTGGGCCATCATTTTGAAGTCTGGCCTGTGAGCCCAATCTATCTGCCCGCGAGCCCAGTCCTCGGCCAACTTAAAACCCACTCAAGACCCAGCCCTCCTAAGGCCCAGTATCTTTTTTAGTAAAAAACAATAAAATTTTGAAGAAAAATTTTTTTTTAAAAAAAAAAGACCAAGCCCGCCCAAGGGCCGAATACCCCTGGGCATGGACCTAATTTTTTTGGCCCGTAGGCCCACGGCCCAAACCGGCCTGAATTTTGTCAAAAACCCGCAAGACCCAATATGAGTTGGGGCGGGGCGGGGCGGGACAGATTTACACGCCTACATGTCACCAATGTATTGGTTTAATGACATTCACCTCTCATGTCTTGTGCCATCGCACCACAGTGTCACTTTAGATGGCATCCAAAATTTGGTACCCAAATTCAATCACCATAGCATTACCATATAGGAAAAAACGGAGCACAAGGAGAGACCTTAGATGTCCAACTTCAAGGGGGATGGTTCCAGATTTCAAACAGGTAAAAAGTCGGTGGAAAGTGAAGTGGTGGAGTGTACCTCTTTATCCCACCCATTCAGTTTCAGCACCTCAAATTATGCATCGGTTGCTTTAGCTTTTGACCCCGGCTTAGCTCTGTGAGGAGACAAGAGATTGGGTTCATCGAGCAACGAGAAAGTTGGGTAGACAACAACCAATGCTGAGTACAGACTAATACGGGGATGAAGAGATTAATCTTACAATACAGGACTACTGAAAGATGAAAAGATAAATGCAGACAACTGACTGATAGTAGTCTTTAGAGCTATGTTCATAAATTTCCCCCCATTAATCTCAGCTCCTCTAGAGTTGATTTCCTATGTAACAAGTATTACCCAAATGAAAAAATAATAATAATAACAGCACACAATTGTACTTTGAACTTCATGTGACCACATGTCAAGAGAAAGGAGAGTAGAGCACAGAGACTTAAAGAGTCAACTAGCAATGAATGCAGACGTAAATGGCTAAACCCAGAGAAAAATCAACATTTCAGCATTTGCAATAAAAAACAAACCAATAAATTTAATATTTAATGAGAGAAAATAGGCCAAAACTATGAACCATCCCCAGATAAGCGCAATTAGATTCCAACATAATGCAGCTAAAGCATAAGTTGAGATGGCATGATCAACATGTGTAAGGAACATACAACACACTTCCAACAGGATGGACAAATATTGGACATCATTGCAAAAGTTAACTTCCAGAACAATGCATTGGGCTAGGATACCAAAATTTAGAATTCAGCATCAGCGACATGTACTGGAAGGCAACGAAGCGGAGCACAGCTACCAAACCAAGCACCACTCATCAACATAAAAAATGGTGACACCAGATTCAATAGCTATCAGCCAAAAGTGCAGCAACAACCGATCTACGAAGATATCGGCTATCACTTCACATCTACAAGTCACGATCTCAAGTGCTGTAACAATATGCAACTGTTATCAGCTTAAAACCATATCCGAAATGTATTGACACATGCTACAACAAAGGTAAGAAGCTAATGGCCAAATAGTAAATGTGGAGTCTAACCAAACACTAGAAAAAATAAAAATAAAAATAACAATAATAATAAGCAACTAAGTCTATCATCATGTCAAACCTCATCTAAGATTTGTCCAGCCCAGCAGAGCAGGTTCTATTAGAATCAGCACTACGGTATGTCCATCCCAGCATAGCACGTTCATATTAGACATCACAGCATATCAGGTTCATATTAGAATCAGCATTATGCTATAATCTGGTCCTGCAGTTTAACTGCATCGGCTACATGTTAAGGGATGTGAACTCCGACCCTTGTCACCACAGCTACTAAGACTCCTTTCCAGACCCAAAATTTAAATTCAGCAAAAATAAGGATTGTCAGGTCGTCAAAAGTCAGAATCCCAATGGGACTTTCAACAACATTCAAAGTTTTAACCCTTACCAATGATACATCATCAGAGTAAATTTGTTAAAACACGGTACTTGGCAACCAGCAAGAAATGATATCAACCAACCGCACAGTAAAAACAGCATCAACCAATAGCTGCTGCTACATCATCAGCTAGTCAGCCAGCTACATTCAATCTTCCCGGACACAATATAGAAGGCCAGTACATGGTCCATCACAAGTAAATATAATCCAGTTATCTGAATTCACATTACCCAACATGCAAAAGAAATTAAATAGGATTTAGAAAAGGGGTAGAAGAACCAAACAATATTAAATGCAGCCACGCTATAAAGATCAAAGTGCAACAATACCATCAAACTAAAGGATGCATCAAGCACAACAACAAAATAGTCAACCTTAAAAAGTCTGCCTCGGGCAATCAATTCTACCATTCATTATATTGATTATAACATTGAAAATCTGAAGATGTCGTCCTCCAGAATAGTTGCAGCTAAACACAGAACACGAAGCAAAATACGGGCCAAAGATCCATCACATAGCATATCACTATCTCATTCCTACAAAACAAAATTCCCAAAAACCAATTAGACCACAAACTTCTGGATGCAATCAATCTTAGAAAGGAGGTTGTTTACTCACATCAGCATCAGAACGTGGAGATGGGCTTCGAGAATCAGCAGCTCTACCACGTGGTGAAACACTCTTCGGAGTAGGTGAGCGTACTTTGCGATTGCGCTCATCAGGACTTCCACCCCTAGATGGTGGTGTCCTGCGTGGAGAGGGGCTCCTCCGAGGACTAGGGCTACGACGAGCAGTAGAGGCACTTCAAAATACGCATATTGCATCAGATAACATGTCACAAAGGCATATATATATAGAGAGAGAGAGAGACAGAGAGAATAATACCTTCCATATGACCGACTTCGACTGCGCCTCTCGTCATCATATCTGCCTCTCCCACGGTCTTTGTGATAATCAGGACTTCCACTGCGGCTTCTGCTTCGATGATGATAATCTCTATCCCTTCCGCGGTGCCGGTCACGGTCATATCTACCCCTACTTCTGCTGCGACTTCTCCTCCTGTTATCCCGATCCCTGTACTCATCCCTATATCTGAAATTGTTTTCAAAATAAAAAGACACACAATTAAATACATATTGGATAATATTTCATAGGAATCTATCTTTTAAAGGGAATAAGCAATTAAGAAAAGTCTTACAACAAAACACAAACAGCAAACAAGATTAACAAATAATGCATAAGAAAATTAATAATTCGAGTGTCCAAAAGAGCACCTAGAGATTAAACATACGGAAAGAAACTCATGGAAATGTTTCTACTCTAAAAGAATAATAATTCTTCTTAAAAAGATGTAAGCAAAAAATAAAAAGCCTAAGTGTCACTTGACAGTCTCATTTGGCCAAAAATATAAGCCTAACTTTTTTACTTTTGTACTCGATTTGAGCATCACATGGGGTATAGGCATTTTTACCATTTTACATATAACAATTGAGAGAATGACTTTCATCATAAAGCATTCTTATCAATGGTACATAGGTCATTTTGCATTAAAAATTCAAAAGGCTAGAAAGATTGCCAAACATTATCACCTAAAAAAAACCATTAACAAGCCAAAAAACCACCAAAAAAATATATAACTAAGAGTATGCCAAACAAGCTGGCTTAAAACTGGTAGCCAAATGAGTAATTTTTTCATCAAATTTGAATAAAAATATAGTTAAAAGCTTGAATTGGTATGGAGTACTCCAATCCTTGCTCTTTTTGTCATCAAATCTTTCTTTGTTTTTTTTAAAATTCAACCTATCCAAAAGCCTCTTTTAACCATTTTTTATGAAAGAAAATCATCTCAAATCCTTGTTCTTTGAAATTTCATTACATTTCAGTAAAATTACAATTGTTGCAAATTTTGTGAAGGATTTGATACATCCTCAATTTGATGAAAAGTTTGCTCCCTTGATTTAATACACATTTGATGAAATGATTGGAGCTTACTTTTTCCTCTTTTTCATCAAATTTGAATTCAATGAAGGAATTGGAGATGCTCTAACATGTGTGACTTTTAAGCCAATTGTACGGCTTAAAAAAAGCCAAATAAAAACAATAGTGCTTGGTTTACAATTGGTTTTTTGGCTTCTTAATTGGGAAAGGGTCAAAAAGGGTTGGTGTAAAACACCAATTACCATTCCTAAATCCTCAATTAATATGTATATATATATATAATGTTAATCATAATTGTCATATAAATAAGCTTGCCACAAAAAAGGGGTAAAATCTCCACATGTTGCACAATTTTAAACATAATCGAAACTTACATTTTAAACAAAATATGGTTATGGTATACTAATAAGAATAATCAATTTCCACGTAAAATGTCTACATTAGACATTTTTTTTAAGAGCACAACCCACTTTATTTCCTATACCAAGAGCGTCTTATCCCATCCCCAAAAAAAAAAAAAAATTAAATAAATAAATAAATAAGAGAGAGCATACCTTGGCCTAGGACTGCGGCTTCTTGACCTGCCTCTTGACTTTGATTCTGATTCTATTATCCTCCCTTTATGACTGAAAACAAAAACCAAGCAAATTGGTCAAAACATCAAAATTGTTGAAATAAAGGATACTAGAAGAAAAACTTTTCCATAATGAAGAAAGGGTGAGCCTCGGTGGGTGAGGCGCATGCAACCCCTTCATCAAGTTTGGGGTTCGAACCCCAGCAACTTCCCCCCTCCCCCTCTTACCTACTGAAAAAAAGAAAGAAGAAAATTTTCCATATTACACAACAAGAGAAATATGGCACTAAATAAATAGAATGTAAGTAACATAGTTCTATATGAGTAAAATAAGTCATGGACTCTTCTATTGCAGTTTAGTTAATAGAGGAGACATAAAAAATACCAATGTTGTCAAAATCGAACAAGAAGAGACACATATCATATTGCATAACAAAATACATATTGCAAACTCGTGTCGTTGGTGACTAGAATCGTGAGATATGTTTCTATATTGCATGATTTCATTCATATCATATCGCAATTCAACTCGTATCACACAATTAATTAACTTTTATCTTATTTTTCACATTTGGCCATGTTAACAAACTTTCCTTTATTATCAATCACTCTTATTAACACTCATTGAACAATCATGAATCATATTAAAACAAATCCCATAATAAGCAAAACCAAATCCAAATATGCTCACAAAAGAAATTGAACTACTCTCTCATGGATCTAATTTGGGTGATAGAAACGAACTTACACATAGACTTTTGTATTTAATTTTAGACCAAAATTTGAACCAAAATAATTGTTTTGACCATAACAATAAACCATATAACAGGTGTGTTTGAAACTACTCATATCCAAACAAGTCCTAAAAAATGTCTTTTGTTGCAAATCATAAACCATATCAACCAGAGATCAAATCAACTAGGCCCAAAAAAAAAAAAAACCTACTTTTGCCTAGTTTATATTTGCATTGAAATGTCATTTACCTTTTGTTATTAATTTTTTTAATTTTCTTCCTAATTTCTTACGAGTATACTTAATGAAAGTAGATTTACCTCTCTGACCAATTTGTAAGTTTCTCAGAGATAACTTTTCATGTCATTGATTATATGATTCAATACATTATTCTTGCAATATATTTATACATTATGTGAAAATATTTATAATTTATCTATATCTATATTCATTTATGTTAATGTATCTACGATACACTATAAGATACAAAATGATAGTATGTGATACACAATACACGATACATAAAAGTGACGCAATCATACACAATACAGATGACAATTCGACAATACTGTATAATACAAATTCATCACCAAATTGATTGAAACATAAATTAGCTCTACATTCCAAAAAGGTTAAACTCTGATGCTGTGTTTGGTTGGGGGATTTGAAGAGGGACTTGGAAAGGGAAATGGAAAAGGAAGGTGAAATATGAATAAAACATACCTACATTTCACCTAGTTTCACACACATTTTCCCTTTTCCTTTCCAAATCCCTCCCAAAATCTCCCAACCAAACACAGCATGAAGTAACAAAACCTAACATTTGCATAGCAACTCGACCCAAGACTTAGAAATTAGTAAGCAAATGAAACTTTCTTTACAAGTAAAATGACAAAAAAACATTAACCACGATAGGAAACTCACATTCGTTCAGCATTTGGCCCATACTTGGCAAATTGAACCATTATCTCTCTACCATCAACAACGCGTCCTGCCAAAGTAACACAAATATATAAACATCACATCTCCACACTTATCCAAACATATATACATGGGTTAATTACATTTGTCACCCCTTAGTTTGACCCAAATTTCAGTTTACACTTTTGGAACACTTGTCAGCTTCAATTTGGTTCTTCTGTCTAAATTAGAGGTTAAAATTAATAATTTTAAAACATTTGTCAATTTTCTAAAGTGCACACGTGGACAAAATTAACAAAAATTTAGACAGAAAGACCAAATTCCAAATTGAAACTAGACTTAAACGTGTACACAAATTTGGGTCAAATTATATGGGTGAAAAGTGTAATTAACACTATATATATATATATATATATGCACACACACAAACAAAACACTCCTAGTTATTAAGAAAAAAGTGGTTTGGAAAATCAGATTAAAAGTTCTGAAAATACCATCGAGCTTCTCAACAGCCTTCTGGGCTTCATCAGCATACTTGTACCGAACAAATGCAAATCCCCGCGAGTCACCGGTCCTAAAATCATGGAATTGCATAAATAGCTAAATCCTTAGACCAATTACAATAAACCCATAAACAAATACAAAAAGATAAATTAGAGAAAAAGACAAATATATATAAACCTTCGGTCTCTGGGGATGAAGACATCGACGACCTTTCCATATTTTTCGAAGAGGGGGAATAAATCATCTGCACTGGTTCCTATTCAGCAAAAACAAAAGAACAAAATTTACGAAAAACAAAAACAAAAACAAAAATCAGAACAAGAAAGGGTTTGGAATTGGGGGTTGGGGAATTACGGAAAGTGATGTTGAGAACGAGGAGAGAGTAGGTGTCTCTGATGTCTGGAGGACCAGATCTTCCAAAGTGCGACATCTTCGAGAGAGAGAGAGAGCGCTAGGGTTTGGGCTAGGGTTGAGATTAGAGGTGGGATATATCTGTCTATGGATAGAAGGGAGTTGACGAATGGACTACCGATTCAGGCCTGGTGTGGAATCGATTATTTTAGTAATTTTTTAATTTTTTAGTTAAAATATGAGATAAAAAAAATTAATATGTTTAAAAGAAAATTTTGATTTTTTATAAAAAGATATACAAAAAATAGAGAGAAAAATAAAATCTTTAATTTTTTGATATACATTATAGGCTTTTTGATTTTTTTAATAATTTTTTGATTTTTAGACTAAAACATGTGTGTCTCAAACGATGCGTCAATATCAATTTTTTTCATTAAGCTCTCGTTTAGAATAGGCTATTTTAGGCTTCGTTTGGAAACATACTTTTTTAGTAATTTTTGGTTTTTTAGCTAAAAATAATGTAAAAAAATTAGTATATTTGAGATGATTTTTTGATTTTTTTACTAAAAAATGTGCAAAAAGTAGAGAGAAAAAAAAAATTTGATTTTTTTGTATAAGTTGTTGGCTTTTTGATTTTTTTAAATAATTTTTTGACTTTTAGGCTAAAAAGTGAAGTTGTCAAACGAGGCCTTAGTAATGTTTTAATTTTTTTGCTAAAATATGAAATAAAAAAAATTATATATTTGAAATAACTTTTTGGTTTTTTATGAAAAAAATATGCAAAAAGTAGAGAAAAATAGAATTTTTGACTTTTTGGTATAAATTATAGGTTTTTTGACTTTTAGACTAAAACTATTATTTCCCAAACAAAGCCTAAATCGGAGTAAAAAATTAAATAAAGGCTCTTTTTTATATCAAATGTTCTAATAAAAAGTTTTCCAACGTCATCAAATTACAGGGTCGACCGGGTGAACGACCTGCCAATCGACCGGACAATGTAAATTTTTCACAATTTTTTGTCTTAAGATGGTTATTCGGGGGACATTTAGGAGACATCAAATGGTAAAAATCCAACAGGAACAGTGATTTGATAAAAGACAGATGTGCCTCAGTTTAATGAAAGAAAAGTGTAATCTTAAATTTGATGATAGATTTGATGAACAGTGGGAACAGTAACCTTTTTCATCAAATTTAAATTTAATAAATCATTGGAGATGGTCTAATATAGCCATATGTGACATTTATGATAGGGGCCTTGTTTGGAAGTTATAGTTAGCTATTTGACTATTTTAGTTTAATTAAAATAGTTGCGTTTGAAAAGTTTGTTGGATTTTTTTTTTTTTTTTTTTTTGGTAATTAATTTAAGAAAAATACAATACATTCCAAATTTTCTACCAAATGAATGACCAAATATTTCATATGGGTATAGAGTCCACATTGACCCTACGCCCATATGAGACATTTGGTCATTCTTTTGGTAGAAAATTTGGGATTCCTAATATTACTCTTAATTTAATGGTTGTAAAAATGAAATGATTATAAGTTTGATATGATATTTTTATTTTAATCTATTTTATTTTTTCGTGGACTATTTTAATCAAACTCTCTTTCCAAACACCTCATAATCAACAACAAATCGAGTTTTTTTGAATTTTATACACAAATTTTTTTATTATAAACTCAATTATTTAATTCCTATCCCCTCATTTTTATCATCCCTAATTACACCTCTAATGATATGATAGACAATAATAATCAATCAATCAACTCTCTTCAAAGTGTGCAGTCATTTCTCATGGGAGTGAATCATGCTATTATTAGGGGTGAGCAGCGGATATATCGATCCGTCGCATTTTGGACGGATGCAAGATGACGAGCGGATGGTTGCGGATTGATTTTCTCCAATCCGCCAATTTGGCGGACGGATGGCGGATTTGAGATTCCTTTGGCCGCAACCGAACCATCAAATCGCGAGCATCCCTAGTAATTTATAAGATTTTGTGTTTTCAATTTGTTTAAATATTTTGTTTGTATTTTCAATTGAAAAAGAGTTTAAATATTCTGTTGAAAAAAAGTTTTCAACTTGAATATATTTTTTGAATGAAAAAAATAAGTGTATTATTTATCTATATTTTTTTGTTTTTAAATATAACTATAAAAATAATAAATATAAAATATGATATATGCTGGTTGGTTTTTTTTTTCAAAAACATATATAGATGTAACAATACAGAGACATACAATCTCTACTACTACTTTGTTCATGGTTTTGGTGGTTTGAATTGTTATTATATTTTAAGAACTACAAATTGTAATACTTTATGTGGATGAATCATGTTGTGATTGTAATATATGGATAAGGCATGCAGTGATTATGATATTCTAAAATTTCAAACTTTTTTTCTTTGGATGAGGCATACAATGATTGTAATACTTTTTTAAGTCATTGACTATAATACTTTCTTTTCTTTTCTTTTTTGGGGAAGTGCACAAGTTGAATTATGTTGAAAATTTATAAAAATTTTAAACCGTCAAACCGATTCGCATCCATCTGCCAAACCGCCAATCCGCTCAATCCACATCCGCCGAATTGGCGGACGGATGCGGATTGATTTTCTCCAATCCGCCAATCTGGCGAACGGATGGCGGATTGGAGATTCCGTAGTCGCAACCGACCCACGTCCACCCCTAGCTATTATGAATGAAATTAAGGGTATAAAATTAGAAGGATGTAACACCACTCTTAATCAATACTATGAGTTTATATTTTATTTTAAACTTGACAGTTTTAACCTACCTATCTCTATATTTTATCTTAACTTATCAATATTCTTCCAATTTTTTTTTATTAAATGTAGTTGGAACAAATATAATTTGGTCACACATTTTTATCATTCATATTTATAAATATGGATTGGGCCGGCCCTGGAGGCTTGGCCTGCTTGAATTAAATCAACTCCGCCCGATCTTAAGCTTTGTTATATATTCCAAAGTGGGGCCAATGATATGGTTTGGGTTTGTTAAAGGCGCAGACCAGTAAGTTCATACAACTAACACTTGCGATTGGGTTCGGCAACTTTTTATTTTTTGGATAGATTACATTCTATCTCTCCTGAATTTTGAAAAAAAAAAAATACATATATATATAGTTAATATTATATTTTTGACAAAATTATACTAATGTTTCTTCAAATTTTAATTCACATAAGTACTTCAGTTTTATTGATCAAATTTATTCACCTATAAGTCATGCTTCTTTTTCAATTATTAATATCCCCCAAATACCCTCACTTTAGCTTATTCAACACATCAGCCATAATACTATTGTCATCACCTCTCGTTGCCAACAATTATCTTCAGTCACCGTCAACAACCTCCGACTTTCGATGACTACCTTCAGCTGTTGTCTTTAACTACCGACAACCACGTCTAATCTTCAACGAAATTTTTTCTGACCATTTTCTAACAAAAACAATGTTCATCTCCACCACATTAATACCGTCACCACCTATTCCAATTTGGTAGCAACAATAGAGAGAGAGAGAGATAAGAAGAAAAATAAAATCTTTACTAAAAAAATGTTCACGTCAATCTTTACCATCATAGATGAATATAAGATCAACAAAAATAATCAAAAACACATTTAGTGATAAATTTATTACTGAGCGATTTGTATAAAAAATACAAATGTCAAATCTAACTTACTTACTCACACTCACTTACTCACAAGACACCTCCCTCCCATACACATACAGAATAAGATAAACTGATAAATAAATTTGTAGCAGATCTACTTTGAGAAATAAAAGAGATAGAAAGAAAGATAGAAAACGGAAATAAGGGCCGAGATCTAAAAAAACATTGTTGTTTAGAGTCATTTGGAGTCAATTTTACCATTAAAACAACTAGATTGTTGTAGATCTAGAAAAGATTGATGGATTGGCAATGGTAGAGTGTAGATCAGTAACGATGAAGTGTAGATCGGTGATGGTAAAGGTGGTCGGGAACAATGGTAATGGATCGACGATGATGGAGCGTAGGTCGGTGGCGGTAGCCAATGAATAGCAATGGTAGACGATGACAGTAGTGGTGGCCAACGAAGATCAATGAATGATGGTGGTGGTCGGCAACAATGGCAGTGGTGGTGGCCAAAAAATAAAAATGGTATGAGGCTCTTGAGGAGAGAGAGAGAGAGGATGAAAAAACTTGATAGATGAAAATTTAATGAGGGCAACATAGATATTGTAGTAGTTATTGGCGCAATTAAAAAGTCAATATGACTTATAGGTATTCAAGTCTCCTTAATGAGACTAGCAATTAACCCTAATAGTTAGATACTTTTTCATAGTAATTCGTTAGCCAAATGAAGGGAAAAAAAATGATATCATTTATTTTTACTAAAGTGTATATTGGCATGATTAATATAATTGCACTTATTTAGATAAGTGCACTTATTTGAGTCACATCACCTCCCTACTTTTCTTTACATCTTTTCGTAAAAAATCAAAAAGTATATTTATTTAGATCAAGCGTTGGTTTGGTTTCAGCCATTTTAGTCTTACCAAGATTATGCTTGTGGAGAGGTTGAGATATTGGCATCACAAACTTATAAGACAATTTCTAAGCCACATCGTGCATATCCTAAAGTGGGGATAATGTTGGCATCACACATTAGACGGCGTTGACGTCTAGAGTGGACTTATAAAATGATGGATGACATTTCTATCTTGAATTGGCCTTTTGAACTTAGAACTCGAAAAGATAAACAGAGAAGCTAGTTTTAAGTTGAGTCATTTCAGACAAACTTTCAGATTGATTTAGGTGAGCAATTTCAATGACAAAATCTCAAGGCCACCCCTAACTTTGTAAGGGCCAAAGCGAACTCAAAAAATGAAGGCTTCATATATATATATATATATAAAACAAATTGTTTTTGGTAAAATAATATTTTCTTTTCTTTCTTGTTCTTGTACTTAAACAAAATTTTCTTACATATATATATATGTGTGAGTGATTTTCCAATCACACTGCCCTTCTTAGTAATTCAGCTGTAGAACACAAGCAGAATAGATGACACCTTACTGACCTGCAAAAGAAAGAGAAGGCTCCGGCGGTGGTTCTTCCACCCGGGGGTACTCCGACGATTAAGTCAGTACTCAATATCTCAAAGATAATCAATCATCTATTCAACTCACAAGCTTGAGCATAAAAAACATACCTTAGACCCATGGGAGTGCCTCTCTTTTATAGCCAATACAATCCTAGTTCCAATAGGAGCCTGGCCCTAATGGACTTAGGATTACTACTAATCTGAGACTCCTAGTGGGATCAGGATAAACTCTCTAAGAGTCTTATCTTTACCCAAACTGAAGTCTTCTCTCAATCTAGGACTCTTGTCCATATCCAGGTTGAATTCCCTCTTCATTCTAGGACTCTTGTCCCTTATCCACTTATCTCGGATTCCGATATCTTCGGAGATAACCTCGGCCTTGCCGAGATTACCTCGGCATCACGACCAGAACACGTGGCACCTCGGCTGACACGTCGGCGTCACCTTGCCACGTGTTGGTACTCAGAAAATATATCCTCACAACTGTCCCCTAGGTTCTATTACCTCGGCATTCTGAGGTGATGGAACCTATACTGTTCGTTCATCTGTGCCCCTCTATCCGAGATCAAACTCGCCGACCTCAAAGTTCCCTGGACTTTACTATCCACTTCTGTCAAGTATCAAGCTTTATGTTTTTCAAGCTATTCGAGATCATACCTCCTAGCCGAGGTTTTTGGTTTCATTAATTCATAAACTCCAAGAGCTTTGCATCCGCTTTATTCACATTTCTTGGTGGGCTCCTGATTTCCAGTCATCTATTTCTTGGTAGGTTCATAAACTCTTTTATTAAGCTCAATCTTTCATAACTCTTCTGAATCCGTTTACTTGCCCTCTGTTGTCTTCTATTTTCGTCTGTTTTCAAGTTTTGAATTGTTTGAATGCCTGGTACTATTTTTGCCATATCCGCTTTTTGTTGCTAGCATTGTGTCTGGGTCATTACTTTCTTGTTTCTTCATATACTTATTTAGCGCCTGTGTACTTGGCTTTATCTTTGTCGTCTTCTTGACTCTGATTTTTCTCTTTTTTCATTCAATCCTCTGGCTTTTTCTCTTTCTCAGCTCTCTTGCTTAAATCTGTCATTGTTCCAAGCTTTCAAGCTCTGCAACTGTCTTCGTTCCTCTCCTCCGGTGAAGCTTACGTCATTGTCGTCAAACTTCGGCAATTTTTACTCCGGCTTCCCTCTTTCTGGTAAGCCACTGTTCCTCCTGGTTTTATTTCTTGTTACTTTCCAAGAAGCTCTACTTCATTGTTAATCATCATTGTTTCCAAATCATCTTCCTGTATACATACTGTTCACACATCTGTTGATTTCTGCCACTGTTCTTGGCTTGACACACCTGTGCAATCTTTTTGTCTTGATTTCCTGATAGCTTTATCACCATTCTTGATTACGAATTACATTCTTGTTTCTGTTTTTGGTGTCTTTTTCCAGATTCTTGCTTTCAAACTCCGAGGTGCCAATTGTCGAGAAGAGCCTTGATCAAACTCTTCGGGAGATCAATGCTGAGCTCAAGGCCGAGAATGCTGCTGAGAAGTTCTTTCCAACTGTCTTCTGGGGGTGAGACGCAACCTGCCGCTGATGCCGAGTAGTTTGCTTCCTTCTTGAAATTGATGCCGAGGTAACGGTAGAGAAGCTCCTCCAACTGACTGCTGAGGCTTAACCATCGTCGTTCGTCGAAGCAGATCAGTCCGACGTTCTTGCTTTCAGTCCTTAGTTCTTTAAGGTCTTCATTTTTGTATCTGCCAACCTTCTCAGTTCTTAACAAGCTAGTTGGTCATCTCGGATGATCATATCTCGGAAACGCCTTTCAGTGTTATCTCGGCTATAGGTCATCTCGGATGATCATATCTCGAAAACGTCTTTCAGTGTTATCTCGGCTATACCAAACTTCTAAATTGTTACAAATTTCAACAAGTGGTAGACTTCATAATCTTCGGTTAACTCATCTTGTAATTTGCTCAAAAATTTCAACAAGTGTAAACATTCCTTGCTCCTTAATTATCATTCCTTCCCCCTGCATCTTTTCCCTGCCCCCTAATGTGAACATAAGTTGCACTTAGGATCACATTAGGGAAGTTGGCTTCGTGCCGTAGTCACAGACCTGATGTGTTCTTCTTTCGCCGATGTATTAAAACTTCTAGTATTTAATTCGCCCCCTTTAGACCCTCTTTCTCTTGGCCTTTGCAAACTATCATCGCTGTTTCTTGAAGCATTTATTCCTTTCACAATTCTGGTCACCACTTTTGGCGTGCACTTAGTGGTTCTGTTCTAATCAAAACGACGTTTGACTCCGGCGAATCTTTTGTCGACATTTAACTTTGTGCACTCTTTAACTTGTAAATTCTCTCAGAATTTCAACAAATGTTAACATCATTCGTTTTAACTTCGGTTAAACATCATCTCGGCTTAACTTCGGTTTAAGCATCATCTCAGTTTAACTTCGGTTAAACATCATCTCGGCTTAACTTCGGTTTAAGCATCACCTCAGTTTAACTTCGGTTAAACGTCATCTTGGTTTTTGAGGTTTTTCCTTTTTTGTCGTTTGTACTCTTGTACCTTTTTGTTTTTTAGACAATGTAAGCTCTGCATATGGCCGATGTGCCTCCTTGTTCTTGAATGTCTAATTTAACTTTCCTTTTCTGAATGCTTGTGCCTTTGTCTTTTCTTGACTGCCTTTGCATGATTATACTTAGAATATTTTGCGTGATTTACATAATTCTTCCTTTGCACAATCTTCTCGGGGTTACATACCTCGGGTATAATAACTGCAAGTTTTACTTCGGCAAGATACTGACCTGCAATCTTTTCATAAATTTCAACAAGTATAAAACATATACTTTTCAATGTAAACTTTGCAGTCTTTTCTCAAGTTGTAATAAATATGTAAACAGTAATTTCACTCTAACCTACTTATAAATTGCTACAAATTTCAACAAGGACTAACATATACAGTAAACTTTTCTCAAGTTATAACAAGTGTTAAACAGTGATCTACTTGTAAATTGCTACAAATTTCAACAAGGGTTTAAACAATATACTTAGCTTTTACCTCAACCTGTAAATTGCTGCAAATTTCAACAAATGATCATATGTCGGCTTAACTTTAACTTGTAAATTGCTACAAATTTCAACAAGTGTTAAACATCTTCTTTGGTTTATCCAACTAGTAGATTGCTATAAGTCTGTAAGCAATAACCTCGGCTTTACTTCGACTTGTAAATTGCTACAAATTTCAACAAGCGAAGAGAAACAGATATCTCGGCTTAACTTCAACTTGTAAATTGCTACAAATTTCAACAAGTGAAGTTTAAGGAACCATCTCGGCTTACCTTTAACTTGTAAATTGCTACAAATTTCAACAAGTGGTAAGCTTTGTATCGGTTTGACCAACTTGTAAATTGCTACAAATTTCAACAAGTGGTAAACTTTGTATCGGTCTGACCAACTTGTAAATTGCTACAAATTTCAACAAGTGGTAGACTTTGTATCGGTCTGACCAACTTGTAAATTGCTACAAATTTCAACAAGTGGTAGACTTTGTATCGGTTTGACCAACTTGTAAATTGCTACAAATTTCAACAAGTGGTAAACTTTGTATCGGTTTGACCGACTTGTAAATTGCTACAAATTTCAACAAGTGGTAAACTTTGTATCGGTTTGACCGACTTGTAAATTGCTACAAATTTCAACAAGTGGTAAACTTTGTATCGGTTTAACTTCGGTTAAACATCTTCTCGGCTTAACTTTGGTTAAGTATCATCTTGGTTTAACTTCGGTTAAACATCTTCTCGGCTTAACTTCGGTTAAGCATTATCTTTGGATTCGTGCCGGGGTTTTCAACCCGGCCAACTTTAGTCTGATCTTGTGTGTTTTCTTTTTTATCTTCTGAGATCTGCTTACTGAGCTCTTCTCTTCTCGGACTTAAGTGCCGAGATCTTGTCTGCTAGAATCTTGGATTTGCTCACTCAGGCTGAGCTCTTCTCTCCTCGGACCTACTTATCTAGGCCGAGATCATGGATCCGAGATCTGAAATCCGGGATCTGCTCACTTAGGCTGAGCTCTCGTCTTCTCGGGCCTACTTGTCTAGGCTGAGATCACGTCTTCTCGGATCCGGGATCCAGGATCTGGAATCCGGGATCTGCTCATTTAGGATGAGTTCTTCTATACTCGAATGTTATCTCCTTGGGAGCGTTTATGCCCCCTGTCTTTGCATCCCTTCTGGAAGGGTCTTCGTTTCTTCGCAGGTATCTATCCTTCTATACCTGGTGGTCATCTTCGTTGTAGTATCCGCTTCGATCTGTTGTCTTCGGTGTGTCACCTTCCTGGCCGGCGTCTTTCACTCCGTGACTCTGGTCACGAGTTTCTGTGTTGCGGTTGTCCCTTCAACGTCGAGGTTGATAGGTCTCCCACTCCCAGCAGGAGCGTTGTCTCCAATCTGATCCTTCACTGGCCATCTATTCTTCTTTCTTTCCCACAGACGGTGCCAAATTGTGTGAGTGATTTTCCGATCACACTGCCCTTCTTAGTAATTCAGCTGTAGAACACAAGCAGAATAGATGACACCTTACTGACCTGCAAAAGAAAGAGAAGGCTCCGGCGGTGGTTCTTCCACCCGGGGGTACTCCGACGATCAAGTCAGTACTCAATATCTCAAAGATAATCAATCATCTATTCAACTCACAAGCTTAAGCATAAAAACATACCTTAGACCCCATGGGGGTGCCTCTCTTTTATAGCCAATACAATCCTAGTTCCAATAGGAGCCTGGCCCTAATGGACTTAGGATTGCTACTAATCTGGGACTCCTAGTGGGATCAGGATAAACTCTCTAAGAGTCTTATCTTTACCCAAACTGAAGTCTTCTCTCAATCTAGGACTCTTGTCCATATCCAGGTTGAGTTCCCTCTTCATTCTAGGACTCTTGTCCCTTATCCACTTATCTTGGATTCCGATATCTTCGGAGATAACCTCGGCCTTGCCGAGATTACCTCGGCATCACGACCAGAACACGTGGCACCTCGGCTGACACGTCGGCGTCACCTTGCCACGTGTTGGTACTCAGAAAATATATCCTCACAATATACATTAAAATTACTGATTTTTACCTGATCACTAAAAATGTTAGGTGATAAATCATATTTGAAAATATTGTCTTAGTGAGTGAATCAAATTATATAATTATAATTTGTTCCTAGAATAATTATAAGATTATATTTTCTAGGCAATTTCATATGATTTTTATAGTTGACATAAATCATATTGAGAGTTGTAAATCATAATTATTGAAACAGATTTTTGACATTTTCAATGGCTAAATTTATGTATTTATTCAAACTTGTTTTCTCTAACATAGCATATATTAATGTAAAAATATTATCAACTTCAATTTGAAAAAAAATTATTTCTCTAAAAATAATTGTTACTAATATAGTCAATAATATTCTATAAATAACCCATATATTTTATAAATAATTCATACATTTGACAAAAATTCATTCATTGCTTTTAAATAATTTACAGCTTCAAATAATTTACAGCTTCGTATTTATTTTTTAAATTTTTTTTAGTAAACCTTCATTTTTAAAACTACTATTACTAGAATGAAATTAAATAAGTATTTTCTTACCAAAGAAAATGATGACTCCATATATAATACACTTTTTTAATAATTATTTTCTGGTGAATCAAACATGAAAATAAATATTATGATTATATGATTGTTTGACTCTATTTTATTTCAATGAATCAAACATAACATAAGATATAAAATTATTTTAAGGCCACAATTTTTAGTCACAAAGTAAATGACCAAATTATTATTATTATTATTTGGGAAAATTCTTATGTAGTCCTATGTAGGGGATCTATTTCCCTTCTAATCCCACTATATTTTTAATAGACTAATAGGTCTACAATTTTTTAAGTTTTGTACCCAGAGGTCTTTTTTTTTATTTTCTTATTTTTTAAATGACTATATTACCCTTTGATTTGAGATATATATGTGTGTGTGTGTGAAAAATCAAATATTAGATTGTGGATCTCGCCTATGCGAGGTTATCTGCGATCTCAATCTCTCTCTGTGAGGTCGATCTCTTTGTGCTGTGAGGTTGATCTCTTTGTGCAATCTGAATCTCTGTGTATAGGCGATCTTTGCGTACACACACACACACACTCTCTCTCTCTCTCTCTCTCTCTCTCTCTATGTGTCTGGGTCTCTCTCTGTCTCTATCTCTTGATACATATATGTATATATATATATAAGCAAATTTGCATGATCTCTGGTTTGTGTTCGTCAATGTTGTTATAGTTCTTTGTAGTTGTGATAAATTTTGTTTGTTTGATGCTTATTTTGTGATTTTTGTATGTGATATAGTGTAATGATTTTGATTTTTTTTTTATTTTTATTTTGTTTGTTATATCGTGTAATGTGTTTTGAATTTGTAGTTTGGAATCATGAATTCTGAAGTTTTGATGTTGATATGTTGTAACTGTGTAATTTTACAGTTTGCAATCTATGAACAATTGTTTGTTGGTTGTGATTTATAATATTGAGGGGTGTTTCATGTTAATGTGCAAATACAGTAAGTTTTGTGCTGCTATTAAAATTAGTGAGGGATGTACTTATCATGAAGTTGTTGAGAAAATATGTGTGAAGTTCAAGGAGTTAAGTGTTGGTAACTTTTGTTTATTTTTCTCTATTCCTGGATACTCTAATTGTATTGTTGAATGTGATGATGATTTGGGAAATATGATGTCAATGGTAGCTTCTAGTGGTTCTTATGTTGTTAATGTTGTTGTGGATGATAGGAGAATTGTGGAGGTTGATGATAATTCTTCTAGGATTGATTTTGTAATTTGTGAGAGTTTTTTGGTTAACGATTGTGATGATTTTGGCGGTTTGTTGCCTAGTTTTTATCCAGAATCAGAGAAAGTTTTGTTGTCTGTATGTTGGAAGAGGATTATACACAGTTTTGGTCAAAAATTTGACGGTATAGTGTCGGTGTTCCATATTGCATTGGCTAAGTATGCAATTGAGTGTGGTTTTGCAATGAATTATTTGAAGAATAATGCAACAAAAGTAACTGCTGACTGTATGATAAAGTTGTCTACGAGTTATAAATGGTTTATGCATGGAAGGGTGTTGATGAATTCCAGTATTTTTTTTATTATGAAGTTGGATAATGTGCATACTTGTGGGGTTGTTGCTCATAGATCTTATAGCAAAATGGTTGGTTTTAGACTTGTCTCTGATAGTGTGCATGATGGTATTAATGATAATCCGTTGACTCGTCCTATTGAAGTTAAAAAAAAGTTGAAGAAGTAATATGTTATAGATGTTTCTTATCGAGTTGCATGGTTAGGAGTTGATAAGGCAAGATGTGGGTTGTTTGGTGATTTTGCATCTTCTTTTGACCAACTTCGATGGTGCCTTGAGAAGGGTATGAGATCGAATCCCGGAAATGTGTTTGAGTTAGATGTGGATGAAAGTAGTGGGTGTTTTCGGAGGTTGTTTGTGGCATTGCATGGATGTTTGTATGGTTTTCAATTTTTTCGTCTGTTGTTGTTTGTTGATGGTACATTCTTAAAGGGGTGTTATAAGGGGCATTTGCTTGCAGCAACATTAAATGATGGTAATCAATGTATATATTTATTCACAGTTAGTATAGCTTTGATTTGTCAGTGTGTTTTGGTAGTTGGTGGATTTTGGTTTCTGTTATTGTATTACGAGTCTGCTAATTTTTACAGTTTCATGTTATTCTGTTTTCAGGTCAGTTTCCTTTGGCTTTTGCGATTGTTGATGCTGAAAATCAAGATAATTGGATGTGGTTTTTAAGTCAGTTGTTGAAAGCTGTTGGTTCAGTTCGAAGATTGACCTTTGTGTCTGACCGTCAACATGGATTGCTAAACGCTCTTTCAGTGGTTTTTCCCAATGCACATTATGCATATTGCTTGAATCATCTAAAGAGAAATTTGATTGACAAATTGGTGGGACTTCGTACTAACTATAAGCTGACTTTGATGAAAATATTAGTTAAGTATGCTTATGCGCCAACCGTTGCTTCTTTCCAATATTATATGGAGAAATTGAGGCACATTGCTAGGAATGGTAAAGTTGATAATATGTTGGATGGTTTGCAAAATGATAAGTGAGTGAATACATTTTTTAGAGGGAAACGATATAATAAGATGTCATCTAATACTGTCGAGTCTTACAATAATTGGATTAGTGGGGCTCGTGAGTTGCTTATTACTTGTATGGTTGATATGATTAGGGTTCAAATCATGACTCAATTGTCTAATAGGAGAGCTGAATCTAAAAGATGGACTACCAAATTGTGTCTAGTTATGGAAAAGAAGTTGGTGGACTCTTTGAAGCTAGCTAAGTCTTGGGATGTGATTGTTGCTAGTGATACTGTGCTTGAGGTTTATTCTTCTATTTCTTTTTATGTTGATATTGATAGACGGACTTGTTCTTGCCATGAATGGCAATTGAATGATTTTTTTTGTTGTTATGTTGCACATGTTTTGTGTAGTAGTGGTAGAGATGTGTATGATTTCATTGATCTTTTTTTTCGTGTGGATTGTTTTAGAGAGTCGTACAAGGAATCTGTATATCCAGTGCCTTCAAGTGAGAGATTTGACTTTGATGGTGTTGGTAGTTCGATTATCAAACCTCTTATAACGAAGAAGTAGCTCGGGCGAAATAAGAAGAAGAGGATACCTTTTAGAGGTGAGAATGTGAAGCAAATCAAGTATGGAAGGTGCTTGAAATATAAGAATCACAATAAGAAGACGTGCAAGGCTACTATTTGAGGTCATAGTCTATTCTTCGGATTTGTATTTGAAGTTGAGGAATTTTGATAATAAAATGTGATACTTGGCATTATGAAAGTAATCAATAAAATTAGTTGCATTCTTTTTTCTTTTTCAATGTGTTCTTTAGTTATTGAAGTTGTTTTGTAACGGTTTTTTTTTTTTTTTTTGGTTTGTGGAGTTGGTTGGTTTTATTTTTTGAAATGCTGATAAAGTTTTTGAAAATTTCTTATTGAAATTGTATAATCTTGCAGTTTTACTACATGATGTATTTATTTAATGTTTTGTAGTGACAAAACTGTGTAATTTTGCAGTTTCATTTACAATTTTGAAATGTAGTTCATCTATCTGTTTGAGTCATGAAATCGGATAATTTTGCAGTTTCAAGAATTATGTAGGTAATACATATTATAATGCGTGGAAGGCAAGTCACGATAATGAAACTGCATAATTGTGTAGCATAATTTTTTTTTGAGTGATAAAACTGCATAATTTTGCAGTTTTAAGAATTATTAGAAACAACCTGATGAAACTGCATAATTTTGCAGTTTTAAAAATTATTAGAAACAACCTATCCTGTATGAATTTATATGTAACTACAAACGTGACGACAATAATAATCACAAGAACACAAACAAGAATAATAGCTACATGAAGAACAACAACAAGAGCAACAACAACATCAATGACAACAATCATTATCACCACGGTAACCACAAGAAGATTAATCACCAAAAGCATAAAAAGTACTTGTCATACGTAAAAAGAAAAAAAAAATACAAAAATATATTCACATGAGTATTTCTATTGTAAAGAAGTCTGTTCATTGTTTCTATGGTTTGGTATGTTTTGTCAAATTTGATAGTGCTCAAGGTTCCAAGATCAGTTCTTATCAGTGAGGAATTGACTGATGATTTTTGCTCGAAATTTGACCCACTCAGTTGGTCGAAGTGATTTCTGCACAAGTTGCCAGTTGATATATTGGTTGATAACATTACAGACGACAATTGCACAATCATTCCTGCAAAGTTTTATATGAAGTGAATTAGTTAGGTAAAACAAAAAAATTTAGCATATTGAAACATTAGTTATTGAGTTTGTATCTTACGAGTGTAGGGTTTGTTGTGGGCATTTCTCAATTAATACAATTACTGTCTCGCACTCTTGAGATGATAACATGTTTCCTTGATTGCTGAATAATGCTTTATTCCATCTCAGTTGATGTTGTTGCTACAAAAGAGTTAGTGGGTGTTTTTGTTAGTTATAGTGATGTGCTTAAATGTTTTGAAAGGAATGGAATTAAGTAGGAAATTTTATTTAACTTATAATTTCTTTTACAATTTCAAAATGCTTATTGTGACATCCTTTTGTTGGCCTCAAAGAGTCATAGTGCCTCCATATTCCATCAGCATTGTCAAATACCACAATGGTGCAATGGTTGTCGTGGTTGATTGGGAAATGGATATATATGTTTTTCATTGCTTCTGGAAAATAGTTGTCCATATTTTTTCTCTTAGTGCCTGATCTTGGTATTGTAGTGAAGTCTGTAATTTATATATGTTTGAAATATGTTATAAAAGTATGTAGTAAGACATGTTAAGAAAGTAGAAAATTTTGTAGTTTGAATAATATTGAAAGGTATGTTAATAGTTTTGTTTACATTGATGAGTGTTGAAAAAACGTAAGATCTTCCTGCGTATGGATTTCTTGCAAATGCTAGATCATGTTTCTCAAATTCTTCAATTGATGGTTGGAGTGCCAATTTCATTTCTGCGAAGGCATCAATGACCTAAAACATGTTATATATGAGAATGTGTTAGGTTTGTGGAATAGGTTATTGAACATGAACAGAAACTGTAAAATTGTGCAGTTTAAGACCTACATTTCCATATAAGGCATCCATGTTGCACAATCTGCATATATTTGAAAAGTATATGCAATTTTCATCTTTGTTGCCAGACCAAACACAAGCAGTTGATTGTGTGTTGTTGATAAATTGAATTTGGTCTTGATCTTTTTGGGATAGGCTATGCCAAACCTTGTTTGTTTTGCGGAATGAAAGGGTGAGTGGCTTGTTGTGGATTGGTTCTTCCTTGAAGTCATCGTCACTTTCCAAATCAGGAGCTACTTGAACTTGTGTCTTCTCTTGATTGGCATCCTCTTTTGGTTTGGGTTTACAAGCAGCTTCTTTCTCTTGGCCGATTTCTTCTTTAGTCTTTTCTTTCCCCAGCTCTTTTCCTTCATCAGTACCCTTTTTTGGCTCGGGTTTAGCAGTAGGTTATTTCTCTGTTTCGATTTCTTTTTCTTTTTTTTTCTTTCCGTTCTTCTTCTCTTTTTCTTCATCAATACCCTCTTTTGGCTTAGATACATCAGCAACAGCTTCTTTCTCATTCCTTGTATCTTTTTTGTCATTTTGTTTCCGCAGATTTTCTTTGGCTTTTGTCATTGGTTGGTATTCAAAATCTAGCTTATGTGCTCATTTTCTTGACTTTTGTTTGATTCTCTTGACCATTGAGCTTTATTGGGGACTTTTTCCTGCTTGTTCTTGATGATGTTCTTTTTTCTTTGGAACTGTACTTCTAGTTTTTTTGGCGGACATTGCCTTCAACTTCTCCTCTTTTCTACGCAATTCAGCCATGAATTTTTGTTTCATTTCTTGCATTTGTGCTCTCATGGATGCGATGAGTTTGTCCTTGTCGTCTTCTTGGGTTGTTGTTTGTGCTTGGTCATCATCTATAAAAATGTTGCATTTTGTTTTGGTTAGTTTAATTAAATTTTGCAGTTTGGTTCAGTATTAGACAAGAGTTTACCATGTGCATGAAATGTGTCAAATTTCTTTTGGAATTCTTTTTCTTATTGTTCTATCCCTTTCCTTCTTTTGTGGTGTCACGTCCCGAAAAATTACACAACAAACCCACCTGATAGACAAACACATACATCTAGCTAACTATTTCATACATCCATTTTCATTTAATTCCAAATGCCAAATATGTGTTGTTCACATCTCAATGCCCCAGTTCCAATCCCAAACATGCATTTTACAACAAGTATGAAATGGAAGCCAAACATATAATGAGTGCCCTACAGGCTTATAAATTTATCCAAGAACATTCTTGGTTACACAAAATGGAGTTTTAACTCAACGCAAATACAGCCCTGGGTTTACATTCAACAAATAATAATAAAACAAAAAATGAAGCCTCAGCTCTGAGTCCTCCCAAGTCAATGCCTTGGCGGAGACATAGCACCTGTACCTGAAATGGTTTCCTTCATAGGGTGAGCCACATCCCAGTAGAGATATACTACACAACATATGGACCATGACAAGACTAAAGAGGAGTATGCTCATGCCATGCTCATGATAAAACAGTTTATCTCTCTTTTTATAAAGCATGCAATGCTGAGATGCAACAACATATATAAAATTATTTCCATTTTAAACCATATATGTTACACGAATACAGGCTCTATGAATCTCTAGGTGAGTGTCTGCAAGTAGGCCCTAATGCACTACCACTGTTATTTTTACCAGTAAACTGGAAGGCTCGACATTTAACCGCACGGTTCTACACCCCCTACCCAGATTCACAAAGTATTCATCTTTTCGCAAACAAATACATTTCCAAACATTTCTCAAAAACAAATACATCTATACTATATATATAACCAAATGTAGTTATTAAGTCAAAAGGCTTCAAAACTTGAATCCTAAATTCTCATAATTTTAAAGAAAAAAAATATTACGTGGGCACTTCCATTCACCTCTTTTCCCACTCTTCAAGCCTTCTCACTCCTTCTCCCTATATAAAATATAAATTAAAAAATAATAAAATTCATCCATATCCATCACCAATAATAATATTTATCTCAAATAATAAAATATTCATCCATATCCATTACCAATAATATCTATCTCATCTCAATCTCATTTTAAAAAAAAAAAAAAGAAGAAAAAAAGAAAAAAAGAAACCAAGAACTTCTTCTACAACTTCCACACACACGTTTCTCTATTCAGTTTATTCCAGCCATCTTTTATTTGCTCTTGAATCCTAAATTCTCATAATTTTAAAGAAAAAAAATATTACGCGGCACTTCCCTTCACCTCATTTCCCACTCTTCAAGCCTTCTCACTCCTTCTCCCTATATAAAATATAAAATTAAAAAATAATAAAATATTTATCCATATCCATCACCAATAATAATATTTATCTCAAAATAATAAAATATTCATCCATATCCATTACCCACAATAATATCTATCTCATTCTCAATCTCAATTTATAAAAAGAAAAAAAAGAAAAAAAGAAACCAAGAACTTTTACAACTTCCACACATACGTTTCTCTATTCAGTTTATTCCAGTCATCTTTTATTTGCTCATAATAACTCATCTTCTCCATTGTTATATTTTTCAAGTTTGATTATCTGCAAAAATCATTACAAGGTCAGTGTAATATTATTTCTTACTTTATATGCATTTTTTCAGTGTTTGTTACTTTGAGTGTATATATATATTTTTCAAATATTTTTCAGTTTATCTACAAATTTTTTCATTTTCTTCATTTTTATGCTCATAATATTATTTCTTACTTTATATGTACTTTTCCAGTATTTATTACTTTTGTGTGTATATATTTCTTTTTTTTTTTCATTATTTTTCAGTTCATCTACACATCTTTTCATCTTCTTTATTATTACATTTTGCATGATTTGAGCTTGCTTACTTTAAAATTTTTAATTTTCTTTTTGTTTTTCAATTTAATTAGATTCGAAACTCATCAAATCTTGAATTTAATTTAATTTATTTTATCTCATGTCTATCACACCATCACACTTATTAATGGCTTCGTGCAAACTCTCGAATTCAAGAAGATTAGCTCTGCATAAAGTTAATCTCACATTTGCTCCTTCAAGCTCTCTCAAATGAGAGTTCTTCGGATCATCTACAACCAATATACACCCACTTAACAATACAATCACACACAACAGCTTCAAAACCTTAAACACAATTTCTCAATTTTAAAATTTAAAAATTTTTAAAAATAAAAATATATTTGGCTTAAAGTGATTGGTACATCTAACAATATTTAATTTTAAAATTTTAAAATCTTTAAATTTTATCTAAACATGTCTAATTTAAAATTTTGATTTTTTTTTTTTTTTTAGAAAGAAAAAAAGTGGCTCAAATCTATTAGTGTATTATCTAAATTTTGAATTATTACACATAGCATAATATTACTGGATTTAACATTTAAATTTTAAAATTAACCAAAACATCTAACTACATGATTTGAGGAATTTCAATACTTTATTCTGAATTTTCCAATTTTTTTATTTTTATTTTTATTTTTACAACATTTAAGTTGCTAAGTGTTAATTTTTTATTGGCTATCCATGATTTTATCCTAAATTATTGGTTAATGATTGACCACTATTAAATTCTTTTTGTAAGCTATAATGATAACAATTGACTACCATCAATTTCAAAATTTTCTATCAATGTATTTAAAAAAAAAAAAAAAATCATCATCAAGCATGCAATTTAAAAATTAAATATATTTTATTCTATTACAACTTTATTAAAAGTGTAAATTTATTTTGCTACTATTCAAGAAAATATATATGCCTTTATTTTGATATAACAAAAATTAAATTATCTTCTATTCATACATAATCTCTCATAAATATCTTATCTTTTTAAAAATTTTGATTATCAGCAACCGAATTCCCACATTTCTCTCTATTTTTTTTTTTTAGGATGTTTATTTTATTTTTATCTTTTTTCAAATTAGATTTGATATCTATCTTTTTACCTATATATCTATATCTATACTATATATAAGGAAATAGTATCTACTCTAAAATTTTCAAAGTCTCAATACTTAATTCTCAAACAGTTGATATTCTTTTTCCTACATGTCACTCTCTCAAAATTATGTTTTAAATTTTTCTTCATCCTTATTTTTCTCCAATAAAACACATTTTTTTCCTCTTAATATTGTTTTATTTTAAATTTTTAACTTTTAAAATCTTTTATTATCTAAGACTCCTTATCTCTTTTTATTTTATTTTTTATTTTGCTTAATCTTCTCCTGTATCTTCATTTATCTTTATTTCTTATTTCTTCCTTTTTAATTTTTTTTTAATCCCCAATCCTATCATTATCTCCAACTTTATTTTTATTATATTGTTCATATGATCCCTTTTTTAAATTTATTTTAATCTTAAATCTAATAATTATCTTCAAATTTATTCCTATCTGATAATGATCTTCAATTTCATTTCTATCTTATTTTTCAAATGCTTCATATTTTAGCTATATATTCTAACACACCATAGAGTTTTTTTAGTGTTTGCATATTGGGTATAAAGTTTTGTTCAAGCTCTGCGTTTTAGATTCGAGTTGCATTCAACCATCAACAACGTCACAATTAGTTAACCAATTGTAGGATTCAAGGGTTTGATGAATTTTATTCTTTTTATACCTATGTTTATATGTACTAGGTGCATTTTTTTCTTGTTTTCTTTAAAGCAGGCTTTGAACATTTTTACATTATTTGTAGTAGTGTTCATTTTTACATTATTTGTAATAGTACCCATTTTTACATTATTTGTTTTTAAAGCTATAATAATGTCCGATAGAAATATAGTTCAAGTTGCTAAATGACCTACTTGGACTAAGATAATTTATAATCAATTTTTTAAATGACAAATTTATGAAAAAAATGAATGTATGAACTTAGGTATGAGATAGTTATGATATTCAAAATATTTCTTAGTTACAATTCCCTGTTATATTTTAAATTTATAAGATTTTTTATTTTATTATACAAAATGACTATAATAAATTATTTAAATTATACATTCCCGTGCATAGCACGGGTTGTTGCTAATTTCTAATGAAATGAATGTAATGTAATGTTCAATGCAACAAATGAGGAATGTGGTTCAATTTACCTAAGTCTCATGCTTTTCTACAACAATCATGGTTATCCTCTACCGATAACCCAAAACAGATATTTCTAAACAGATATTTAAACAATTAAATTCTAAAAATTATGATAAATACAATCTATTCCACATCTCATCAAATATGAACAACTACACTAGTTTTCATATCACAATCACATCTGGTAACCTCTCAAGGTCTATTTCTAACCGTGTCGGTTTTATTCCAACAGATACATTAAGCAAAATAATACCGTTAATGCCTAAGAAAATATCATTTTCTTTCCAAACTCATTCACCAAGCATTATTCAACTATGACATCTTATTTTGATCAAAAGCCCCAAAAGTTAAACGTAATTCCTTTATTTTCTTTAAAAATGCTCTTTTGGTCGCAAAACGGTAAAAATTTCAAAACCGATCGAATCGAAGTCCGTTTTTATTCAAATTAAAACATAGCTCTTTCATAACTTTACAAACATATTCCAAGTTTACACTTTCGCAATTTGGGCATCAACTCTTTATTTTTCTCAAAAATTTTCTTTTAAGCAAATAAATCACAAATTTTTCAAAAATTCTAATTAAATTATATATAACTCTATGTTCCATATAATCAAGTAAAAGTACATAAATAAGTGTAGGAAAAATCCCTACCTTAAGCTAGAAGAGGAAACAAGCAAAAATCCAAATTTTTTATTTTGTCGAATTTCGATCTCCACCAGCCAAAATGTTGCTCTCGCCAAGCTCTTCATTTTGGCCTCAAGAACTAGAGTCTAAAACTTAATCGATTTTGGTGGATCAAAGGTTTTTCATGATAAATGTCAAAAAAATAATAATAATAATAATCTGTGAGGGAGAGAGAACTGAGCCCAGAGAGAGATAGTCTTGCATGTGCCTTGTGTGTGAGTATGTGCTGTGCGTGAGTTGTTCTCCCCCCTCCAACCCGAGAGAGAGAGAGAGAGAGAGAATGTATGATGATTTGAGCCCCCGCCTCTCCTCTGTGAGAGAGTCCAAAAATATATTTAAAAAAAAAACTCTTCTTGTTTTGTTTTTCTCATCCTTTCTGATGGACAGGAATTACAAAAAATGCCTTCCCCATGTGTGTGTCTTTTCTTTTTTTCAAATAAAGGCTCCCTCTTTTTTCATCCCTCACGAGAGAGGGCCCGCCATCAGCTTTGAACGCTTTTTTTTATATATCATATAGAGAGAGATATCTTAAATAATATATTCCACCACACCACCATCTATTTTCTTTCCATTCTCTTTCTCTAAAACAAATCTTTTGTCCACCGCCCACTCACGCCTATCTCAGATTGTCTCTCTAAACAACATATATCTTTACCACCCACTCATCCTCCAAAATAATAATAATAATAACAACAATAATACATGGTTACAAACGAGTCATGATTCAATCAATTAGGTCCAAAATTAATAGAGTATAATAATTTAAATAAATCTCCAACTGAAATTAAAGTATAAACAAATTTTAAAGACTTAAGGTGGTCCCCACCATTTACATAATTAAATATGAACCAAAATGACTAAGTATGGGTTAATCAAAGAAATCCCAAAAAATTATATTTATATCTTATTTATTACTCAAGACCCAAGAATTACTATAACTAAAAAATAAATAAATAAATAAAATAATTTTGCCAAGCAGGGCTTACGATGTCGAAATCAAGAAGTAATTTAATTTATTTTTCACCAATTTAAATAGAATGGTTCACGACACCACAACAATAATAATAAGGGCTAAATTCAATTTGATTCAACTCGTTATAGGTTTGCATGTTCTTTTTCTTCAAGTTGTTGTTTTTGTTAGTCTGTCAATTCTTATTCATTGACTTCTTGTTGGTTTGTTTGTTCTTCTTCTTCTTCTTGTTGGCCTTCTTCTTCATCAGTGGCTTCTTGGTCATCACCTTCTTCTTCTTCTTCTTCATCAGTCTCTTCTTTTTCTTCATCACTCTCTTATTCTTGTTCATCACTTTCTGTTTCTTGAATTTGTTGCTTTTGTGGTTCTTGCTTTCTTTTTTTTTGTTTTTTTGTTGTTGTTGTTGTTGTGATTCTGATTGGTGTTCTTCTTTGAGAAAGTCTTCTTCCTCATCACTGTCTAGAAGTTTCTTTTTTGTTGCTTTGGTTTGTTTTTTTCGCTTCTTGTCCTTTTTGTGGTCATGTTTCTTTGCTGAAGAGTCTGTTGATGTGCTTTGATTAATATGCAATAACTATTCTTGTTCAATTGGAGTTAAAGCACTTTGATTAATGTGGCATATATCAGTAATACTTGAAAATTAGTCAGTTACATAACATGATTTGTACTGTGAGTAATGTGAGTGAAATGTTGAAAATATGTTGTTTGAAACTGCAAACTTTTATAGTTTCATAACATAATGTTACTGTGATCAATGTTAAAGAGTGTTAAATAGATTTTTTCTTTGAAACTACAAAATTTTACAGTTTCATAACAATATTGTTACTGTAATTACTGTGGAACGAGTGTTGTATAGATTTGTGCTTTGAAACTGCAAACGTTTACAGTTTCATAACATTATTGTTACTGTAATGAATGTGAAAGGAGTGTTGAATAGATTTGTGAGTTGAAACTGCAAACTTTTGCAGTTTCATAACATGAGTGAGAGGAGTGTTAAATAGGTTTGTGATTTGAAACTGCAAACTTTTACAGTTTCATAACATGATTGCTACTGTAATGACTGTGAAAGAAGTGTTGAATAGATTTGTACTTTGAAAGTATAGAAGAGTTTGAATACCTTTTCAAAGTCAGTAAGGCTGATGTGTTACCACTTGGAGTACGTTTTGCCAAGGTTCCACTTCATAAACCTTGGGAAGCCTTCTTTGTTAGATGGTCAGATGAGTTTACTATGCTCGCAGTACCAATATTGTAAAAAAAATTGAAATATGTTAGATAGTTTGAGATAGTTGGATGTTTGATATTTTTGTGTGAAGTAGTTAAGTAGTGTATTTACCAAGAGTAACATGACGCATCCAGTCATATGCCTTGGGTTGTTGTTTACATTTGCCATTGAATTCATTAGTGTGTCTTTTATTACCTCAACCCAATTGTATTTCATGATGTTGTTGAGATTGTCAACATAGTTGAGGAAACTCCAACTGAGTGTATGTCCTGTTGTAGGCATGAGAAGTTTTAGGCACAAGTAAAGGGTGATGACCTTTGCAAGATCTTGACGGTCATTGGTTGATTTCCCTTTTTTTTGTTTCTTGAAACATTTTGGTCAATGACTTGGCATCCAATCTCTTCACTGATTTGCATCTTCGTTTGTAAAATGCGAGCTCAAAATCCTTTGGCCTTGCATAAGATTTGGTGGTGATGTTGTCTTCTCTACAGTTGATACCAAAAATGAGCCTTACATCACTGTTTTTGAGTTTCATTTCCTTTTTGCCAAGTATAAATGCTCTCTCTTTTTTTTTTTTTTTGTAAAGTGTTGTCATTTCTGCTACAATGGAATTGTAGCATTTGCACCAAGAGGCTTTCAGTTGTGTTGAGGAAAGAGCATTTTAATGGCCCAAAAAGGGATTTTTTACAGCTCTATCTTTTGGGTTGTTGTGAATTTGACCCCTTGAACAGTTTGATTACCGTTTCAACACCAGGATTAGTATGTTCATATTCATGTTCAGATTCATTAGGCAATTCAGCATTGTTTTCTTGGAAATTCTCTAGACTTTTATTAAGTTTTAATGTAAGAATTTCATCTTCTAAAGCTGTATCTTTATTTTGTAAATCTTTAATAGTTTGTTTAATCTGATTGATTTCATGTTGTAAATCTTGAAGAGTAATTTCTTTTTGTTTATTTTTAAATCTTTCTAAAGTTTTAGATAAACTAATAATGGGTTTATCATGCTTTGGTTTATGATCACTGTTAGTAAGTAAAGATTTTAATTTGTCAGTATACTTTTGTTTTAACTGGGGATCATCTAATCGACCAATTAATTCAATAAGGGCAGTTTCTTCTTGATATTGTTTAGTAAGGACAGTGATTTGTTTAACGGGTTTGCAACAAATATCATTACATCCTAATTCAATGTTATTAGCAGAATCATCACTAGGTGAATGGTAATCAGATGAGGTATAAAGATTATCAGAAGAAGAATTATTATCAGATTGGTTTAATTGAAAGATTTCAAATAATTGGTGTTTGGATTCATCATTAATTTGAAGTTGATTAACTTTATCTTTTAATTTTTGTTTTTCTTTACATTTGTTAGAATAATGACCTTTTTTTACCACAGTTATAACAAATAATATCTTTATTCGATTTAGATTTTGGATGGGATTTTTTATAATATTTCCTTTTGGGTTTAGTATAGAATTTATCATTTGATTTTGAAGATGAATAATTCTTTTTACACTTACGAGAATATTTGTAAGATGATTTATGTTTATTGTACTTATGTTTTTTACGATGAAAAGATGCTACAGGAGGTAAACCGTATTGTTCACAGAAATTACCTAATTCGTATTTAGCCTTATGTTTATCTTTAGCAGCTTTTTGACTAAGTTTAAGATCAATACACATTCTTAATCCTTCTTTTTGAATAGTACTAATGATATCACCGTAAGTTAAATTATCATATTCAATAATACCAGTAAGTTGACTAAGGACATCTCTAATTTTGTGAGCAAAGAGACTAGGTAAACCATTAATAAATTTTTCTTTCCAAAAGGATTTAGTACAATCTTCTCTTAACATAACTCTAGAGGTAAATATATCTTTATACCATCTAAAATCGCTTAATGTTGGACAAGTAAGGTTACTAAGTTGATCATGTATGCGAGAATATATATTAGTAGGGGTATCTATGAAATGTCTGACTATGGTATAGATTAATGTATTAATACCATCGGGTTTATAATAGCCAATAGTTTCATCAAATATAGGTAAATCATTTTCATCTTTTTGATTAGCATGTAGAATTGATTCGCGTTGATCTTCATTAAGATATTTTTCTCACCAAGATTTGAGTATACCAGTAAAGCCAGAAGTAATTAAGGAAACAATTTTAGGTTGAGTATAATCAGGGTAGTTACTAAGATAACTATGTGCAACCATAGATAAATGATTTAATTTTTGAAGTATTTGATCTTCACTGAGACCATCAATATTCCATTCGTATAATTTTTTAGCAGATACTGAAAATTGATTACTAAGACTATTTTCTTCATATTGGAGATCAGGGGAGTAGGTCGTGAATACCTCCTTTTGGAAAGAAAAATTTATTAATGGTTTACCTAGTCTCTTTGCTCACAAAATTAGACATATCCCTCTATACCTAACAGTTTAAAACAGTTCGATTACCGTTCTGATGTTGAAACGGTAATTAAACTGTTTGACTCTCTTTGCAGGGACTGCTCTTTTTTTCCCTTTTCATGCCTTGATTTGTGTTTTGGGACTTGATTGGCTTTCTTGAAGCTTTCTTTTTTTTGTTGGAAGAGCTTCTTGTTTTTTTGTTGGCTTTCTTTTGTTTGTTTTTTTGTGGTTGGAGGTGTGGTTGGTGTTTGTTGTGTAGGTGTGGTTTGTGGTGTAGTTCTTGGGCTTTTTCTTGTAGGTAGTGTAGTTGTTTTGTGGATTTTTTGGTTGTGGTGGTTGGGTTTTTTGTGAAGGGGGAAATGGTGGCATTTCAGTGGATATGGGTGAAAGGAGTGTCAAAAGGGGAGACACTTAAATCCATAATTGGATTTTTGGGCATATTGGTTTGCTTCTTCCAATATCTTCCAACAGCTATTTCTGAAAAAATGAAAGCAACAACAGGGCATGAGTAATATAGTAACAAAACTGTATAATTTTGCAGTTTTATATACAATTTAATATTAAATTATATCTATTTGTTGTTAATAGTTACAAAATTGTATAATTTGGTAGTTTGATTTGCATTTTATAATAAGTTTACCTATTTATTTTGAATAGTGATTAAACTGTGTAATTTTGCAATTTCATTTGCAGTTTGAATAAATTTAGATATTTACTTGTAGAGTGATGAAACTGTATGATGTTTCAGTTTTATAAACTCTAGCAACAATAAGAACAATCCATTGTATTTTGTAAACAACAACAATAACAATAAGAAGATGAAGTATTCAACGAAATGTAGCAACAATAAGAAGAAGGAAAGTCAATATTTAACAACAAGCAGAAGCAACAACAACAAGAATAAGAACAAGAAATTAAATGTGTAAAAACAGGGATTATGTGTAAAAACAAGGGATTAAATATAACTAGAATGTGTAAAAACAGGGGATTATATAACTAGAATGTGTAAAAACAGGGGATTATATAATCTACGCAAGAATAAAACAAAAAAGAGATCTAGAATCGTAGGTAGAATATGTAAAATAGGGTTTATACATTTTGAAGTATGTAAAATGTGTTTATGCAAGGGTTTTTTTTATGAAAGTGTTATTAAAATGGTATGATGTATACAAAACATCAAAGAATAATGTACAAATTTGAATGAAAGATAAAAGGTGAAGAGAGATTTTTCTTTTCCCCCCCCCCTTATTTTTGTGAATCGGAAGTCAAAAACTACGAAATTTCTTCAGAGTCGGGATGGTTCTTCGTGTTGTTGAGAGTCGCCGATTGGAGAAGATGAATAGCTTCGTGTTGTGTTGTTGAGAGTCGACGATTGAAAAAGATAAACGACTTTGTTTTGTGGTTAGGATAAGGTTTTAAAGGTAGTGGAGTCGAACGGTAGAGAGATGGAGGACTGAGAATGCAGAGTCGAGCAGTGGAGATGTGACAATGTACTGGTCAGAATGGTGTGAGATGATCGTGGGTAGAGGTTGCACGCTTGTAAATTGGATGATATGTGAGGGTATTTTCGTCTGATTGCTAATTTGAGGACTTAATGGAGTATTGAATTTGTTTTGGGTCTAAATAGGGGGTGATATGTTAGGCTTGGACCTTTGGGTCAGTTCCTATTATTATTTTATATTTTTACCAACAAGACACCAAGGTAAAGGTCGCAGCGCAACTCCAAGGGAAATAGTAAATTGGGCTTTTTGAGGTATTTTGCCTATTGAGATCGCAATTTATAGCCTCCAAGAGGCTCTACAAAGATATATGCATTTTGTATGTTTTTTAATTTAAAAATGTTAGAGATCTCAAAAATTCTATCAAATGTCTCACGTGGGTGTGAGACCCACATGGGTCCCACATTGTGTGGATCCCACACTCATGTAAGACATTTGATAAAACTTTTGGTAAAATTTTTGAGATCTCTAACATTACTCTTTTTAATTTTCACTTTCTACATGTAGCTAACATTGGAATCTACGCAAAATTCTTTCCACCAAATTCATTCTCTAACCCTCCAATGATCAGTTTTTCAAAGATCAAGTATAATTTCATCTCTCTTTCTCTTTCTATTTAAGAATATGATTGTATAAAAATATAATTTAAAAAAATAATTTAATAATATTGTACGGGGAACAAATATTCCGGCAAGCCCGTACTCCTTTCCTCCAAGCTCCGTTTCTGTCCGATCACCTGAAAGCACAATGGCGATGAGCTACCCGGCGATGTGCGGCCGGAAAACCCCTCCGACGATCAAGTTAGCACACACCTTGGGATAGAGAGAGAGAGAGGAGAGAGTGTTTGAGTGTAAGAGGTTCTTACAAGATTGTTCGTCCGTCCCCGTATGGGGGGCGCAAACATGCTTATATACCCTCTGCGCCCCAAATCTACTCCCAGTGATCTCTCGACACGTGGCTCTGCTATCCCATCTGTCAGCACAAGTCTTGCTGAGCATCACCTAACCCAACTGCCAGCCCACTCTACTGGGAGCTCGGCAGCCGGGCAACATTATCTCGGCTATCAATGGCCATACTGCACTTCAAGCCTAAGTGCACTTGATGCCGTAGTGCTCCTACAACCGGGCTCATTTCTAGCCGTGCTCGACTGCATTCTGGCGAAGCCGAGATGGAGATTGATCACACTGGTCATGCCGGGCTAAGGGCGCGCGTATTTCAACCGAGCAACGCGCGAGCTGTGGAACCCTTGCCTGACTGAACCTTAACCTGACCGGTCTCCGTGCCAACGAAATCAGGTAGCTCGGTTCCACAAGGCCTTTGCCATTACCGAGCAAGATCACGGCCCAATCTCGGAGCCAAATACCTCGGCCCAACCTCGTCCGGCCCAATCTGTCCGACTAATTCCACGGCCCAATCTCAGATCATTAATCTCCCTCTCAAATATATTTATAAAAAAAAATATTTACAAATTAACCACGTCATATGTGGCATGTAATAAAAAAAATTATTTTTTTATTTATGTTTTATAGTATTTTTTTCTTTCGAAAATTCGCTATTAGTTTGATTAGTTAGTTAAAATAAATAGTGTTGTTTGAGTACATATTAACTAAGGTCAAGCTTGTTTAGTTCCATAGGATAGAGGGGATTAAGAGTACGGTGAGATTGAGTAATGAGATTATTAGTGTGGTGATATTAGGTTAGAGATGTAGGATAAAGAGTGTTTGTTTGTACACCGCCATATTAGTATATTATAAATAGTATTAATATATAAAATTAATATTTTTTAATTTTTAATATTATAATAATTATTTTTTTGTTCTAAAAAATATAAATTTTACTTAAAAATCATTTAAAAATTCACTTATCCCTCACTCAATTTCTAATTCTAACCCCTTCATGGGATTGGTAGTCCTACTAATGAAGGGGATTACTAGTCTAAGGGGATAGCTAATTTCCACACTCATATCTCCAATCAAACACTCTTTAAGTGAGTCCAAAAGTCTATTAGTTCAATCCCCCTCTCCAAAGAGCCAAACAAACATGGCTTAAAAGATTAGGTTTCTCTTATGTTCACATCTTAATATGAAAAAATTTAAGGGGGGCGTGGAGTACAGGTTCTGTTTGATAATCCGAATAGTCACTACTACAAAAACAGATAAATATCACACTTTTTTTGTGTGATGTTTGTTATTTAATCACACTTTTTAAGTTTTATTAAAGTGTGATCTTTGGGAGTGTGATTAAAAAGGGTCATTTTTAATCACACATTTTAAGTGTGATTAATAACATTTAGATTACACCTTTTAAGTGTGACTAATAACATTTAGATCACACCTTTTAAGTGTGATTAAAAATATTTAGATCACACATTTTAAGTGTGATTAATAACATTTAGATCACACATTTTAAGTGTGATTAATAACTAATAAAACATGTGATAATAAACATTTAGATCACAGATTTTAAGTGTGATTAATATCTAATAAAACACGTGATTAATAATCAGATAAGATCACATGTTATATGCATTTGAAGAATGTAATACACACTATATACTATATTTTGAATCACAACCATATATTGAATGGAATAACGTCATATATTTCATAAATGAAAGTTAAATATTCAAAAAGTATATACAAAGAAATTAGTAAAAAGTTTTTAACTGTGCTTACATATATTAAAAAATAAAAATAAAAACTTGAAAAAACTAAGTTGTTGAATTCTTTGACCATATTTTGCATTTCTCCAAGAAATTTCTGACCTGAAAAATAAAAACACAAATTAATTCAGAAACCGCTCGAAGCATATGAATAAAGTTAATATTTTTGTAGAGACTTACAAAAGACAAAAATCGAACATTTTCTCATCACACTGACTCTTCATCTCCTGCATCAATAGAAAATGAATAACAACTTTGACTGTTACTAATATAAAATATTTGGATTACCATATATAAATATGACATATACATAGAATCAATAAATCCAAAATGAAAATCTTCAATGTATGAGCAGATATTTTAAAGTCATAAAACCAAATATACATAGAATCAACAAATCTAAAATGAAATCTTGAAGTGATTATATATTCTTTACCAACTAAAGAAATTGTTGATTAGTAATTTAAAGAACGGAAGTTATATCATACTTACATTGGATTTCAACTCATATTCTTTAGTACGAAATTAATCCATTCAACTCGCACTTCATCACGTTCGATTTCCGTGTAAGTCTTTTTTTCATTGAACTGTAAGAGGTTATTTACAAACAATTAGATAATGAAGAAGATGTACAAGTATCATGAATATAATAGTAATAAAAGTTTAGAATTTATCTCACATTTTGTTTTCTTAGGATGCTTTGATCTCTAATGAGGTCTTTCATATACCGCATTACATAAAACCCACATTTCACGTTTGTAGGTTGTTGCGGGGACTACATAAAAGCATTTTCCTTATTATTAAAAACTATATATAAAGTGTTATGATCAAGCTGAATAATCATTAGCATAAATATAAGTATGATAAAATTAGAGAAAATGATATTGATTACCTGAACTACTTTCCAAACTGGATTGGTCCTCCTTCTCCTTTGGGTAGTTTCATAAATTTTCAAAGCACTTTACAAAAAAAATTCCAGATGTCAAAATATTTTTAGAGTAACTCAAATTGCTTAAAAATGTATGAACTAGCCAAACTTACGTGTTTATTACAATTTCAAAGCTTGTGTTTATTTTAGAATTAATCGGATCAAGCAAGTACACAATCATCAATGTTAGATCAATGACTAACAATATCCAATGGTACCTACAATTGAACAAGTCACAGGTATAAGCTTAATAAGTTTATTATCATTTGAACACATGAAATAAATAGTTTTAGATAATTACCCAATATTATAAGGAATTAAAATCAATTGTTCTAGCATAGCCTCCTCTAATCTTCTTGTAAGCAACACTGATTTTGATTTCTTCCCAGCCATAGTTTTTCTACTAACGACACAAGGGTTAACAAATACAAATTGTTTCCTCCAATTAGAAGCCTTCAACACTTGATGGAGATGACTAATAAAATAAACAAATTTTAATTAAATTCGTAATTCATAAAATCTGCAGAAATAACTATTAATGTAGCAAATTTTCCTTACCTTATGTACAACATGATACATGTAACAGATAATTCTTTTACATGACATATGTACTCCATGTCTACTCTTTGAAGTTGGATATTGATCTCCTCCCCAAATATGTCTTTCTCTAGTGGAATGTCTATGGCTTCATCATACTTGATATGCTCAACTAATAAAACAAAAGATTGAATAGACTCTTGATATTTTCCACATTCAACATTAATTGAAGCTTCCTAAGTTTAAAATTTTCAAAATAAACAAATATAAGTCAACTTTAACTTTAAGAAATTGTAATAAAGTTTCTAAGTTTGAATATTTTACCTCATCACCGACCAATACAAGATTTTTGGGCCAAGCAACAAAAAATCCCACTGCTTCTCCAACAATAAGCATCTTATCTGGGATAGGTATAGGAAGAGGGGCATCTTTTTGAATAACAACTTCAACAGACACACGTACATTGGATTCTCCTAATGGCACCGTATGAATGGCTTCATTGTGTTCAATTCTCTCATACACCGTACCATGAGCAATAATATTTTCAATGGAACCTATCGCGAGTTTACATGGTTTGCCCTATAACACAAAGTTAAAAATGTAACTTCTAATAATATCACTAACGATATTAGAAATTATAACATCAATAGATAAAAACTACACACCTTTCTCTTATTTTGTTTAGGATCTTGAGGTGGAATGTCGTCCTTAGTTCTCACCATATTTTCTGCTAATAAAGAATCATGCTGAAAATTGCCTCTACCACCACTTTTCAATGTGTTTGAACATTTGCTCTATAACAAACACACAGATAACAACAAAAGCACTAATAAACTTACTAACAGTATTAGAAAATATAACAACTTTAGGTGTTCTAAATGCTACACACCTTTATAATCTTTTGGGTAAGAGCTTGGGGTGGAATGTCATCCTTAGTTCTCACTCTGTTTTCTGTTAAGAGAAAATCAGGCTGAAAATTTCCTTCATAACCACTTCTCAAGATGTTTGAACTAACATGTTCAGATTCTAGTGTATATGGTATTTGTTGTTCCACTGCACTAAGCCTAGCTTGCAATTGTACCACCACTGCCTCAAGATCATTACACTTCTTCTCCCAATGTGACTGATTCCCACGTCTAGGCAAGTGAAAGTAGGTGCTAGGTGTGACAGAATTTCCTACACCCTTTACTCGACTAGAAGATTTAGGAGTACCCAATGCCATAGTAAGAATGTCATTGCATCCTTCAATCTTTAAACTCCCATCACTTTTTTGTTTGGTCAACTCATCCTACAATATTACATTACTATATAAGAAAGATGAACAGTTAAGATAATATAAAATAAATGCAATCAGTACACAAATATCTTACAATTCTCGCAGCTTGTTCCATAATTGTCTTGTCATCATATTCTCCATTTTTATTTTGACGAGCCTTTTTCCATAGAACGCTTCTGTCCAAATCTTCAGTAGATCCGGTCATACGTTTCTATCAATTAAACATACATCAATTTTTCAAAATAATGATATCAAAATTGTTATTAAATAATAAAATTTATAACCACTTACATAGTCTTCTTGAAAGCGAGCATAGCCCTTTCGACTAATTCTATGGTTATACTTATTTTGACTTCGTCTCCATTTCTGAACCTGGCTCAAAATCTTTGAAAATGTAACACACAAAATTAATCCAAATGTGGCGTTTAATATTTTTTTTAGGTGAATAAGTCATAAAATAAAACATAAAATTTACAAGATCACAAGGGGCATGCCACTGTTATTACAGAACTATACGAAGTTTGATGGGTCTAGCATTTAATACTGACATTTTAAATAACTAAAGTTTGATTATTTTTACCTCAAACTCTTCTGATAGTCGCCTTTCAAGAAATGAGTCCCAATGTCTTTGTTCAATGAATCCATAAATTGCTGGTGGGTTTGATATGATCTCAGGATTGGACTTGTTTTCACGTATGTACTTGGTAAGTTCTTTCTTAAATGTCCTCCATTTTGAACAAATTGAAGATAACACATTTTTCTTACTTCTTTCATCCACTTTGTATGTTAACTGAGTAGTCAAAAAATATAACGTTATAAAATTCTAATTTTGATTGCACTTAAATACATGCTAAAGTGTCTTACTTACCTCCACACAACTCCATAATTTTTCTTTCAGTTCAGCTGGCACCTCAAACCAGTCTTTTTAGCATATCGGAATCATTGTGCGAGCCAACACCCTATGATAGCTTGAACATTTGATTGAATTGTTTCCAATCAATTGACCATTCTCGTTATAGTCAATGGCTTTTCATACACCAGAACTCCTATCCTTTATGACATCCGGTAATGTTGTCGAACCTCTGCCTTTTCTTTTATTAGATGCTGGTTCTGTTGCTGGTAACCATGCATCCTCTCCATCAGTAGGCAGGACATGAGAAGTATCCATCCTGTGAATAAAATAAAATAAAAATTTAAGAAAAAAATGTCAAATAGTTAGACAATTAAATATAAAGACATGAAGAAAATAAATATAAGTCAAACATTTTAACATGAAAATACAATACTTAGACATACATTCTTACAAAGACATTTTTTTTTTCATCATGGATTATCGAGCCAAGTTCCCTCATAATCTCCTCGTATGTAAGATGACATAGAATCATCAACCACATCTAATGATTCAACTTCTGGCAAAACTTTTGTAAAGCCATGATGCTCTATACAAAAATCATTGAACTCATCATCCTTTTCACAAGAATATTGTTTTTGAGGAGGTTCTAGCACAACTGACCATCTCGGATCAAGTTGATCTTGTACATAAAAAACTTGCTTAGCTTGGGAAGCCAAAATGAAGGGATCGTCTTTATGGCCTATCCTCCCTAACTCAACTAATGTGAAACCCAACTCATCCACTCTAATTCCCTTTGTGTTGTCAACCCAATCACACTTAAATACTGGAATCTTGAACATATTGTAGTCAAGTTGCCATATCTCAATAATAACTCCATAGTAACTCATATCAGTAAACACTGGGTTCTTATCCTTGTAACTTGTCACGTGCATTGTTGTTGCCACTAAACTAACTCCACTGTTTTGGCTAACTCGTGAGTTATCCCGATCTTTTGTGTGATAACAGAAACCATTGATGATATAGCCAGGGAATTTTATAACATCCAATCGAGGTCCTTGTGCTCTCCACTTCAGGTTATTTGAGATATTATTTTGGCCACTTAATTCCTTTGAGACCTGTATATGGTTGAATAGTTAGGTAACTATTTCTTAATAATATTTGCTATTAGAAAAAGATAAATGTTGAATTACCCCAATACCTTTTCACGAAGCCAATACATAAATGTTTTATTATGCTCAATTTGTAGCCATTTTTGACTTTGTGATTGACGATGATATTTTAGCTTCAACCAAGCCGTATGCTCCCTATCAAATCATCAATAAAGCAATATATTATGAGATAAATTTCTAACTTGTGAGAATACAATTAAACAAAAATGTACATGAAATATTCTTACTCAATGTATGGTTGAATGTCACTTGTATTTTCTAACACATAACGATGTGCTTGCTCCCACTCATTACGATCAACAGTAACAACATAACCACTTGATAAAGGCCTTCCAATTTCTATATTATCATCAACTGTCATGTTCCTATTAGAAGGAATCCCGATTGCATCCACTCCAGATAAGTACTCTGCACAAAACTCAACAGCTTCTTCTACAATGTAACTTTCAGCAATGCAACCTTCAGGACAATTACGATTACGAACATAACCCTTTAAGATCTTCATGAACCTCTCAAATTGGTACATCCATCTAAAGTGAACTGGTCCACAAAGTCGAACTTCTTTAACAAGATGCACTGTCAAATGCACCATGATATCAAAGAACGAAGGTGGCAAGTACTTTTCAAGCAAACACAATGTCCCCACAAGATCTTTTTGAATCTCATCTAATTTTCCCACATCCACCACTTTGCTACAAATAGCATTGAAAAAGAAACATAACCTGATAATGCCATGTCTCACATGCTTAGGTAACACAGATCGTATTGCCACAGGTAGTAACTGTTGCATCAATATATGACATCATGTGATTTTAGACCATAAAGTTTCAAATCTTGCATTGATACATGACTTCCCAAATGTGAAGAGTATTCTTCTGGAACCTTCAATTCCAATAATGTTGTACATACTCTTCTTTTCTCCTCCTTAGACAATGTGTAACATGCTGGAGGCAAGTATGTTCGCTTCTCCCCAATTTGTGGTGCCAATTCTTCACGCAAACCCATTTCTACAAGATCAAGGCGAGAATTAATTCCATCCTTTGTTTTTCTTGGAATATTAAGTAACGTACCAATGAGGCTCTCACACACATTCTTCTCAATATGCATAACATCCAAATTATGTCGAACATGTAAGTACTTCCAATATTCAAGATCAAAGAATAATGATTTCTTCTTCCAACATTTTGTACCACCAACATGTAATGCTTTTTTATTTTTCTTTCCCCATATGGTTACAATTCCTTCAACTTTATTTAATATCTCCTCCCCAGTTAATGGTATTGGAGCTAATCTAAACTCTTGCTCACCATTAAAAGCCTTTTTTTGCCTCCGATATGGATGATAGCGTGGAAGAAATTTTTTGTGGCCAACATATGTGTTCTTCTTACCATATTTTAATTTGTGAGAACATGTTCCTTCACTGCAAATTGGGCATGCATAATATCCCTTTACAGTACAACCGCTCAAATTACCTAATGCTGGTAAGTCGTTAATTGTCCACAACAATATAGCCTTTAGCCTGAAGTGTTCTTCTTTATAAGCGTCATAAGCTTCAACACCTACCTCCCACAAAATTTTCAAATCATCAATTAGTGGTGTCAAGTAAACATCAATGTCATTACCAGGTTGTTGTGGACCTGATATTAACAATGATAACATCATAAATTTCCTCTTCATACATAACCACGGTGGAAGATTGTAGGTAATCATTATAACTGGCCAACAACTATACCTACTGCTAAGGGAACTGTGTGGATTTATTCCATCTGCAGAAATAGCTAATCGAAGGTTTCTTGGCTCTGCAGCGAAACCTGGCCACTTGTGGTCTACTAACTTCCATGATGGAGAATCTGCTAGATGACACATTGTCCCATCATAATCTCTTTCGTGAGCATGCCATGTCAAATCCTTCGCTATTTTTGCTAATTGGAACATCCTTCGAAACCTTAGGATAGGTGGAAAATACCATAAAACTTTTATAGGTACATCCTTTCTTATTTTAGTGGAATTCTTCTTCAACTTCCATCTGGATGTACCACATGTAGGACATGAAGTTGCATCTTTGTACTCCTTTCTATAGAGTATGCAATCATATGGAACTGCATGTATTTTCTCATATCCCATTCCCAATGCAGCAAACGTCTTCCCAGCCTCATACATGGATGATGGTATTTCATTGTTCAATGGCAGCATATCACCCAACAACGTCAGTAGGTCTGAAAACCTAGTATGAGATAGGCTATTCGTAGTTTTGAAGTTATATAGTTTAACCAATGCAGATAACTTGGTAAACTTTGTGCAACCCAGATACAATGGTTTTTCGACATCTTCAAGTAATTTCTTAAACACTTCAGGATCAGCCGTGCAATGATCATATGCATCTTGAACCATTTCTATTGTTTTAGCTACATTGTCTGTGGGAGACGGGTCAAATTGTTGTTGGGAAAAATCTTGTTCATTTAAACATGGTGATGTCCCACTAGTGACTGCTTCTGGATGCCATATCCATGTGGTATAACTTTGGTCAACACCATTGAAAAAGAGATGATTTCTAATCTCTCGAATAGGTTGCCTTCTCAAGTTTCCACAGACTCTGCAAGGACAACGTATGGATTGAAGATCACTTGCACGGATCATAGCAAAATTAAGAAATTGTTCAACTCCATTCTCATAGTCTTTTGATCTTCTATCCTTGAACATCCAAGATTTGTCCATTTTAAATGTATTTTTGAATACCTATACCAACAAAGAAATTAGAATATAAAATAATAAACTAGAGGCTACACAGTTGATAACATCAAAGGAATGTCATTGAGAAGGCACAATTTCTTTGATAGAACATTAAATGCCTCAAGCAAACTTGCAACAAATAAATAAATAAATAAAATACAAGATCTTATAACAAATAATTTATCTAATCTATGAATAATTGCAAAGTCAAAAAAAGAAAAAATAATAATTCCATAAAGTCTAAACAATTCCAAAATAATTCCATAAAGTCTAAACAATTGTGGGATAGGGCGAAGCTCAAGATGAAGGAGAGAAAAATTTGGAATATGGTGCCATTAGTGATGCTGTTCAGTTCATGATTTTGTGATCAATTTGAATCAGGTGCTGCAGCTGCTGAGGTGAAGGGTGCTGCAGCTGGTGTGGTTTGTTTACTGGGTGTAACTGTTGAGGTTAGAAGGTGTCTGGGTTAGCAGCTGCAGCATTGTTCTGGAGAGCAGCAGCAGCAGTGTGCTTGGTTCTGGACAGCAGCAGCATCAGTGTGCTGGGTTCTGGACAGCAGCAGCAGCAACAGCAGTGTGCTTAGTTCTGGACAACAGCAACAACTACTGGCGGGACTTCTTACAATTCAAGTACTGGTATTTTTGATGTACGAAAATTTGGTGCTGTGGGGGATGGAAGTATTAGTGCTCATGCTAGTATTGCTTGAGCTTGTGCTCACTGTTTCTGACCACACTGTGGGGTAATCTAGATGCAGATGGTCAGTGTCTAGCTGGATGGCCTTGGTGTTGTCCTTACATAGTATTTTTGTGACCTTACTGGATTACCATATAGGTTGGAGAGCCATCCTAGGCTGGTGTAGTAGGATGAACTGAGGGTGTTGTGGCAATTTATTGTGATTTGTCATATGACTTTGTCCTAATACTTCTCCTTGTCCTGTTTTTCTAGAGGCCACATTGAAGGCCATGAAAGAGAAGTCAAATGAGCCAGAAGCCACAGAACCAGAACCAGAACTAGAGCCAACTACTGAGGTTCTTTTCCTTTGTAGCTATGAAGGCTGTGGGAAGACATTTATCGATGCTGGAGCTTTGAGGAAGCATTCACACATCCATGGAGAGAGACAATATGTTTGCCATTATGAAGGGTGTGGAATGGTAATATTTTTAATCTAACATGTTAGGGTTATGTGAGGGTGATCTGGTAAAATTCTGCAACTTAGTTTCACTTAACAGTTTTTGCTTTCTAGTAACAAGCACCAGATAAATCTCATTGTACTACTAGTACTGATTCTATTATTCAGATCATTTTGATACTTGATGAGCAATTCTAATGTGGACAGTTGAATTGCATATTTTGTTTCAAAGCAATTTTGTGTTTTGTAATTTGTTTATTGTTATGAAGAACATTACTTCTGTCCACTCTCTCCCTCTCTATCTTCTCTCATGCGTGTAGTAGTGATCTCCCTTGTCAATTTGAATGTTGAAAAAATGGATAAATTCTTCATATCCTGTTAGCTAAGCTAAGACAATCTTCATTGGAAGAGTGATTAATAGAAGTTGAATGGTGATGGAGAGGAATAATAGAAAAAAGAGGGACAAATTGTGGGATTACATCCAGAATCAAGAAGAGTCACACCCCTTGATCTGAAAAAAAAAAAAAAAAAAAAAAAAAAAAAAAAAAAAAAAAAAAAAAAAATATTGGAGAAAACCCAGGTAATCAGTTCTAGGTTCTTCGGCATTTTCACCAAGCAAAAGATTAAGCACTTTAGAAGTAATATGCTTCAAGACACATCTTGACTGTCTCATCAATGTGTGAAATTACAATCTTATATACATGATATATAAAGCTACTGAAGGAGGTACTTTATAGCTATGTATTTAGGAGGGAAGTTGTAGACTAGGTACAAAAAGCATCCTACTAGAAGGTCACTTAAGCACTATATATGTAATCTAAATTAGATACTGAAGGAGTTACTTCATAGCTCTGAGTAATTTAGAGTGAACTAGAACATAACTTAAGCACTATATATGTAAACTAAATTTAATATCGTACCTGTAATACTTGTGTATATGGAATACTGAAGGAGTTACTTCATAGCAGATTGAATAATCTCCTAACTGAAAGTAACAACTTACTAAGGAGGTTACTTAAGGACTAAAGATGTAAATTCAATTTATTAATATACATGTAATAGTTCTATATATAGGATGCTGAATGAGGTCCCTCATAGGCAAGTACTTTGGAGTGAAGTATTCTATGTTGTAAAAATAGCAAACTAGACTACTGATAATGAAAAATCATAAGATGACTAATACTTTTATGAAGCACTCTAAAATCCATAAATCCACAAAGCCATCAAGCTACCCTGTGGCAATGTGTTGAAGTAGAACCAATTTGTTCTTTTACTTACATTTCTTATTCTTGGGGAATTTTGTTGCCTGCAAGGTTGCAACAAGCAGGTTGCTGCTTATAGTCATGTCCTACCGAAAATCTCATGTCAATGTTTTGTAGAGTAGGTGTTGTTGTGGGATTTGATAACGGGGGCTAAAGCACCTCAATTAGAGAGCTAAGCATATAGCCCTTGACAGAGAAAAATGGCTAAAAAATGATTCATGTAGCCGATCCCACTTGATAGAGACACAAAGTTTAGTTTGGTTTGGTTACTTTTTCTCATCTGGCTTGCATTATGTATGTTTCTTATGTTAAACTCTAATATGTTCTGGATGCTTTTTAAATAATGATTGACATAACCATCCTGCTCTATGTGCTATTTCAAACCTCAGATTCATTATAGAAAAATGCTGTTTAATACCTAAGGAAACCTAATCTGATGTCTGATCTCTCTAATTTAAACATCAAGAAAGGGTTTAACAAGCACAAATTGAGGTACACGGGTTAAAAAAATCTCACTTGTTAGAAAAATACTGAGAGCTCTATGCACTTTTAAGGTGTTATACTGGGGGCTACATCAGTTAGCAAAATGTAGAGGAATTGGGGAGATAAAAAAATTGTGAGGAATTTCATCAGATATTACCAAAACAAAATAATACCAATAATAATAGAAAATGTGGTTCACATAATTCACTGCAAAATAGATTAAACAAGATATGTGAACGTACTTTTGTGATTTCTTGTCCAGAATTAAAGGTAGAGTCTGAAACTGCCAAATTGATCTGTGGATGTGGATTGACTCATGTTGTGATCAAGCCTGGCCAGTGTTGCATTCTCTAAGGATCTTTTATAAATTTATTGATTGCTTAGTTTTTCCTTTTCCCTTCTCCATTTCTTCCCTCTCCTCTGAGGCTTATTAAATAGTCTACAGTCTACAGTCATGTAGACTTCTCCACCCTTTGTTAAACTTATCAAATACATATCCATATCCAATACCACAAGAGGATAAATACATAGACAGAGAAGAAAACTCTGCAAAATTTGTGATTCTACTATACCAACAGAAATAAACACAAAAGGGGCATAAAAACCAAAGGACTCACCAGGAATTTCAAGAGATTTTTGATTTGAAAAGACAAACTTCAATGGTGGTTTGAGTGAGTAACTTCAATGGTGGTTCGGAGCTATGATGAAGAAAATGAACGGCTTTGTTTCAGCAAGGAGAAGAGATTCAATCTTGTTGGGAAAGGCAATGGTGGTTTGGAGATGAGATGAAGAAAATGAACGGTTTCGTTTCAGCAAGGAGAAGAGATTCTGATGTTAGGAAAGGCAAGAGTCATTTGCTCTCAATGATGGTACAGAATAGGCGCCAACTTGGAATCAGATTTTATATAAAAATGAAATAGAAATATTTTATTCAATCACACCTATGATTAAAATACATATATAATCACACTTACTTAAAAAGTGTGATTAAAATAAAATGAAATCGATACGATCACACCTATTTAGAGAGTGTGATTAAAATACATATATAATCACATTGATTTAAAAAGTGTGATTAAAATATATATATATAATCACACTTATTTAAAAAGTACGATTAAAAATAAATATTATATATAATGACATTTAATTAAAAAGTGATATAAAAATAAATATAATCACATGTTAATTAAAAAGTGTGATTAAAATATATATATATATATATATATATATAATAATCACACTTAATTGAAAAGTGACATAAAAAACAGATATTATCACACTCAATCAAATCAAGTGTGATTAAAATATCAGTCTAATTTTTTTTAGGGTGAATTACACTAATATTCCCTATAGTTTGGGGCTTGTGTCACTTTGGTTTCTAACTTCTCAATTGTGATACATTTGACCCTGAATTTTGAATTTTGTTCTAAATAAGGACAATTGAAAATATCATTAGATTTTTCAACGGTAAAATCATCAATTTGATAAAATATAAACTAATTTGAGAAAAATAAATGTCAAACAAATATTTTTGAACTTTTTAAAATTATTTCTATCAACTAAAAATAAAATTATGTAAAATTGATAAATCTTTTAGACATTTATTTTTTTTTACCAAATTAATTTTTATTATTTGTTTGGATAATGATCATGTAAAATTAATTTTTAAAAATCATTCATTTAATTTTTATTAATTTTTATCAATTTTACATAATTTTATCATTGGTGGATAAAAAAAAATTTAAAAATATTTTTTTGACATTTATTTTTGTCAAATTAGTTTATATTTTATTAAATTGATGATTTTGCCCTTAAAATTAAACAATGGTATCTTCAATTGTCCTTATTTGGAACAAGATTCAAAATTCAGAATCAAATGTGTCTAAATTGAAAAGTCAAGGACCAAAGTGACACGAGTCCCAAACTATAGGGACTGTTAGTGTAATTTGCCCTTTTTTTTAATCACACTTCCATTAAAAGTGAGATATTTTTATTTACCACGGCTTGCATTTACTGTATGTCATTAATGTGAATCCGTGAAAACCCAGTTTTGTTGTAGTGAGGAGAAGAGACCTGTGTGCTTGTGAAATTCAACCTTGTTGGGGATGGAAAGAGTCGTCCTCTATCATTCATGGGTGTAGAATAGAGACACAAATTTGGGAATTATATATTTTATATAAAAATCAAATTGTAATATTTTATACAATCACACCTATTTAGGGAGTGTGATTAAAAAGTAGTAATGTAGATATAATCACACTTTAATTAGAAGGTGTGATTAAGAAATATATAAATAATCACACTTTAATTAAAATGTGTGATTAAAAAATATATATATAATCATACTCATTTAAAAAGTGTGATTAAAAAGTAATAATGTATATATAATCACACTTTAATTAGAAGGTATGATTAAAAAATATAAATAATCACACTTTAATTACAATGTGTGATTAAAAAATATATTTATAATCACACTTATTTAAAAAGTATGATTAAAAAGTAGTAGTGTATATATAATCATACTTTAATTAGAAGGTGTGATTAAAAATATATATATATAATCACACTTAATTGAAAAGTGACAAAAAAAATAAATATTATCGCACTCAATCAAATTAAGTGTGATAAAAATATCAATCTAATTTTTTTTATCACACTTCCAATAAAAGTGAGTTTTTTTTTTTTTCTCAAAGTGTGATATTTAATTATTTTTGTAGTAGTGAGTTTACTTTTTAGAACTCGTTGAGTATAATATATATGTAAAAAATCAAAATGATCGTAGATCGATAGCTATATATTTAAATTAAATTTGTATTACAAAAAATAGATGGTTATTTTTTAAATTATATTTGTCTTCTATTTTTTTAAAATAAATATAATTCAAACATATAACTATTGATATCCAATTATCTTATTTTTTACATGAAGATTCTACTCAACAATTCTAAAAAAATGAATGGTTTAAATCACCAAAATTGATTCTAAAATAGACTTACTGAATTCAAATACTTTCTTAAGTTAAGATGACAATTTAAGAAAGAAAGAAAAAAGGAAAAAAAAAAAAAAAAAAACCTTAACTAAATTAGTTAGACAAAATAAATAGATCACTTTCCTATATACTTTTACTAGGGATTTTGCCTAATAGGGTTGCACCATGTAAAGCCCGCAATTATGTGGTAAAAAAGTCGATGGTTTAGAAGTATATGTTCTTTATTCTCTTCTTTATTTTTTTAAATAATAGCAACTAGTTTTATTTTCGTAAATCAGCTCAAGTAATAAGAGTAATTTCAAACCATTATTCCTCTACGAAAAATGTTGTATAGATTTATTTTTACTCAAACATGTGACATCAAAATTTTAAGAGATTATTTCATTTTTACCCTTATACTTTTACACGATTTTCAATGACCCCCCAAACTACTCTTATTTTCATGCGTTCCCCCATACTATTTAAGTTACTATTAATTTTGCCCCTACCGTCACATTTGAAACGGAAAACATTTAAAAAAATTACATTTTGGCCCCAAATTTCAAAAGAAAGATGCAAACCAGCCCTTATAACACATCTCTAGCCCGTAAACGAATCGTTTAGATTTAGCAATGTTGATACCAGCCCTCCTAACACTTCTGCACCAAACGCAACTTCCTGGGGCGAATCCTCGCTATTATCGAAATCTCCATGGTCCTCTCACGTCGCTCAAATTGACGATTACTATTCATACGCAGGCCTAATGGGTTCTCTTGTTCACAAAGAAGGCTATATATACTCATTTGCCACCTCTGGCAACTTGTTATACACTGGTTCTGATAGCAAGAACATTCGGGTATGGAAGAATCAGAAGGAGTTTTCTGGGTTCAAATCGAATAGTGGGTTAGTTAAAGCCATTGTAATTGCAAATGAAATCATTTTCATGGGCCATCAAGACTGAAAGATTTGATTATGGAAAGTGTCTGCAAAGAATCCAATAATTCACAAACGAATCGGGACTTTACCCACGTTAAAACCTTATATAAAGAGCTCGATCAATTAGAGCAATTATGTTGAGGTGAGAAGGAATCGAAATACGGTTTGGATCAAACATTTCGATATGATTTCATGTTTTATTTTGAACGAAGACAAATCTTTGTTATACTCAGCTTCTTGGAATAAGACAATGGAGGTTTGGAGAGTATCAAATTTGAAATGCTTGGAATCGATTCATGTTTATGATGACGCAATGAATGCGGTGGTTGTCGGATTTGATGGGTTGGTCTTCACCGCCTCCGCAGATGGGAGTGTCAAGATATGGTGGCGAGAGATGCAAGGGAAGGGTACCAAACACTTTTTTTCAGTGAACTGCACTATATGGGTTGTAATGTTTTGAAATTTTCAAAATTAGTTTTCAGATAACTTTCGGCATGCCAAAACCGCCCATTACACGAATAAGTGAGAAAGTGAGGTAGTGTAGGGCAAAGTAGGAAGTGGGGTGAAGAGAATGGCGAAAGAATGAAGTAGAACCATCAAGAATCGAGAAAGATATGAAGTTCAAAAGATAGCTCAAAGAAAAGTCAAAAATGAGAAGAGAAGTCTTTCTTTTTTTATTTATCAACTTTCGGAGCTTTAATAGCATGCAAAAAGAGGAAGAACGAAACGTGTGAGATGTGATACAAAAACTAGACTGTGAGTTGAATCCAACGACGTAAAAATGAGGCGAAATGGAGTTATGACGAAGGAAATAAAGAGCTTGAAGTGGTGGTTGGTGGTGGTGGTTTGCTGGTAGGAAATGGTGGGTTTGCATCTTTCTTTTGAAATTTGGGGCCAAAATGTAATTTTTTTTAATGTTTTTCGTTTCAAATGTGACGGCAGGGACAAAATTGATAGTAACTTAAATAGTATGGGGGTACGTGTGAAAATAAAAGTAGTTTGGGGGGTCATTGAAAATTATGTAAAAGTATAGGGGTAAAAATGAAATAATCTCAAATTTTAAAGTGACATTTATTCATAATTCTCTCTTCATCTATTTATTTTGCATTTAATCTAAATTATTTTTTTATATTCTAATAAGTTATATGAGTAACATAGTTATCAAAATATCCATAATAATAATAGGGTGGAGCGCCCATTAATATTCACATTGACAATGTGAATGTTCTATGATGTAAACATTCACACTATCAAATTTATTTAATGTGCATGGAACATTTAAAATAGTCCAAAATAGTGCACACCAAATTGCTAAGGGTTCAAAAAATATTTGTAAGGGTAAAATTGTTCATAAAATTACCTTAAATATGAGAATTAAGATTTGGTGGATCAAATATATAAAATAATAGCACTTATTCAAATATAAAAGCATCTCCAATGGTTAGATAGGCAAAGAGTTAGTTATTTTTAGCAATTTTGCTTCAATGATACAATGTAAAAAATTTCAATTTTTAAGTGGTGCATCAACTAATCAAATAGTGAAAAATTTTATGAGTGTGTAGACACCCCATTTTTGACCGTCCTCAAGACTTGGACGTCACCGCCTGGACACCCGGTGATTATCCATGATTGTGTTCGTCTCGAGTTCCCGGAGGCCTCGGCAGCGCGCCTCGTCTCAGGACCTCTTGACTCGATTGCTTCGTGTTCGGTTTTGGCACCAAACACTTGTGTTTTTGCCTTCGAGGGTAGGGAGAGGCTTGTTAGCCATCCCTAAAGCCCACCGGCTGCCCCACACCTCCACCGGCACCCCCTAGTGGCCACCGGCACTTATTTCTCAAAACCTTTGGCCGGTTGGCACTGTATTCTGCCGACTGGCACTTTTTTGTGCCGGTGACTGTTTTGGCTGGCCGGTGTGACCCCTTTGCACCCCCAGGGATGGTGCATCCCAGCTGTGACAGCTGGATGCACTATCACCACTCCCCATGCCCGGGTTTGCACCCTTTGCACCCTTGAACCCCATAAACCTTCTAGAAGGTTGAACCCTTGGCCAAGCTTCTTGGAGAAGCTTGGCCAGCTGTCTTAGCTTCCCTTGGAAGCCAAGACCCTCTTGCCCCTCTTGAACCCCCCTCTCTTTGCTTAGCTATTAAGTTAAGAGCCTTATTTTGTCTATATAAGCAAGCCTTCACTCCCTTTGATCAAGGTTGGCCACTTTAGACCTAAAAACCAGAGCTTACACACATATCTCTGATATACATCCATATATATCTATATCTCCCTCTCTCTCCTCTTGTGTGTGTGTTTTAGGCCCAAAAAGTGTAGTTTTACCTCACTTTTGCACTCTTACACACACTACTACACCTTAATCCGAGATTAGGAGGCTTGGAGGTTTGTTTTGTGTGATCTTGGACTGGTTTTGATCAATCAAAGAGGGCTGGACCTTTTGTTCTTCAAAGGATCTTCAAGGGTAAGAACATTACTTTAGATTCCCCATTTTTGCAACAACTTTCTACCCCTTTTGCTTTGTGTTTTGGATTTGTGTTTAACATAAAAAAGGCTTGTTTTTCCTTGCTTAAGAACTTTCATTAAGGTCACTCTTGTATTTGAGTGAAGCCTCACTCTTTTAGGCCTTGTTTTGGTCTCTTTTGTGCCTTTACTTTGAGCATTTTCTTACTTGGTGTGTTTGGTCTTCTCACCACTGAAAACTAGTGTGTTTTCAGTGGTGAGGAAGTTGGTTTCAAGTCTCATATAGGGGAGGGATACCCCTCTCCCCTTTGTCCCTCTTTGGCCTTCATTTTTGGCTCATGAGGTAGCATGTGTGCATGCTTGCATTTGGCTTGATTTCAGAGTTTGTTTAAGTGTTTTGGAGCATGTTTAACCTCTGTTTTGGGTCGGATTTGTGGCCTCTAGCATGCCTCTCATACTTGCTTTGAAATGCTCTTTTATGCCTAAAAGCATGTCATGCATTTAGGCCATGTTTCTTGCATATCTTAGCTTGGTTCTATGAGGGTGTTAGCATTATATTACCATGTATAAGGGTTGTAAGCCATTGATTTTGCCATGTATAGTGTGCTTGACATGGTTGCTTTGCATTTTAGGCTTGTAAGCCTTATGCATTTTGGTCCCTAGCATGTTCAACCTTGATCATCCTCATGATTTGGCATCATTTGTGACCTTATTTCAGTCCATAAATCATGTGTGTATGTTTACATATGTGCCTATTTTCATGCTCCAAGGGTGTGTCCTTTTATGCCTAAGAATAGGCCTCATGCATGCTTGTATGCTTAATGCATTTTGGGGGTGCCATGTGAGGGGATTTGGGTGTCATTTTACATGAAAAAAGTCTGTTTTTGGTTGCTAGATTCATGCCATGAGTGGTTGTGTTAGTGGTAGTAAGATGCTCTTTTGGTGCCTTAGGTTTAGGCCCATGAACTTGCATGTTTATATAGTATGTTGGTCACCATTTGTGGCTTGTTTTGCCACTGTTTTGGGGTGGTTTGAGGGCTGCCCCATTGAAGTTAAGTCCATCATTGCATCCTTGCGTCATGTTGGTTGCATGATTGATTGATGAGGTTTTGTCACATTCTAACTCTATTGCATAATTGGCCTAGTTTTTATCATATTAGCACCTTGAGCACTCTAGCATTTTGCATGCTTAATATGATAGTTGTTTAAGCACTTGGTATGTTTGCATTCTAATCCTCATGTTGCATTCATTTGAGGTATGTTGCATATATGCATTCCATGGCTTGGCTTGGGGTTGTCAAGCCAAGCATAAAGGTTGAGATGAGTTCACACTTTAAGTGGTGTAACTTGTCTCAACTTTTGGTCACCAAGACCTTTGATCCATACATGATAAGGTTTTGGTCTCATTTGTTTGTTTGCGTCATTGACATTAAAGTGCAACCTTGGTTCCTTAGGCTATCATGCACCAAGATGCACAATTGATGGCCCAAGAACCAAGAGTCATGCCTCCTTGAGTCCCCAAGCATGATAGGAGGCATTGGCCATGCTTACATATGCTCAAAAATCCATGCCATGCACTGTTGTTTTGCTGCTGCTGTCAAACTGTCCTCTGCAGGAACTTTCTGCCGACCGGCAGAAAAATGTGCCGATAAAATCTAGAAGAAGCCGGTGGCCAATCTAAGTAGCCGGTGGTCAATTCATTCAGCCGGTGGGGTACTGCAGTCCATTTGGAAGGTATTCTGGGACTTTGGGAATTTTTGGAGAGGCAGGGCAGTAGAAACAGAAGCAACAGTGTCATGACACGGGCTTTCCGGGCAAGTCGCAACGAACATGCATCATTCGTGCATCCCGAGCAGGGCTGAGGCCTCCTTTCTTTATTTACTTGATTTAATTTAGTAATTAGAATTTTTGTAATAATTCATTCATTTATTCTTTGGACTGTATTATTATTTTTGGTCCCTCCGAGCGAGGGCAAAATTGTAATAAGTGTGTGTGAGTGGGTGTATGTCTTCCAAACCCCCATTTCTTTCTATCCCTTTTATTTACCTGCTTACGATGGTAGATTAGGGCACGTCTATTTTAGCATACCTTATGCAATGCATGCGTACATTCATGCATTTGTTTACATGCACCGGCTCGGTACATCATACAAACCGCATTGCAATTTTCAATTCCAAATTGAATACGTGCTATTTGCACATTTCATATGCCATGTTTAGGATTAGCCGAGCCTACTCTAGATTGCATCTATGCCTGTGTTGCATTAGCCACTTAACATGAACCAGGTCATGCATGTTTGCTAACTAGTTCCTTGTATTTGGCACGGAGTACGATGTAAGTTTTTACGCTTTAGCATAGCACATGAGTGTGAATGCTAACATGACAGTATGATTGCCATGCGGCTAAATGCTTATGTGATATTACTGTTTGAATGCCTGTGGGTGGAGGTTGGATTGCGTAAGTTGGGAATACTCATTGAAATCCGTGTTTTAGCCTACTTGCGAGTAGCAAAATCTAACACGTTTTTCGAAACAAAACAGACATGCAATGTTTATTTCCAAATTAGGCGATCTAGTCTATACTTTTGTGTTGTGCGCATCACATAGTAATTCTAGGCTAATAACCGGAATAAGAACACATAACGTTTTCAAAATCGGATATCACGGTTAGTAAGCCGGTCTTCGGACCGGGCGAAAGGGGGTGCTCATAGCTGACCCCCGATCGTACCCAAGCTCCCGAGCCGAGACATTTGGTGATGACGGACACGTGGCCTTCGCACCGAGTCAGGGTTTCCTAAATTTCCCATTAAAAAATATTTAGGTGGCGACTCTGTAATCTGGCAAAGCAGTCCATGTTGGCACTACTTTTCAAAAAATCTGTTTTTCTTCAAAACGATTTGCCAGAGTTGGACTCTTTGGTTCAGATTTAGAACCGCAACACACAAAAGGGGAGTCCGAACTGTAGCGAGGTCCCACGCGGGCGCTGTTACAGAGTGATACGTGTTGACCCATGTTTGTTAGGTATTTAATAGACAAATAATAACTCGTTTAGTGTGTATTGCTCTTCTCAGTGACTAAAAAAAAGAATCTAATAATTTTTCAAGAGAGACAGAGATGGGGTTGCAATTATGTCTTTCTCTCGAGTCTATTCCGATTATTCGAGCATTTTATATTATAAAGTTCGTTGAGTACATAATGTAACACTCTAACCTTCACATGTCATCGAAATTGTCCGCTTTGAGCCACGCCTGCATGGATTTGTTCTTCCCAGTGGGTCACCCATCCCAGAACTACTCAAGCCTAAGCACGCTTAACTGGAGAGTTCTGCTAGGAATTTCACTACTTAGGAAAAGGACTTGATGTTATATAAGTGTCAAGGTTTTTACTTTTATAGCTCAAGAACTCCCCTCCATTCCCAATGTAGGACACCGAGTGTCACGACCCAAACCCGCCCCTGTAGGTTTAGCATCGTAACCGGCCAATAATCCGTGGATTACCAAAGGCCTCTTAACAGATAAGCACATAGTAAGGGGCTGCGGAAGCAATTATGCAAAATAGACAAGGTCCAATGAGCTGTGATAACATACATGGGACAGAAGATTTCAAAACTTATATATATACATAAGCGTGTCGGTTGAAGGACATCAATATTTACAAAACATTTACAAAAGTGTAATTCCCAGGACCCGACTTTACAAACAGACAGAGACTAGCATAAGTACAAAAACAGTCATGTAACTAGGCTTCGATCGGAACCTCCTCAGGAGGCACAACAGTTGGCTGACAAAAACATAAATGAAGGCCGTCAACTCTGGCCCTGATCATGCGCCGGCTCACCTACATACATAATATAAACTGTGAGCGAAAGCTCAGTGAACAATAATAGAGTAAAGGGGTTTCAATGAATGAGTCCGTACAGATTCAGAAATCATAATTCAGTTTCGTATCAAATTCATAATTTGTCTAGATCATATACAGAAATCATAAGGTATGCTTAAGTATACGTGATACATCCCTTAGCATTAACAGAGCAGATACAGAACAGATACAGAACAGATGCAGACACGTGAGGGTTACGAATAACCAGTTCCATAAAGGAACCTCCGGATCCGGGTAACAGAGAATAAATACGCTGAGTCCCATGATGGGGCCTCCGGTACGGGTAACAGAGTACAGACATATTAAGTTCCATGATAGAACCTCTGATACTGGGTAATAGCCAACAGATATCACATGATGCTAAGGATGTCATGAATATATATCAGAAATTAGACAATCATTCATTGTACAGAATACATCATTTCAGAAAACAGATCTTAATTCATCACACAGAAAATAAATAGAGTTGAATATAGCTTTACTACGTTATTACTCACAGTTGGCCTTAAGACAGATAGACAGAGTAGATTGGTCAAAGGGTACGCGGCACGTGACCTACATAACACATAATAGACACACACTTGAAACACACGTTCTAATTGTACAAAACTTACTTCGTTGGTTCTTAGTGTGTTTCTAACCTTTAATCCTCATTACAGAATCTTAAACATAGCCTAGGAATGCCTAGGATGGAATGAGGATGCAAGAATGCATTAGAAAACATTTCTTGAAACTTGCTGAAAATAAGGTCCACGCTCGAGCGTGGCTTTCCCCGCTCGAGTGGACATGCAGACAATGAAGCTTTGCTCGAGCGTGACTTTCTCCGCTCGAGCGGACTGTAAACTCTTGAAAAAGTGCTGGATGCATGATTTTCATGCTCGACGGACGCTCGACCTCCGCTCGAGCGTGAGACTCAGACCTTCGCTGGAGCGTAGATTTCCTCGCTCGAGCGGACTGCAAAACACAAGAACTTCTGGGTATATGCATTTCACGCTTGAGCGTAAACCTCGACGCTCGAGCGGAGGTGCATGTACTCAGAGTGCACGCTTGAGCGTAAAGTTCCCCGCTCGAGCGTGGATCAAATTTCTGGAAATTCCATATTTGATCACCAAGCTCAAATTCAACCCCAAATGTATCAAACTCAATTTTCTGGGCCCAAAACTTTGGAAAACACTTAGAGACTCATAAAACAACATGTTTGAAGCATCATAACAAGAAATCATGGCCCAAAAGTATGCCAATTGTGCAACATTCAACTTAAAACTTGAAATTAATTCATGTACATGACTTGTATGCAATTCTTTGAACTTAAGTCTTCCAAAACATGACCAAATGCAATGTTCAACCCAAAAACATGATCCACTATGATAATATGACATGGAACATGAAGAATTTCTAAAACAAAACTTGGATTATGACATGCATGCAAGGATTCTTTAGAAGGACAACCTCAAATGCCATGAATTACACATGCATGTATGTATTGAGCTTCAATTCACCAATTCTTAGCTTAATCCTTACATGAGTTCATTTAACTCACTAGAATTCTTGTACTAGCAATCCAATTTCATAGTTAAGAGGGTGAATGCCTACCTTAAGTCTTAAATTCTCAAATGTGGTAGCTTAATCTTCCAAATTCTCTTCAACTTCCTCTATCTTCAAGAATTTTCTTGTTGAGTTCAACTCCCCTCTCCCTCTCTCTATCTCACGTTTGACTTTCTCTCTCTCTCTTGGATGAGCTCACAATGTGATGGAATCAAGAAAAGAAGTGAGTGGGCACAAAATGGTGCCTTAGGTAGTAATTGATCAAAAATAGACAAATGGCATTATTTTAATCAAATTTAATCATTCCGAACCGAAATTTAATTAAACCTACCATAAAATTCTATAAATCCTAATTAACATATAAATCAAGTCAATTTCTGATTCGAACGCCGATAAGGCTTTTAATTCACAAACCGAAACTAAAACGTGAACAAATCTTCCTACGCCTAACAGATATAAACACAATAATGCAACACACACATGCATTTTGATTCAGAATTTCTCCTTAATTACTAATTAGGCATACTTAATCATGGATTAACGTTAATCAGAGGTTAGGGTTGTTACACCGGGACCTTACAATTCACCGCCCTTAAGGTTACACGTCTCCGTGCAGTAGCCTACCCACTCACAAGCCCGCCCACATGCATCAAGAGATCCCAGGAGCCCACACTCAGTACTCTAGAGAACCTGGCTCTAATACCATTTGTAACACTCCAACCTTCACATGTCATCGATATTGTCCGCTTTGAGCCACTTTGTTCTTTTTAGTGGGTCACCCATCCCAGAACTACTCCAGTCTAAGCACGCTTAATTAGGAAGTTCCGCTAGGGATTTCACCACTCGGGAAAAGGCCTTAATGCTATGTAAGGGTTCAGATTTTTACTTTTATAGCCTAGGAATTCCCCCTCCATTCCCAATGTAGGACACCGAGACCTTACAATAAAAATTATTATACACAACGTAAGCAAGTTTTGAACTCAAGACCTTAAATTTCATTAAGATTCCGGGTGGTGAAATCCCTAGTAGAACTCCCCAATTAAGCGTACTTAGGCTGGAGTATTTCTGGGATAGGTGACCCACTGGGGAGAACAAATCCGTGCGGGCGTGGCCCAAAGTGGGCAATATCGATGACATGTGAAGGTTGAGGTGTTACAAAAGGTATCAAAGCCGACTCTCCAGAGTACCGAGTGTGGGTCCCTAGCATTTCTCGGTGCATGTGGGCGGTCTTACGAGCTGGCAAGCTACTTCACGGGGACGTGCAACCCTAAGGGGGGTGGATTGTAACGTTTCGATGTCCCACATCGGGAATGAATGGGGAGTTTCTAGGCCATGAAAGTAAAAATCTGGACCCCTTACATAGTATCGAGGCCTTTTCTGAGGTGGTGAAATTCCTAGCAAAACTTCCCAGTTAAGCGTCCTTAAGCTAAAGTAGTTCTGGGATGGGTAATTCACCAGGAAGAACAAATCTGTGCGGGCATGGCCTAAAGCAGATAATATTAATGACATGTGAAAGGTTGAGGTATTACACATAATCTATGAAAAATAGTTGATTGCACATTTGTAACCATATGATTAAGTCTTAATTTGTATTTTAAAAAATAGATAGTTTATTATCAAAATCATGTTTATCGTTCATTTTTTAAAACATTAAATAAATGTAATTTTGTTACGTGTGATTATAAATGTTAGATTAATTTAATTTTTTTAAGAATAATTTACATGATAAATTTTATAATATAAATTATTTGAATTATTGAAATAGTATGAGATAGGACACCACCGAGCAGCACAACAGTAACCCTCTTCCGAGACAGAGTAGGCTTAACTTACAGGAGGTGAGGGAAAGGAGAGGTGGATTAGGGGCATTTAACAGAAACCAGTGAGGAGAAAGATGAGAGTGACGAATAAAAAAAGAATAATGTTATATGTATTAATTAACATATTAATTAATGTATCAATTGATGATCTGATATAATTTAAGAGATTTTTAATATTTATAATGTGATTAATAAATAAGATCAACAAATAGAAAAATGAGTGGTAGCTCGAAATCACTGCGGCCCGAATGGCTCGACAGCCCAAAACGACGTCGTTTTGGGCTGTCTTTTTTTTTTTTTTTTTTTTCTCTTTTTCTTCTTTATTTCTTTCCTTTTCATTCTTTCCCCTTCATTCTTTCGAACACAGAGACAGAGAGGGAAGAGGAGAGGAGGGAGAGGGAGAGGGAGAGAGAGAGAGAGAGAAGAGAAGAGGAAGAGAGAAGAGAAGGAAGATCGGTGATGGCGGTCGGTGATCTGAAGCTGTTGAAGATGATGATGATGTTGAAGATGATGAAGATGATGATGATGTTCAAAATTTGAAGCTGTTCAAAAAAATATTTGATCTGGATGATGGCGGTGCAAAAAATTCTGTTTTGTATATTTATTTATTTTTTACTTGTTCTGGATTTGAAAAATAAATAAATAAAAAAAAGTTGTTGATGATGATGAATCCGAAAAAAAGTTGTTCTGTTCTGTATATTTTTTTTGTTGAACCAACAAGAAGAAAAAAAATTATTTATTTGCAGAACCAAATTTTTGTTGTTGATCTGCAGAACTAGATTTTTTTTTTTTTTGTTGATGTTGATCTGGATGTTGATAAACACAACTCTAGACGGAGGAGCTGAACCATACATCCACGTTTAGAGATGTTGATCTGGATGTTGATCTTCAGATCAAAGACCAAATTGTTCATCTTCTTCTTCTCTTTTATTTATTTCTTCATTGATGTTGATCTGGATGTTGATCTTCATTGATGTTGATCTTGATGTTCATCTTCTTCTCTAGACCAAATTATGAAGATCAACATCTACAAATAATTTATTTCATCTTCAGAAAAAACATGGAAAAAAAAAAAAAAGATATCAAAACGACATCTTTTTGATATCGAGTCAAATTTGAGCCTCTAAATTTCGAGTTACGAATCGAAACTGCAACAAATATTGCTATAACTAATATTAGTACCTGACATGTTTTCAATGGTCATATCATAACTTTCAATTCTGCATTTAAAAGTGAATTCAAGATGAGTTAAGAAGGCAGGTGGACTTAAATCTTCCTTTCTTCTCAGTTTGAAAGCTTTAAATGGGTCTCCCTCTCTTTTTTTAATAATATTATACTAGCATATCATTCGTGTTATGTACAAATTATATTTACAATTATTTATATATGTGAATTGTGATTTTTAAATATTTTTTTCTTTTTTTTAAATGTCTTCTTTTTTTCCTTTTTTTATATTATATTAAAGTTTAATATTTTGATAATAATCATATGTGTTAGACTTTTTAAGAAATTTTTTTTATGGTTGTTCTTAATGCATTAAAGTGTTATTATAAGGGATAATAATCATATGTGTTGGGACTTTTCAAGGAATTCATATATGTTGGATTTGAAATAATTTTTTTTATGCTTCTTTTTAATGCATTAAAGTGTTATTATGAGGGTAAGACTTGAGAATTGGGAGAAATTAATAAATGCTAAGATTTTTATTTTTTTAAATCAAAAAATCAAGAAATTTAGATTGGGAGATTGGAGCTCCCACAAGGCTTGGGGTTAAAAACCCCATTTTGCTTAATATATAGTATAGATATATTAATTGATGTATTAAGGGGTGGTTTGGAATGATCTAAATAAGTACACTTTTTGACTTTTTATGAAATATGGGTTGGATATAGATTGGGTTTGAAGTGATGTGTTAGAGTGGTGATGTGACTTAAATAAGATGATGTGACTTAAATAGGATAATGACTTTTTGACTTTTTTAGATCATGTCAAACAAGGCCAAAATTAATGTATCAACAGATAATATAATATAATTTTTAAATTTTTAAATATTTATAATTTATATAGTGAGTAGAGTCAATAATAATATCATAATACTAATTTTTTTTTTTTTAATCTATTTCGTTGGTTTTTTCAGTTTCAATAAAACTCAGTTGGATGAAAAGATTTAGAAAATAGAAATACTATGGACAATGAAAAAGATATTTCCAAATTTATTCCAAAATAAGTTATATGATGAAGATTTAAAGTTGATGTAATGTATATTTCATTTAGAATAATTGTAATTCATAAATTTTTTTTTTTTTTTTTTTCTAGATTTATAATATTGTTTGGAAACGCTTTCGAGTGCCCTTACTCTTTCATGCACAAGCAGTAGTGAACATGAGTTGGTAGTTGTGCAATTGATCTATTACAATTCAGTAATGCTCACTACACCCAGTGGGGGTCGTACCCCCAGTGAGGTGGCGAGTCCCCACTGGCCGACATCCTAAAAAAAAAAAAAAAAATTGCTTTTCTCGGCCAACCTGCGCCCGACACCTCACTGGGTGTCACTGGGTGTCACCCCCTACTGGGGGTAGCAATCTTTTTCCATTACAATTATATAGTCGGTCCCATTTTGGTATAAACTGTCATTTTTAATTTTTTTTTTGAATTTTTTTGTCTTTAGTAATTTTTTTTTTCAAAATTTTGTCAATTTTTTTTTTACTTTTTCGGTCCATCTTGTCGAGACGAATCTAAAAAATATTTTTTTTGAAAAATTTCAGGAAAAAAACACTAAAAACGAAAATAAACCAAAAAAGATTACTTATTTTGACTTATTTTTGTATTTTTTTAATTTTTAATTTTTTTTTTATAATTTTTCGGCTCGTCTTGTCGAGTTGAATTTAGAAACCTAAATTTTTTAAATTTTTTTAAAAATAAGTTCACTAAAAAAGAGAATAAACCAAAAGAAAAAAAAGTAAAAAAAATACACTTCCCAAAATATCACCATATATAAAGTCTTTTTCATGATTGATAATTTTGAAACAGCAAATGCTAACAAATGTTGTTGAAACATTATTTTTTTCGTGAAAAAAGTGATTTAGCAGTAGTGAAAAGGTTAGAGTAATGTTACATATCATGAAAATGATCATGAAAAATTCTCCACCGTTAGATTATACATATAAAAAAACAACACACACTAATCAAGGGATGAAAAAATTTTATGAAACATTTCATGATATTTTTTTTCATGATTTCTAATATTATTCAAAAAGTTAAAAAGAGCTTTGAAATTACTAGAAAGGGTTTTAAAATTTGTAAAAAACACCTTGTGTTATAATTATTAATTTGAATCCAAGATACTTGTTAGCAAGATCATTCTAAAACATTCCATATCATTCAATTTTGATACGTGTTATTTAATATTCCTAACAACACCATATTGTAATTAATATGGATTCGTCTTACAATACAGTTATTTAATACCTTAATCTTGACATAATGGAAATTTTGAGGCAAAAAGTTTCAAGGGACTCCATTAATTTGATTTCTTTCAAAAGTGTGTGTGAGAGATTAATTTCACAACTAATAAAATGTTATTGTTTTTAGTGGCCAAGAGTTTTGTTTTCTTAAATTCCTATAGTTTTCTAATACTACTAAAAAAAGAAGAAAAAAAAAAAAACACAATTAATGAATCATGTAAAGATTTTGAGATACAAGAATGTTAAAATATAAAGAAATTGACCAATAAATCTTATATTTTGGACTTGTAATTCATATAGTCTCATATTTTTTCTTGTGATCTATTTAGTCATTTTGGATGTGTAATGACTCATTTGACCGTTACATTAGAGTATCACATTCGGAAAAAAGTACACTAAAGAGTTTTTTAGTGTTATATCATACCCATCACGTTAGAGTGTCACATTTGATAAAAGTACACTAAAGAGTTTTTAATTTTTTTAGACTGTCACATCATACCCGCTACGTTAGAGTGTCACATATCACGTTTGAGAAAAGTACACTAAGAAGTTTTTATTTTTTTTAAAGTGTCACATCATAATCGCCACGTTGTCACATCATAATCGCCACGTTGTCACATTTGGAAAAAATACATTAACAAATTTTTATTTTTTTTTGAGTAAGTTTTGGAGTGTCACATCATATCTGTCACGTTGTCACATTTAGGAAAAGTACATTAAAGAGTTTTTAATTTTTTTAGAGTGTCACATTAATATATGCGACATTTTAGTGTCACATTATACCCATCTCGTTAAAGTGTCACATTTAAGAAAAGTACACTAAAGATTTTTTAATTTTTTTAAAGTGTCACATCATACCCACTACGTTGAAGTGTCACATGTCACGTTTGGGGAAAATACATTAAGGAGTTTTTAATTTTTTTTAGAATGTCGCATCATACCCGTGACATTGGAGTGTCACATGTCACGTTTAGGAAAAGTACACTAAAGAGTTTTTAATTTTTTTAGAATTTCACATCTTTTTAGAATTTCACATCATACCCGCCACGTTGTCATTTTTGAGAAAAATATACTAAAAAATTTTAATTTTTTTAATGTGTCACATCATACTCGCCACGTTATCACATTTAAGAAAAGTACATTAAAGAATTTTTAATTTTTTTGAAATGTCACATCGTTGGAGTGTCACATTAATATCTGCTATATTAGAATATCACATCATACATGTCAAATCAATAAAAGGGTATAGTTGTCCACCAAAGTAATACTAAAATCAAAAATAGGATCACACAAAAAGAAACTCTTCATTAATAGAACTTAACAGATCAATAAAAAAAATTTGAGACTAATTGAAGTACTCGATTGTGAGGTGGGATTTGTTGGTAAATATCCTTAAAATATAATCTAGTAATTCTTAAAAATAAATGATAACAAGTGTTTTTGGGTATTATTTAAGATGAAAAGTGCTTTCAAAAACATGAAAAAATAAAAAAATATTTAAAATAAATAAATAAATAAAAAGTCTCTCAAATTTTCAACTTTCTTTTTTGTCTTATTTTTGTCTCATTTTTTTTTTTCTTTTTCTTGTATCCTGATACACTTGTTTACAAAATTCATTGTTGATTCAAAGACAAATACCTCATGCTGTTTTTAATAGCTAGGCAGTTGTGAGCTTTTAAAGTCTGTAGTTCAAAGTGTTGCTAATTTCATACGTCATAAAACGCGGATTGTTTTAAGAGCTGAGGAGTAAAAAAATTATTATATTGTGTTTGAATTATAAATTTAAGTAAATTTTTTTTATAAAAAAAGTGAGGAAAATAAAGTAACAATTTAACTTGTGTTTCATTTCATATTTATTTTGCCGTTTCTTTTTCAAATTATTAATTAAATTTATAATTCAAACACAATTTTAAATTAAACATTGATTCTTTGATTTACCCAATTCTAGATGTTGGAGTTATTAGGTCTCGTTTGTCAACTATACATCTTAGTTAAAAAGTTAAAAAATCACTCTAAATTATCATATCACTCTTTCTATTTTTTTGTATATCTTTTAGTAAAAAATCAAAAAATTACTAAAATAACATATTTCAATCCATGCTTAATATCCATTAAAGATGGATAGCATTCAAGACCAACTGTATACAGACTCCTTTGTTTAATGACAATTGCAACTTCTTCTCTGTCTCAGTGGGAACTCTATCTCAATGGGAACTATGTACCAAAGGCCAAGTTTGACATCTACTAAATAATATAAAAAGTCAAAAAGCCACTATCCTATTTAAGTCATATCATCTTATTTAAATCACATCACATCTCTAACACATCACATCAAACTCAACCCAAACCTAACCCATATAAGCCAATAAGTCAAAAAGTACACTTTTTTAGAACATCCCAAACCAACCAGATTTGTTATTGAGGTAAATAATCGAACTTCAGTTCAACTTGAAAATTATTTATAAATTTGAGTTCAACTCAAGTTAACTCAATTATGTAGATGAGCCGAAGTCAAAGGGAAAATATCAAAGTTAAACTAATTTGCATATTATGAGAAGAAAAAAAAAGAAAATTCTGAACAAATAAAAAAGACCAATGATATGAATAACAAAATTTATCAATCAAATATATAAATTGACACAAAAATTGATACATATATATATAGGGAATTAAAATAAATAATAAAAATAAAATATTAATTTATGCTCTTTGTATTTATAGGCTTTTGTGACTGAGCTCCATTGCTAAACGAGCTTGAAAAATAGGCTTGACCAGGTTCATTCAACGCCCAAACATATTTAAAGGAGTTTAATTCAAATTATTCATAAAGAACACGTTTCATTTGAAACTCTATCTGAACTCAAAATTTAAGTTCTCCTATATCTATTGCTTTTCTAGACATACAATTGTGTTTTAAATATCCATGTTTAAGATTCCCACCTCATCATAACATTTATATAAATTATTTAGTGTTTTTGGAATAAGTGTATACTCTAAATTAATAATTATTGATATAAACAATAAGATTCATCACTTTTATATCAATGTTTCAAGAGATGATGTAAAATAGGTCAATTATTAAGGTCTTATTTGGCATATATTAAAAAAGACAAAAAATCAAAAAGTCACTATCCTATTTAAGTCACATCATCTTATTTAAGTCACATCACCTCTCTACCACATCACTTCAAACCCAACCCATACCTAATCCATATTTCATAAAAAGTCAAAAAGTACACTTATTTAAAACATTTCAAACCACCCCTAATAGTTGGAGTAGAATATTGCTCCAAAAGTAACTATTAATTTTTACATGAGAACATAAATTTTGGGTACATAGTGTCGTCGCACCCTTGTAACTTATAAGTTGTAAGTTCGTTGCTATATAATAATTAAAAAACTCTAACCAATAGAATTTTTATGTGATAGTGATATATATATATATATGTAAATTACAATCATAGTGATGGATCTTAAATAAATTATAGTCATAGGATTTGGTTTTTCTCCAATCTTTAATTGGACTAGAGAGGTCCAGTTGGTGCTTTGTAGACTCATTTTAATAATTTAAACTATTTATATTATAGGCCTTATCGAGCATACTATTTATATTAAAAGTTAAAATTGATTGAATATCAGCAATCAAATAATCGAAAAACATTTGTTTTAAAACATAAAAAGTTTATTCTCAAAATTATATTTGTTGTTCATTATTTTAAAGATAAATATAATCTGATTATATAATTATTCACGTTCAATCTTTAATAAATTTTATAAAATAAACTATTAGAACACAAAGTGAGCACAACACGCTAACACTTTCTTTTAATGACTAGAGAGATGTCATTTCTGCAATCTATAATACCTCTCTCTCTCTCTCTCTCTCTCTCTATATATATATATATATATATTTATGAGTCTTATATATTAACATGTATTTTAAGGGTACAATTAACAATGTAATTAATTATCTTAATTATCTCTATTTCTATGGGATAATGTAAAACATAAGTAGAAATAAATATGATGATTTTCAAAAACTTAGATCTTTTTGTATACTGATAAAAATGTCTTCATATTTGAAATAACAAAATTGACTTATTTATAAATAAATAAAAATACTAACAAAATAAAATGATACAATCTTGAATAAAAAACAAAAACCATTAATATTTCATTATAAATAAAAAATAAATTTATAAATCACATAAAATAATATTCAGTATGTTTAGTTTCAATTTTTTGAATTTAATTTTCTAGAAATTGAGTTTTTTTTTTTGTTTTTCGTGTTTTTTTTAGTGAATATTTTTAAAATTTTAAGCATTTTTTTTTTTTACTTTTTTAGATACACCTTACTTAGATATATCTAAATAGTAAAATATTTGTAAAAAAATATTTTAAAAAATTAATAAATACACAAAAATAAGAAAATGTATTGAATTTTCATTTATTTTGTATTTTTGGTATTTAGTGAATTTTTTTTTAAAAAAATTCATAAATATTATACTTTTTAAGTGTATTTATATTAGGTATGTCTAAAAATAACCCAAGGGTGGGTGGCATTGTGGTTAAGGCTTGGAGTTTAAGTCCCAAGGTCATGAGTTCAATTCCTTCCCCCTTGGGCCAATCTCCTGGGCGAAACACAGTTGGTTAGGAGGTTGGACCTCAAGTTGTCTAATCAGCACTTGGTGTGGGTTCAATGCTCCCCCGCTGTGCGAGTCCTGACTTAAGCAGAGCTTGTCTTGGGAGGTCGGGGCAAGTTCTCAGGTTATAGTCTCCTCGCTCGGAACGGCTAACAGGACAGCCTGGTGATCTCTGCAAGGGGCGCTGCCTTGGACCTGCGGGAGGGTAGGAAGGATTTTCCTGTAACAAAAAAAAAAAATATATGTCTAAAAATTTTAAAAAAAAATTCTTAAAATATTAAACAAATTCATTGAAAAAAATATATGGAAAATAAAAAAGTAGAATTTTTTGAAAAGTGTTTTCTGAAAACCAAAACCAAACAAGCTGATTACTTTTTTTATTTGGAACTCATTTATTTCAAACAATTATTTGAAATAGATTGATGAATTTCACTTATTATTAATTTTATAATATTAGAACCAAAAAAAAAAAAAAATCCACTGATGCTATAATATTACAACAAAAATAAAATAAAAATACATTTCAATTTATTGCCAAAAAAAAATCAAATAAATAAAAATAATTTATTTAAAATTATATAATACTGTTTGCGTTGCAAATTAATATATATAATTATAATAAAATAAGATAATGAATAATGTTATATGCACTAATTAGTGTATTCACTAGTGTACCAATTGATGATGTGACATAATTTAAGAAGTTTTTGATATATAGAATTTTTTGAAAAGTATTTTATTTTTGTTGTAATAATAATGTCATAATTAGTGTTAATACACTAATTAGTATATATAACACCACCGTAAGATAATAGATGACAAATTAATGAATGAGGGAAATATAAAGAGGGTATGTAATTAATTCTAACTTTAAAAGTTTTTACTATTTTCTATATAAATTAAAGTAATTGTATTTATTTAATGTTTTTTTAATATATATCTTTACGATAGTGTTACATGTATTAATTAGTGTACTAACTAATGTATCAACACTAGTTATGATATTATTATTAACTTCACTTATTATATAAATTACAAATATTAAAAATCTCTTAAATTATATTACATTATTAATTGATACACCAATTAATACAATAATTAATACATAAAACTTAATTCTTAATTCATATCTTTAAGGTGCACACGTTAACAAAACTCTATCATTGTTAGTCATAATAAAGACAACTACATTGATGCATGGCTTGGGATTGGTTTTCTTGTACAGGATTATTATGAATGTAATAATAGCAACTAGGGGTCAACATGGTCTGAATTGATTCAGATTGTAATAAAATTATGACCAATTCATTATCTATGATTTTTGAAAAATTAAAATCAATTCAATCCGTTTAAATCGTGAAACCAATCCGAACTAATCTATTTAAACACGGATTTGATTGGTTTGGGATCACGGATTCACATAATTAAATAATAATAAAAAAAATATAGAACATTTTAATTTTATAAAAATATAAACCTAACATCATATTAGTTTCACAATATCAACATGTCTTTCCATAATAGCGACATATTGTTCTAGAATTTAAACAATCATAAGAAAACTAGTTCCACCATACGTATTGAGACAATTACAAATTAAAACTAAAAACCAACAAACAAAAGCAATAAAAGAAGATACTATACAAGTTTAGGTTTGAGTTTAGATTTTATATGGAATAAGAGAAGATACTATGCAGGAGAGTGTATAATATAAATATAGACTATTGCTATACGGTTAGGATCGGTTCCAATCCGGAACCGTGAGGTTTAATCTGGAATCAATTTGTGGACTATAAATTTTTAATTTTTCAATCCAAAATCGGACCACGGATTCAAAAAATCAATTCAAACCTACCGGATTAGATCGGATCGGATTACGAATTTCACGGATTCTTTACTCAGTCCTAATGGCAACCACATAAGCAATGAGAGTGACATTGGCTTATTTTGGTAACTAGAAAAAAATGACTTTATTAATTTATTTGAGTCATATTATTTTTTTTTAATTTTTTTAAATATGTTTTTTTTAAAAGAATAAATAAACTAAAAATAATTACTTTCAAAATAGGCTTTTGTTTGCATTTTTATTTTTATTTTTATTTTTATTTTTTTTTTATCAAGAAGACTTTTTGTTTGCACTTGGATATGCAATCAATCAAGAGTAGGTGAGTGTAGCAATATAGTACTAATGAACGGACAGTTATACTTGACCAAGAAATGAAGAAAAAATTATTCGGCTAAAAACATTTTACACCTTAAACTATCAACCGTGCTGGGACCCGGTGGGGTTGACCCGCAGCACCCCCACCTCCATATGTCTTGTGGTGAGAGCAAAAGGGGTGAGTATGATCCGGATTGAATCGGATTGGAGTAAAACTAGGATCAATCCGTTATCTACGGTTCCTGAAAAATTAGAACCAATCCAATCCGTTTAAATCATGGAACCAATCCGAACCAATCCATTTAAATACGGATTGGATCGGTTTAGGACCACGGATTCACATAATTAAATAACAAATATATATATATAACACTTTAATTTCATAAAAATATAAATATAGCGCTATATTAGTTCCACAATAGCAACATGTTTTTCTATAATAGCGACATACTATTCTAAAATTTAAACAATCATAAGAAAACAGGTTTCACCATAAGTATTTAGACCATTACAAATTAAAACTAAAAACTAACAAACAAAAGTAATAAAAGAAGATATTATACGGTTTTATGTTTGAGTTTAGATTTTATATAGAATAAGAGAAGATACTATGGGGGAGCATGTATAATAAAAATATAGGCTATTTGTATACGGTCCGGATCGGTTCCAATCCGGAACCAATCCGTGGACTACGGATTTTTAATTCTTCAATCTGGAACCGAACCGCGGATTCAAAAAATCAATCCAAACCTATCGGATTGGACTGGACTGGACTGGATCGGATTACGGATTTCACGGATTCCTTGCTCAGTCCTAGAGAGCAAGACTTGAAAAAAAAAAAAAAAAAAAAAATTCCGCCAATCAGAAAACAGTGGGAGTGGCGGGGTCTGGGCCATTTTCCGTGCCTCCTCTATTTTGGCTTTGGAAAATTGTTTAAGAGTTCTAAAACAATGAGTTCTAATAGCTCTAAATACACTATAACTTTAATTGATTTGATATTTTACTCTTTATTTTTTTTAATTCTTTTATTTCTTGCACTGCCAGCTCATTAGAGCTGGCTTAGTGCTTTCTTTTTAGTGGTATGTATCACCACTGTTTGGCTTTGGCTGTTTGGGAGATGCCTCCTTGATTCTGTTTGGTTTTTGTTATTCCATCTATAAAAAAATAAAAATATTTAAAAAAAACTTATTGTGTCTTATTACTCTATTATTTCTTTAAAGGGCACTTTTTCATAAATTCCTTTTTATCTATTTATGTTCTAGTTAGTCCACATTATTTTTTTATATTCCAATAAGTCCTATGGGTGACATAGTTACCAAAATACATCTAGTAATATTCACATTAACAATTTGAATGTTCCGTGATGTGAACGTTCACACCATTAATGTGAATGTTGTAATGTCAATGTAAATATTTACATTGTTAATGTGAACAGTCACACGTCAACATGAATATTCACATTGTAAAATATGAATGTTCACATTATCAAATTGCTAACCGTTCAAAAAATATTTGTAAAGGTAAAAATGTCCATAAAATACCTTAAATATGAGAATTAGGATTTGGTGGATCAAATGTCCAAATAATAGGACTTATTAGAATATAAGAATATCTTATGGACTAATTGGAATATAAACACTTGAAAAAAGATTTTCTAATAAATTTCCCTTTCTTTAAACCAAAAATTATAATGCTTAATCTCTTTCAACTACTAATTCTTTTTAATTTAAAACTAAATGGTAAAAACACCCTAGGAGTAAATTACACTTTATTCCTTGAATTATCACTCATATCAGCATATCACCTCAATTAAAAAAGGGGAAAATCGGTCTTGGGTCCCTCTCTCACTTTTCGTAATAGAAGAGATCCACAAAATTATTTTTTGATGTCTGAGGTCCTTAAACATTTCTCTACCCGAAACAACCTATCGACCTCGATCTCAAGCAGCTTCTGGACCTCACATCTCTTCACCATCTCCTTCAAATTCGTCTCCATCACCAAATGCCTCTCTCTCGGCATCTTCTCCGTCTTCTCTCTGTCCAATCTCAGGCGTTCGATCTTCTGGCAGATCGCACTCAGCTCCTCCGCCAGGGACACATCGATCGACTCGATCTTCGCCGGAGCGGCGTTGACCAGATGAGGATTCTCCTTGTTCGAATCGTTTATCGGCGACGTCAGCCTCTGTGGCTCCGGCGAGCTATCATCCATACTCTGTTGATTGGTGTGAAATGGCTGGGTCTCTATGTGAGAGAGAGAGAGAGAGTGTGTTGAATATTGAGTCCCTCCGTCTGTGTGTTGTGGTGTGTGTGTGCCGTGTATGTGTGTGACTGTGTGCATGGGTTATGTATGTGCATGGGTTGAAGCTCTGTGTGTGCGGTGTGAAGCTCAAAAAATGAAGCTGCCGTGGTGAAGCTAATATGTGTGTGTATCAATGTCTTGTTACATTGAATTTCTGTTTCAGTACTCAATCATCAACCCATTGGAGCAACCAAGAATCAGCTGTTATCACTGTTTCAGAGAGAGAGAGAGAGTTTGGTCAGTTTAAAAGATCTATGAGGGAAGTTATCATGGCAAAACCATCTATGAGTGGAATATAGATGGTGAATCCGAATATGGTATATATAAGAAATTACATCAAATGATGATGTTTGCAACCGTTTGTCGTCAATATAGTAATCAGGACCAAGCCATTGCTAAATTTATTACATCTTGCTGTTGAACAGGTTGATTAGTCGTTGGGTCGACTTTAAGTTTAACAGAAGTAAGGATGTCAAGCTGTTGGGTTGTGGTGAGGATATTATCCCACCAACCTTTTAATTGACCGATAAAGCCATTAATAGCGTCGTTATCTCACTACCCAACAGTCACCACCACATTTTGACCAGTACAGATATATCTATGAACAGATTCTAACAGAAACGGGAGCTTGCGAATTCAAGCATCATCTGCATGATCCAAATAAAACCACTAGTCCGATCTCCTTCAGTAAGATCACTATCCGTTCTATCATGCCTATTTCTCAATGGGGCATCCATCCGCATACATTACGAGACCTTGATCTTCGTAATAAACAGACCAAATATACATACTGGGATTAGGTAGATGCTTTTACCCAGGTCTTTTTACTATCAAAATCCGATTAAAAACCACTCATGGTTATCCGTGTTTGCCCTGATGTCCTCAAAAACGATGTCCCTAACTGGTTCCTCGTTTGGTGGGATAAATTTGGCATGTCTTTGGAAATTTTACCAGAACCTATCCGTCTTGCTTTCAATGAGTGGAATTGTGCTTATTCCAAAGCCTATTCCTATCTCAATAAAAACAGAGATCTTTTAATCAGTAAATCACTTGTTCATTTCACAATCCGATTTAATATCCCATGGATTTGGAAATGGGAATTTGCATGTGATTATCAGAATAAAGTTCCCCGTTTAAAACGAATCTTTTTTGTGAAATGGTGGGATAAGGGTATGAACCCTATCATAACAGAAACTGTTGCAAAAATTAAACAGCATACGCAGGCCTGTTTTGATTCCGTTAAGCAGTCTGCTTTACCTGCACCATTACCAGCATTAACCAGTAATCCTTTTCTTCAAATTCAAAAGGAATTACGCCAACAGAATCCTCATCTTTCAGAAAATGAAATAATCATTAAAAGCATGAATTATCTGAAAGAGCAATTTCTCCAAACAGTACCTCAGCCTGATGACGCCTCTATGAGATCAGGCACCAGTCAGACCGCATCAGACACAGAAGGTGATCCAGCCGAACAAGTGTTGGCAGGAGAATCACAAGATCCGGATGAGGACGACGAAAGTAATCTCGGTGATTTTTGGGATTCTTTAACAGCAATTATTGCAGAGAAAATGGCCAAAGACAAAAGTAAAGGGAAGGGCCCCGAGCTTTAGAGTGTCGGCATAACAGGACAAAAGCTTTTGAAAAAGCAGCAACCCCATTATCCAAAAAAACAGAGATGCTGTCTCCACTATCAGTAAGCGTCAGCAGTGACATCAGCAGCCAGGATAAGGTGTAATTCGTCGGTCGAATAACAAATAGCCACCTGTCCCTTCTTGTTTCTTTTCTTGTACTATAAAGGGCAAGCTTCACCCTTGTTGAAGCAGGTCGAAGAATTTTAAGTTTTTCTTTCCTTCCCTCCTTTGTAATTTTTCTCTCCAACCTCCCTCTTGTAAAATATTTAACTTCCTCAATAAAAGTTTGCTTTCTATGTATGCCCTCTGTTAATACTTTAGAACAAGTATTGTGGTTATTACAATTTTGGCAAAACCAGAAAGAGCATTACCATAATACACCCGTAGATTTATACACTCAACCGTATATCTCTGCTCGTTTAGCAGAGTGTGATCAGCGCATAGCAGATATCCAAGTGCTGATCAACGAACAGATAGTGGCCTGGGCGACCAGGAGGAATCCTCCTCCCCCGTAACAGTAAGTTTATGAGATCATATATGTGTTAATTTATTTTCTTTATAATTGTATTATGTTTATGTTTATTCCTGGGTGTGTGCCGTTGTAAGGTTAATTAATTGTTAAGGTTAGTGGGACGTCACTCAAGTCGCGTTAGGTTAGGTCATAGCGCTGGGTAAGCTTGTAGACCATTTACTTGTAAACCGTTGACAGACGTGCTAGCCTATACCTTTAGTGAGCACCTTTAATGGTATCAGAGCCAAGTTTAAATATAAAGATAATATGAATATAAATTAAATAAATTAGACATATATGATCAACATACAACCATGACTGAACCTCAAGAGAATACCGTAGCCATACCAGCAAATGAATCCGTAACCTCTGTAGAAGATACAGTATCCTCTCTAGCCGAAGCAGCCGAAATGGTAGCGTACCAGGATGTTAAGGACGCCTTAGATAAATGGACTATACCACTTGTTGATCCAAAAACCATTTATCGAAAAGGACGTTTCCAATTTTTCAGTAAAACTATCATCAAAACTTTTGAACATGCCTCATGTATTCAAAATAATGATGAGATAATCTGATTAATTAATATTAATGATTTTATCCCATTTGTAACAGACTATAAGTACATCCATATTGGATTAGTACAAATAGCCTTTAAACCTTTGACCCTCTTAGGTCAAAATACCAGTATTCAGTGTACCCTTCGGGATGGTAGATGCCTCAACTGGAGAGCATCCCTCATGGGAGCCATAGAAACCATTCTTTCCATGGACCAGTTTATTTCGATATTTATCCAAATTTGAGCGTCTCCATGACTGACGCTAACATATCTGATGTACTCGAACTTAGAGTTCTTACTCATGGATATGAGTATAAACCAGGATCCCCTCCGTTCTCAGTCCACTCCAGAATTTACATAAAGGCTTTAACCACTTTAAATCCTTATGTAAGGAAGAAAACTGCAACAGGAGAAATAGTATTAATTGAAACTAATCTGTATAACAGTCAGGTTGCAATACCTAGACAAATCCCGTGGTCACAAATTACATTCCCAGAACGATGGCACATCCCTAATGCTGTGCCACCTAGACCTCTTATACAGCATAACCTGATGATGTCATTCAGACACAAGGAGGTAATGTATATCTCCAATTCCAGAGACCCATGCTAAACAGAAGTTCTTCTTCAAATGCTAGTTTTAGGACTGCTCCACAAAGTTGTTCTAGCAATAGTTTTAGAACTGCAGCTAGAAGTCTTAGTGACCAGTATAATCCCCCATACAGGGTAGATTTACCAGAATCAAGTAGGCAGTCTGTAGACGCCATTCTTCAACAGATACCTTCTAGACCACCCAGTCGACCACCTAGTGATCCACAGGATGACCCCATGCAATCTGAAGTTCAGGGAATTCGATTTTCCCAAAATAAAATTCCTCATGGTGTTTATACAGCACTACCACCAGATAGCCCAACGGCCAGTGATATGAATTTTGAAATTTAATGGATTTTACACCAGGAAGTGAAAATAGGAAAATATTAAACCAGGAATTTAACCAGGATAAATATAAAGAATTTAGAAAATGGTATTTTAATAACCATAATCCAAAACAATTAGAACAGTATAAGACTCAATATTATCAAAACCTGGAGCTTCATCAGAAACTTATACCATTTGTAGAATGGTATCAAACAGAAACCCAACTACAGTTGAACGTTATAGAAGACCAGTATAAAACATGGACTACAACTGAAGGACACGTTGTAAGTGCTATTCATCCGCCTCCTCAAGCATTAGAGTTAGCTCCTAATGGCGAAACAACTAGACAACCGTTAGTTGCTACTGCATATATTGATGCACAATCCGGAAGATTTACTAAAAAAGAATATATCCAGTTAGCTGATTTTGGCCTAACAGTTCGTCAGCATAATTACACTAATTTGATTTGCCAAACAATGAGCAAACAATTAACCCGAATTGAAGAAGCTATTTCTACTTTTAGACATAGAAATCTAGCTCCACCAACAGTAGGATCTTCCGCTATCCATCCTGTTTCTATTAAACCGTCACCTGAAGTTACTAACTTCAAGTTAAAAGCTTCTAATACCGAATTCATGGATACCCTTCTACAACGAATGCAGAACTTACAAGTCCGACCTCCTGAACCAGGTCGACCTGATGTCCCCAGTGGTTCAATACAGATGCTTAGATTTGAACCATCCACTGCACCAGTAATAGATGAAGACATTTCACCTGACCAGATATATGAAATTCAAATGAATTTTCAAGAACCATCAACTGTAAATAAACTACATTCTTATAGTTCTTCCAGACCAGCCATGTTACCAATGGGTAGAAACTATTATGCCAGACCAACTCCTCCTGATGTCCTTTATGAAGAAACTTACATCAATGATCAGGGAAGTTATCATGGCAAAACCATCTATGAGTGGAATATAGATGGTGAATCCGAATATGGTATATATAAGAAATTACATCAAATGATGATGTTTGCAACCGTTTGTCGTCAATATAGTAATCAGGACCAAGCTATTGCTAAATTTATTATTAATGGCTTTACCGGTCAATTAAAAGGTTGGTGGGATAATATCCTTACCACAGCCCAACAGCTTGACATCCTTACTTCTGTTAAACTTGAAGTCGACCCAACGACTAATCAACCTGTTCAACAGCAAGATGCTGTTTATACCCTCATCCAGACCATTATTCTCCATTTTATTGGCACCAGTACCAGTTCTGCTGATCGCGGTCGCGAACTTTTACAGAATCTTCGTTGTCCCTCTCTTACCCATTTTCAATGGTATAAGGACGTCTTCCTCATCAAGGTCATGCAACGCCCTGATGGTAACAGTACCCATTGGAAAGCTAAATTTATTGATGGCCTTCCCACTCTCTTTGCCGAACGTGTTAGGAAAAAACTTCGGGACCGCCATGACCGAATGTCTATTCCTTACGAACAGTATACTTATGGACAATTATGCTCCATAGTAACTGATGAAGGTCTTTCTCTTTGTAATGACCTTAAACTCCATTACCAGATGAAGCAACAGCATTTAACTGGTCGAAAAGAATTAGGCGAATTTTGTGAACAATTTGCCTATGAACCAGGTATTAAATATCCAGGGAAAACTAGAAAAATTTCCCATAAAAAACCATATAAAGCTACTAGAAAAAAATACTCTAAGTCTAGCCATCCGAATCCTACCAAGAAGTTTTATCCGAAAAAATATTCCCATAAAAAATCTCCTAAAGGGAAATCTAAATCAGAAATCAAATGTTATAAATGTGGACAAACAGGACATTATGCCAACCGGTGTAAATCAAAAGCTAAAGCCAAAGTTAATGAATTAACAATGGATTTAGAACTCAAGGAACAGATACTCCAAGCCTTAGAAGCTGAAGAAAACTCAACAGAAGACGAGTCACCCTCAGAGGATGAGATTAACCAGTTATATTCTACTTCTGACAGTGAAGATGAACCAGAAGAACAATATGCCTGTCCTTGTTCTAACCAGGATCAGATAAATGAAATTAACTACTGGAAATCTATTGTAGAAATGAATGGTTTAAACATAGGAGAATCCAGTAGTATCAATGTTTTAACAGATAACCAAAAGGATATGTTAGCCGTAGCCGATCAGATTAAGGATCCAGAAATGAAAATGAAATATTTAAAAATGTGTTATGAACACCAACAAACAACACCAGAAGCACCTAATATACCCGATTACTCTTACAGTCTTCAAACTGTAATTAACCGAATCCAAACCAATCCTTTGATTGAAAAACCAACAACCATACAGGATTTAAAAATGGAAATTAACATTTTAAAAGCCGAAGTTAAACACTTGCAAACAGCCAGTGCAGCCGCCATAAAAGATATCAAGTATCTTCATACCCAGATACCAAAGAAAGAGAAGGAACCTGAACAACTACCAGAACAAAAGGATAAAGACAATTCAGAATCATCGTCTACTCCGTATTTGTTACTTGTTAACCAGGTAACCTTTCAGAAATGGTATATAAAAATCTCTTTTATGATTAAACCCGATTTCATCATTAAGGATGCTATTGCTCTAGTTGATAGTGGAGCTGATATGAATTGTATCCAAGAAGGTATAGTTCCCACCAGATATTTTGAAAAAACTACCCAGAGTCTAACCAGTGCAAGCGGCAATTCTATGCAAATCAGGTATAAGATACCAGAAGCTTATATTTGTAATGAAGATCTCTGTCTCCCAACATCTTTTGTTTTAGTCAGAAATCTTGCAACAAATATTATTTTAGGCACTCCATTTTTATGTTTATTAATGCCTATCCAGAAAATTGATTCAACAGGTATTTATTCCCAGCTACAGGAAAATCTGTAGTCTTTGAGTTCATAACACAACCATACACAAAAGAATTAGATCAAATTAGGGATCTAGTTACTTTTAAACAGAATCAGATAAACTTTTTATCTAAAGAAGTCTCTTTCTTAACAACAGAACAAAGATTACAACAATCTTCTTTACAACAGAAAATTAAATAATTGAAAAAGAATTTCAAACAGAAGTATGTGGCACCATTCCCAATGCTTTTTGGAACCGTAAGAAATACACAGTTACTTTACCTTATGAACCCGATTTTGATGAAAAATATATTCCAACTAGGGCGCGTCCTAGTCAGATGAAAAAGGAATATATGGAACTTTGCAAAACAGAAATTCAAAATCTTTTAGAAAAGAAATTAATCCGACCCAGTCACTCTCCGTAGAGTTGTACCGCTTTTTATGTCAATAAAAATGCTGAGATTGAACGAGGTGTCCCTCGCCTTGTTATCAATTATAAACCGTTAAATGAAAAATTAAAATGGATCAGATATCCAAGTGCTGATCAACGAACAGATAGTGGCTTGGGCGGCCAGGAGGAATCCTCCTCCCCCGTAACAGTAAGTTTATGAGATCATATATGTGTTAATTTATTTTCTTTATAATTGTATTATGTTTATGTTTATTCCTGGGTGTGTGCCGTTGTAAGGTTAATTAATTGTTAAGGTTAGTGGGACGTCACTCAAGTCGCGTTAGGTTAGGTCATAGCGCTGGGTAAGCTTGTAGACCATTTACCTGTAAACCGTTGACAGACGTGCTAGCCTATACCTTTAGTGAGCACCTTTAATGGTATCAGAGCCAAGTTTAAATATAAAGATAATATGAATATGAATTAAATAAATTAGACATATATGATCAACATACAACCATGACTGAATCTCAAGAGAATACCGTAGCCATACCAGCAAATGAATCTGTAACCTCTGTAGGAGATACAGTATCCTCTCTAGCCGAAGCAGCCGAAATGGTAGCGTACCAGGATGTTAAGGACGCCTTAGATAAATGGACTATACCACTTGTTGATCCAAAAACCATTTATCGAAAAGGACGTTTCCAATTTTTCAGTAAAACTATCATCAAAACTTTTGAACATGCCTCATGTATTCAAAATAATGATGAGATAATCTGATTAATTAATATTAATGATTTTATCCCATTTGTAACAGACTATAAGTACATCCATATTGGATTAGTACAAATAGCCTTTAAACCTTTGACCCTCTTAGGTCAAAATACCAGTATTCAGTGTACCCTTCGGGATGGTAGATGCCTCAACTGGAGAGCATCCCTCATGGGAGCCATAGAAACCATTCTTTCCCATGGACCAGTTTATTTCGATATTTATCCAAATTTGAGCGTCTCCATGACTGACGCTAACATATCTGATGTACTCGAACTTAGAGTTCTTACTCATGGATATGAGTATAAACCAGGATCCCCTCCGTTCTCAGTCCACTCCAGAATTTACATAAAGGCTTTAACCACTTTAAATCCTTATGTAAGGAAGAAAACTGCAACAGGAGAAATAGTATTAATTGAAACTAATCTGTATAACAGTCAGGTTGCAATACCTAGACAAATCCCGTGGTCACAAATTACATTCCCAGAACGATGGCACATCCCTAATGCTGTGCCACCTAGACCTCTTATACAGCATAACCTTGATGATGTCATTCAGACACAAGGAGGTAATGTATATCTCCAATTCCAGAGACCCATGCTAACAGAAGTTCTTCTTCAAATGCTAGTTTTAGGACTGCTCCACAAAGTTGTTCTAGCAATAGTTTTAGAACTGCAGCTAGAAGTCTTAGTGACCAGTATAATCCCCCATACAGGGTAGATTTACCAGAATCAAGTAGACAGTCTGTAGACGCCATTCTTCAACAGATACCTTCTAGACCACCCAGTCGACCACCTAGTGATCCACAGGATGACCCCATGCAATCTGAAGTTCAGGGAATTCGATTTTCCCAAAATAAAATTCCTCATGGTGTTTACACAGCACCACCACCAGATAGCCCAACGGCCAGTGATATGAATTTTGAAATTTAATGGATTTTACACCAGGAAGTGAAAATAGGAAAATATTAAACCAGGAATTTAATCAGGATAAATATAAAGAATTTAGAAAATGGTATTTTAATAACCATAATCCAAAACAATTAGAACAGTATAAGACTCAATATTATCAAAACCTGGAGCTTCATCAGAAACTTATACCATTTGTAGAATGGTATCAAACAGAAACCCAACTACAGTTGAACGTTATAGAAGACCAGTATAAAACATGGACTACAACTGAAGGACACGTTGTAAGTGCTATTCATCCGCCTCCTCAAGCATTAGAGTTAGCTCCTAATGGCGAAACAACTAGACAACCGTTAGTTGCTACTGCATATATTGATGCACAATCCGGAAGATTTACTAAAAAAGAATATATCCAGTTAGCTGATTTTGGCCTAACAGTTCGTCAGCATAATTACACTAATTTGATTTGCCAAACAATGAGCAAACAATTAACCCGAATTGAAGAAGCTATTTCTACTTTTAGACATAGAAATCTAGCTCCACCAACAGTAGGATCTTCCGCTATCCATCCTGTTTCTATTAAACCGTCACCTGAAGTTACTAACTTCAAGTTAAAAGCTTCTAATACCGAATTCATGGATACCCTTCTACAACGAATGCAGAACTTACAAGTCCGACCTCCTGAACCAGGTCGACCTGATGTCCCCAGTGGTTCAATACAGATGCTTAGATCTGAACCATCCACTGCACCAGTAATAGATGAAGACATTTCACCTGACCAGATATATGAAATTCAAATGAATTTTCAAGAACCATCAACTGTAAATAAACTACATTCTTATAGTTCTTCCAGACCAGCCATGTTACCAATGGGTAGAAACTATTATGCCAGACCAACTCCTCCTGATGTCCTTTATGAAGAAACTTACATCAATGATCAGGAAAGTTATCATGGCAAAACCATCTATGAGTGGAATATAGATGGTGAATCCGAATATGGTATATATAAGAAATTACATCAAATGATGATGTTTGCAACCGTTTGTCGTCAATATAGTAATCAGGACCAAGCCATTGCTAAATTTATTATTAATGGCTTTACCGGTCAATTAAAAGGTTGGTGGGATAATATCCTCACCACAGCCCAACAGCTTGACATCCTTACTTCTGTTAAACTTGAAGTTGACCCAACGACTAATCAACCTGTTCAACAGCAAGATGCTGTTTATACCCTCATCCAGACCATTATTCTCCATTTTATTGGCACCAGTACCAGTTCTGCTGATCGCGGTCGCGAACTTTTATAGAATCTTCGTTGTCCCTCTCTTACCCATTTTCAATGGTATAAGGACGTCTTCCTCATCAAGGTCATGCAACGCCCTGATGGTAACAGTACCCATTGGAAAGCTAAATTTATTGATGGCCTTCCCACTCTCTTTGCCGAACGTGTTAGGAAAAAACTTCGGGACCGCCATGACCGAATGTCTATTCCTTACGAACAGTATACTTATGGACAATTATGCTCCATAGTAACTGATGAAGGTCTTTCTCTTTGTAATGACCTTAAACTCCATTACCAGATGAAGCAACAGCATTTAACTGGTCGAAAAGAATTAGGCGAATTTTGTGAACAATTTGCCTATGAACCAGGTATTAAATATCCAGGGAAAACTAGAAAAATTTCCCATAAAAAACCATATAAAGCTACTAGAAAAAAATACTCTAAGTCTAGCCATCCGAATCCTACCAAGAAGTTTTATCCGAAAAAATATTCCCATAAAAAATCTCCTAAAGGGAAATCTAAATCAGAAATCAAATGTTATAAATGTGGACAAATAGGACATTATGCCAACCGGTGTAAATCAAAAGCTAAAGCCAAAGTTAATGAATTAACAATGGATTTAGAACTCAAGGAACAGATACTCCAAGCCTTAGAAGCTGAAGAAAACTCAACAGAAGATGAGTCACCCTCAGAGGATGAGATTAACCAGTTATATTCCACTTCTGACAGTGAAGATGAACCAGAAGAACAATATGCCTGTCCTTGTTCTAACCAGGATCAGATAAATGAAATTAACTACTGGAAATCTATTGTAGAAATGAATGGTTTAAACATAGGAGAACCCAGTAGTATTAATGTATTAACAGATACACAAAAGGATATGTTAGCCGTAGCTGATCAGATCCAGGATCCAGAAATGAAAATGAAATATTTAAAAATGTGTTATGAACACCAACAAACAACACCAGAAACACCAAATATACCCGATTACTCTTACAGTCTTCAAACTGTAATTAACCGAATCCAAACCAACCCTTTGATTGAAAAACCAACAACTGTATAGGATTTAAAAATGGAAATTAACATTTTAAAAACAGAAGTCAAACACTTGCAAACAGCCAGTGCAGCCGCCATAAAAGATATCAAGTATCTTCATACCCAAATACCAAAGAAAGAAGAGGAACCTGCACAACTACCAGAACAAAGGGACAAAGATAATTCAGAATCGTCGTCTACTCCGTATTTGTTACTTGTTAACCAGGTAACTTTTCAGAAATGGTATATAAAAATCTCTTTTATGATTAAACCCGATTTCATCATTAAGGATGCTATTGCTTTAGTTGATAGTGGAGCTGATATGAATTGTATCCAAGAAGGTATAGTTCCCACCAGATATTTTGAAAAAACTACCCAGAGTCTAACCAGTGCAAGCGGCAATTCTATGCAAATCAGGTATAAGATACCAGAAGCTTATATTTGTAATGAAGATCTCTGTCTCCCAACATCTTTTGTTTTAGTCAGAAATCTTGCAACAAATATTATTTTAGGCACTCCATTTTTATGTTTATTAATGCCTATCCAGAAAATTGATTCAACAGGTATTTATTCCCAGCTACAAGGAAAATCTGTAGTCTTTGAGTTCATAACACAACCATACACAAAAGAATTAGATCAAATTAGGGATCTAGTTACTTTTAAACAGAATCAGATAAATTTTTTATCTAAAGAAGTCTCTTTCTTAACAACAGAACAAAGATTACAACAATCTTCTTTACAACAGAAAATTAAATTAATTGAAAAAGAATTTCAAACAGAAGTATGTGGCACCATTCCCAATGCTTTTTGGAACCGTAAGAAATACACAGTTACTTTACCTTATGAACTCGATTTTGATGAAAAATATATTCCAACTAGAGCGCGTCCTAGTCAGATGAAAAAGGAATATATGGAACTTTGCAAAACAGAAATTCAAAATCTTTTAGAAAAGAAATTAATCTGACCCAGTCACTCTCCATGGAGTTGTACCGCTTTTTATGTCAATAAAAATGCTGAGATTGAACGAGGTGTCCCTCGCCTTGTTATCAATTATAAACCGTTAAATGAAAAATTAAAATGGATCAGATATCCCATTCCTAACAAAAAGATCTTTTAGATCGTTTACAGGATGCAATCATATTTTCTAAATTTGATTTAAAATCAGGATATTGGCAAATTGAAATTGCATAACAGGATCGTTATAAAACAGCTTTCACAGTACCCTTTGGGCATTATGAATGGAATGTTATGCCATTTGGTTTAAAAAATGCTCCATCAGAATTCCAGCATATCATGAATGATATTTTTAATCCGTTTACTGAATTTACTCTGTCTTACATTGATGATGTACTAATTTTTTCCTCATCAATTGAACAGCATATAAAACATCTTAATATTTTTAAGCATGTTATTCACAGAAATGGATTAGTGCTTTCTGCTCAAAAAATTCAACTTTTCCAAACAACTGTAAGATATCTTGGACATAATATTTCCAATGGAAGTATTATCCCAATTAACCGTAGTATTGAGTTTGCTTCTAAATTTCCAGATGAAATAAAAGACAAAACTCAATTACAGAGATTCTTAGGAAGTCTCAATTATATCCGTGATTATTATCCGAATGTTGCAGCTAATTCCAGTATTTTATTTACTCGACTTCGTAAAAACCCTCCTCCTTGGGGTAAAGAGCATACTGCTGCAGTACAGAAAATTAAAACAAAAGTTAAACAGTTACCATGTTTACAGTTACCTAATCCTAATTGGAAGAAAATTGTGGAAACAGATGCTTCTAATGCAGGATTTGGTGGGATCTTAAAGCAACTTAATCCCAAAACCCAGAAGGAAGAATTATTACGTTTTCATTCTGGACATTGGAATAAAGCAGCTTTAAATTATCCAACTATTAAACAGGAATGTCTTGCCATTGTAAAATGTGTTGACAAATTTCAGGATGATCTTTTAAATCAACATTTTATCATCAGAGTTGATTGCTCTGCTGCTAAACAGATTTTCAAAAAAGATGTTAAAAATTTAGCATCTAAACAGATATTCTTAACTTGGCAAAGTTATCTCTCTAATTTTGATTTTGATATTGAATATATTAAAGGAGAGTCTAATTCTTTGCCTGATTTCTTAACCAGGGAATATCTACAGAAGTCCAGTCCTGAAGAGGACAATGACCAGCAGAAGCCATAGAGGTCGTGGCCGTGGTCGAGGAGGTCATACCCCTCGCTATGAATCCGAATATCCGGCCCTTTCCAGAGGTCAAAACAGTAACCCATCAGCTAAGGACATTCTCCTTAAGACTGAAGATCCGTACACCCCTAACAGTATCACTGAGGAAACAGTCCTCTAGATCGAACCCGCAGATGAACAGTGGATGACTGACCCTTGGGAAATCAAGCGTCGTTATCTCACTACCCAACAGTCACCACCACATTTTGACCAGTACAGATATATCTATGAACAGATTCTAACAGAAACGGGAGCTTGCGAATTCAAGCATCATCCGCATGATCCAAATAAAACCACTAGTCCGATCTCCTTCAGTAAGGTCACTATCCGTTCTATCATGCCTATTTCTCAATGGGGCATCCATCCGCATACATTACATGACCTTGATCTTCGTAATAAACAGACCAAATATACATACTGGGATTACGTAGATGCTTTTACCCAGGTCTTTTACTACCAAAATCCGATTAAAAACCACTCATGGTTTATCCGTGTTTGCCCTGATGTCCTCAAAAACGATGTCCCTAACTGGTTCCTCGTTTGGTGGGATAAATTTGGCATGTCTTTGGAAATTTTACCAGAACCTATCCGTCTTGCTTTCAATGAGTGGAATTGTGCTTATTCCAAAGCCTATTCCTATCTCAATAAAAACAGAGATCTTTCAATCAGTAAATCACTTGTTCATTTCACAATCTGATTTAATATCCCATGGATTTGGAAATGGGAATTTGCATGTGATTATCATAATAAAGTTCCCCGTTTAAAACGAATCTTTTTTGTGAAATGGTGGGATAAGGGTATGAACCCTATCATAACAGAAACTGTTGCAAAAATTAAACAGCATAAGCAGGCCTGTTTTGATTCCGTTAAGCAGTCTGCTTTACCTGCACCATTACCAGCATTAACCAGTAATCCTTTTCTTCAAATTCAAAAGGAATTACGCCAACAGAATCCTCATCTTTCAGAAAATGAAATAATCATTAAAAGCATGAATTATCTGAAAGAGCAATTTCTCCAAACAGTACCTCAGCCTGATGACGCCTCTATGAGATCAGGCACCAGTCAGACCGCATCAGACACAGAAGGTGATCCAGCCGAACAAGTGTTGGCAGGAGAATCACAAGATCCGGATGAGGACGACGAAAGTAATCTCGGTGATTTTTGGGATTCTTTAACAACAATTATTGCAGAGAAAATGGCCAAAGACAAAAGTAAAGGGAAGGGCCCCGAGCTTTAGAGTGTCGGCATAACAGGACAAAAGCTTTTGAAAAAGCAGCAACCCCATTATCCAGAAAAACAGAGATGCTGTCTCCACTATCAGTAAGCGTCAGCAGTGACATCAGCAGCCAGGATAAGGTGTAATTCGTCGGTCGAATAACAAATAGCCACCTGTGCCTTCTTGTTTCTTTTCTTGTACTATAAAGGGCAAGCTTCACCCTTGTTGAAGCAGGTCGAAGAATTTTAAGTTTTTCTTTCCTTCCCTCCTTTGTAATTTTTCTCTCCAACCTCCCTCTTGTAAAATATTTTACTTCCTCAATAAAAGTTTGCTTTCTATGTATGAGATCAGGCACCAGTCAGACCGCATCAGACACAGAAGGTGATCCAGCCGAACAAGTGTTGGCAGGAGAATCACAAGATCCGGATGAGGACGACGAAAGTAATCTCGGTGATTTTTGGGATTCTTTAACAGCAATTATTGCAGAGAAAATGGCCAAAGACAAAAGTAAAGGGAAGGGCCCCGAGCTTTAGAGTGTCGGCATAACAGGACAAAAGCTTTTGAAAAAGCAGCAACCCCATTATCCAGAAAAACAGAGATGTTGTCTCCACTATCAGTAAGCGTCAGCAGTGACATCAGTAGCCAGGATAAGGTGTAATTCGTCGGTCGAATAACAAATAGCCACCTGTCCCTTCTTGTTTCTTTTCTTGTACTATAAAGGGCAAGCTTCACCCTTGTTGAAGCAGGTCGAAGAATTTTAAGTTTTTCTTTCCTTCCCTCCTTTGTAATTTTTCTCTCCAACCTCCCTCTTGTAAAATATTTTACTTCCTCAATAAAAGTTTGCTTTCTATGTATGATCCGGATTGAATCGGATTGGAGTAAAACTAGGATCAATCCGTTATCTACGGTTCCTGAAAAATTAGAACCAATCCAATCCGTTTAAATCATCGAACCAATCCGAACCAATCCATTTAAATACGGATTGGATTGGTTTAGGACCACGGATTCACATAATTAAATAACAAATATATATTTATAACACTTTAATTTCATAAAAATATAAATATAGCGCTATATTAGTTCCACAATAGCAACATGTTTTTCTATAATAGCGACATACTATTCTAAAATTTAAACAATCATAAGAAAACTGGTTTCACCATAAGTATTTAGACCATTACAAATTAAAACTAAAAACTAACAAACAAAAGTAATAAAAGAAGATATTATACGGTTTTATGTTTGAGTTTAGATTTTATATAGAATAAGAGAAGATACTATGGGGAGAATGTATAATAAAAATATAGGCTATTTGTATACGGTCCGGATCGGTTCCAATCCGGAACCAATCCGTGGACTACGGATTTTTAATTCTTCAATCCGGAACCGAACCGCGATTCAAAAAATCAATCCAAACCTATCGGATTGGACTGGACTGGACTGGATCGGATTACGGATTTCACGGATTCCTTGCTCAGTCCTAGAGAGCAAGACTTAAAAAAAAAAAAAAAAAAAAAAAATTCCACCAATCAGAAAACAGTGGGAGTGGCGGGGTCTGGGCCATTTTCCGTGCCTCCTCTATTTTGGCTTTGGAAAATTGTTTAAGAGTTCTAAAACAATGAGTTCTAATAGCTCTAAATACACTATAACTTTAATTGATTTGATATTTTACTCTTTATTTTTTTTAATTCTTTTATTTCTTGCACTGCCAGCTCATTAGAGCTGGCTTAGTGCTCTCTTTTTAGTGGTATGTATCACCACTGTTTGGCTTTGGCTGTTTGGGAGATGCCTCCTTGATTCTGTTTGGTTTTTGTTATTCCATCTATAAAAAAATAAAAAATATTTTAAAAAAACTTATTGTGTCTTATTACTCTATTATTTCTTTAAAGGGCACTTTTTCATAAATTCCTTTTTATCTATTTATGTTCTAGTTAGTCCACATTATTTTTTTATATTCCAATAAGTCCTATGGGTGACATAGTTACCAAAATACATCTAGTAATATTCACATTAACAATTTGAATGTTCTGTGATGTGAACGTTCACACCATTAATGTGAATGTTGTAATGTCAATGTAAATATTTACATTGTTAATGTGAACAGTCACACGTCAACATGAATATTCACATTGTAAAATATGAATGTTCACATTACCAAATTGCTAACCGTTCAAAAAATATTTGTAAAGGTAAAAATGTCCATAAAATACCTTAAATATGAGAATTAGGATTTGGTAGATCAAATGTCCAAATAATAGGACTTATTAGAATATAAGAATATCTTATGGACTAATTGGAATATAAACACTTGAAAAAAGATTTTCTAATAAATTTCCCTTTCTTTAAACCAAAAATTATAATGCTTAATCTCTTTCAACTACTAATTCTTTTTAATTTAAAACTAAATGGTAAAAACACCCTAGGAGTAAATTACACTTTATTCCTTGAATTATCACTCATATCAGCATATCACCTCAATTAAAAAAGGGGAAAATCGGTCTTGGGTCCCTCTCTCACTTTTCGTAATAGAAGAGATCCACAAAATTATTTTTTGATGTCTGAGGTCCTTAAACATTTCTCTACCCGAAACAACCTATCGACCTCGATCTCAAGCAGCTTCTGGACCTCATATCTCTTCACCATCTCCTTCAAATTCGTCTCCATCACCAAATGCCTCTCTCTCGGCATCTTCTTCGTCTTCTCTCTGTCCAATCTCAGGCGTTCGATCTTCTGGCAGATCGCACTCAGCTCCTCCGCCAGGGACACATCGATCGACTCGATCTTCGCCGGAGCGGCGTTGACCAGATGAGGATTCTCCTTGTTCGAATCGTTTATCGGCGACGTCAGCCTCTGTGGCTCCGGTGAGCTATCATCCATACTCTGTTGATTGGTGTGAAATGGCTGGGTCTCCATGTGAGAGAGAGAGAGAGTGTGTGTTGAATATTGAGTCCCTCCGTCTGTGTGTTGTGGTGTGTGTGTGCCGTGTATGTGTGTGACTGTGTGCATGGGTTATGTATGTGCATGGTTGAAGCTCTGTGTGTGCGGTGTGAAGCTCAAAAAATGAAGCTGCCGTGGTGAAGCTAATATGTGTGTGTATCAATGTCTTGTTACATTGAATTTCTGTTTCAGTACTCAATCATCAACCCATTGGAGCAACCAAGAATCAGTTGTTATCACTGTTTCAGAGAGAGAGAGAGAGTTTGGTCAGTTTAATCGGCGTAGTCTCCGTCATCCGAGAAATTCTCTGAATTTTCTCCAGAGAAATTCTCAACCCAGAGAAAATTCTCCAGAGAAAATTCTCAACCCAGAGAAAATTCCCACTTTCGTTATCTGTTTCTACCAGAACAGATTTAACCTTGATCTAGGTATGGAAGGATTGGATATAGAAGAAGAAGTTATTGTCCGTTTGTAGCTTTTATATGTACATATGCATAAATCAAAGAACAGATTTAGGGAAATAGTCATATCAGAATTTTTTTGACAGTTTTCTTTACCTTCTATTATTATATTCAGGTAATCTTCGGATTCAACAGAGTTCTAGAAGGGAGTTGTTGTGTTCTTGTTGCTATAGATTCTGCTCTTGCATGTTTCCGTTACATAACTTTGAAATCTTGGTCATAGATAATTTCTAAGCAAGAACATGATTTAGGTACAATAGGGGTTGAAGCTCTGTGTGTGCGGTGTGAAGCTCAAAAAATGAAGCTGCCGTGGTGAAGCTAATATGTGTATGTATCAGTGTCTTGTTACATTGAATTTCTGTTTCAGTACTCAATCATCAACCCATTGGAGCAACCAAGAATTAGCTGTTATCACTGTTTCAGAGAGAGAGAGAGAGAGAGAGTTTGGTCAGTTTAATCGGCGTAGTCTCCGTCATCCGAGAAATTCTCTGAATTTTCTCCAGAGAAATTCTCAACCCAGAGAAAATTCTCACCCCAGAGAAAATTCCCACTTTCGTTATCTGTTTCTACCAGAACAGATTTAACTATGATAGCCAGCCTGCCTGCCTGCCTGCTTACGCCCATGTTGGGCAACTCATCTCATCATGTCAAAAGATTAGGGAATGGTTTTGAGCTGCTTCTGTCTTTACTTCTAGTGGATGAATATTAACAAGGAGCTGGCAGTTTTGGTAAAATTAGAATTTTTTGTTGTTTGGTTGTGTATGTATATTAGACTGAGAAGCAAATAATATTCTAGCTGATAATAAATATGCATGAGCTTAATTTCTTCCACTGCTTTGCTTAGCTGCCTTGTCCTACAGCAAGGTTTGAACTGCAGTTGGGGAAGAAGCTATCGTGAGCGGTTGATGCACTGAGGAGCAATATAATTAACGTGCCTGGAGGAACCTTAATAAAGGGGATTATTTTGGGGTCTGTCTTATCTTTGCTCTCTATTTCACTCGTTTGTTCCTCATGAATAGGAATTTGATGGGATTTGATGGAATTTGAACCCAGAGAAAATTGAACAAAATAAATCCAGAGAATTTCTCTTTTCTTTTCCTCCCCTCCTCACAGCAGCTTCCTCCATACCTTCTCCCTTTCTTTCCCTTTTCTCCCCTTCCACCTAGTTGGCAGTCATAGTTATATATATATATATATATATATTCACAATTCCCAGAGAAATTTGAATTTTCTCTGGGTTGAATTTCTCTGGATGAAATTTCTCTGGACTGAAATTTCTCTAGATCAAGGTTGAGGGACCTTAGACATTATGGAAAATATTATTGAGGGACCTTAGACATTATGAAAATATTTGATGTCTTTTATACTATAAAATCTTAATATCAAGGACCTGAAAAAAAATATCCCTTAAAAAAATATATGATTTGTAATAATTTTTCATATTTTTTATTTTTAATATTTTTTTTCATATTTTAGTAAAAAAATTAAAATTTTTAGATGCACCTATAATTTAAGTATTTGTGAAGAATTTTTTTAAATCACTAAAAATGAAAAAAAAAAAATAAAACATAGATATTTTTATATTTCTTATTTTTAGTGAACATTTGTTTTTAGATTTTTTTCATAAATATTTTTGTTGTTTGGTTTTCAATTTTTTTTTATTTTTTTTCTAACAAACTAAAAATTAACTTAGTGATAAAATGAAGAAAAAAAGAAGAAGTTTGAATTGAAAGTAATATTCAGTGATAGTTCAAGTGGGTAAAGTGATATGATGTGATAGTTCAGGGGATAAAATATAATTTATCCAACTGATGAAAGGGTATTTTAGTCATAAAGGTTCAAATTGGAAAAAAATTAGTAGATGATGGAGGTTAATTATTATAATTTTTAATTGAAAGAGATAAAGTGTAATTTATCCAAAATTATTCGTTCATCATCCAATAATCTCACCCATTTGTCCATGGTCATATAAGAAATGAAGTGTGGTTAAGAACTTGCCATCCAAGCATTGAAAGAGGAACTTGGTGCACAACATGCACACAAGAAATCGGACAAGATATATGGATATGAAATAAAAAATATTCGCGTATGTATATATTTTTAATTGTAAATAATAATCTTATATCTATATATTTTATATTTGATTGATTCTTTGTAGATAGACATTTTGAAAATTGTAAAACCAACTTCAGTAGAAGATCACAGCGTCCCTATTTGTTTACAGAATATAAAGGTCGGATATGGGTGTGAGACCGGATATAATATGAGGTTAGTCCTACATGATTTTTCATCTCTCTAGATCTCATGTTTGGTTGCTTCGGATATACTGAGTCTGGATAGTATATGACGCAAAAGGGAATATGTAATACTAACTTCCCATGGTATTGTATATCCCCTACCATCAAATATAGTTCATCATCCAAAGGTAAAAAATAATCACTCTCCTCTTATTACATCATATATGGGTACTCCCAAATAATCCAAAAAGCCAAAAAGTTACTCAAAAAGTTAAAAAGTTAACACTATTCACCAAAAGTCAACAATTACGGCTGCACAACTCCCAATTCAAATTTTCCTCTAAAAATCAATTTTCACAATTTTTTATTACACATTTTTTCATAAAAAGTCAAAAAGTTAACCCAAACATCCATATTTTTAACCTCAATTTTTTTGTCCAAAAAGACAAAAAGTGCACTTATTTAGTCTTCCCAAACTTGGTCCAAATATAAAATAAGTGATCCCACAATATATATAATCTATCTCATATCCTATAATATATAATATCACATATTTATCTTTAACTATTACATATCCTTTTAAAACCTTTATATCCAATCCAAACAATCAAATGGACCTTCATGTAAAGATGGGCCCTTTTAGTTCTAGTTGTAAAGTTTGCCCTATTAGATTTCCCCCCATATATATGGCTTATAAAACAAAACCACCCAAAACATTTAGCCTTTTGATCACTTGGAGAGAGAGAGAGAGAGATTTTTTGAATTGAAGCATGGTTTGTTTTCATACATCTCTCTCGCCAACACGAAGAAAGGAAATTCCGGAGTTGGAGAATTCACCAAACAAGAGAAAATGGGAAGAGGCACAGATCGAAGGGGAATCGGAGAAGCCAATAATGAAAGCTAAAAGCATGAAATCCATGTTTCATACTCAGATACACCTCGGGACTCAATTACCTTTGGATTGGCAACCGTGCCTCAAGGTATATAAGTATATTATTTTTATTTTTATAAAAAAAGAAAAAGAAAAAGAGAGTTATATTATCGATTTTTATTTTTTATTTTTTGAATTATTTATTTATTTATTTATCGTCATTAGTGTTGTTTGGTGGCTCTTACAGACCTTATAATTACTTCTTCTTCTTCTTTTTTTTTTTAATTTTATTTTTTTATGTGGAATAGTGTATTTAATGCAATTTTTGTTAACCAGTAGAAATAAATTAAATAAGTTAAAATTTTTTGATTGTTTGAAAATTGTGAGATGTGTGCTTTTGATTTTGATTTTTTAATTATCAACTTTTATTTTTAGCAAAATTACACCAAATTGGCCCATTATCACTTTTTAGGTAGATAATTATGATCGATTCTTTAATTCAAAACAACTATTAAAAAAATGAGGAAGAATATCAAAAAAATAGAAAGTAAAAAAATAATTTTAAAGTGATGGAAGTACAAGTGATTTATGCATTGGATTATGCAAGCAGATCTTGTTCTTCCATCATTCAGTGTTTGGGAAATTGCTATTTTAATAAACTATTTTAGTTTTTGACTATTTTAGTAGGCTAAAGTTTTTTGTATTTGAGAAGATAGTTGAATTTTTTTATATTGGATGTGATGTTTGTAAGAAAAAAAAAGTAAAATGATTATGGATTTAATATGACATGATCTTATTGAATATTTTAATCTATTTTATCATTTTGTAAATTTTAGCCCAAAAAGTAAAAAAAAAAAAAAAAAAAAAAAAAGGGCCTTTGCCAAACAATTATGCAAGTAGTTTTTTAATCCTATTATTACATATTTTTTTTATACAAAATTCAATTTAGTAGTGGTATATTTATAATTAAATATTACTTTAATGAATTCTTTGTTTTAAAATGTTGAGCCCCGATACTGTCAAGTCATTCAATTTACTTACGTTTATCATATTTTTATACCATATTGCATTTATCAGCTCATGTCAATATTGTATTGAAGATGGGTGATGAGATTCATTATATTAATATTATGTTGATAAACATATACTAATATTTATAGAAAAAATTATGAGTTAATTATTTAAAAGTCTTATTTATAAATGTTATGGTAACTCAAGTTTTATTTAAAAAATTTGAACCAATAAGTTCTATTTAGTAAAACTGAGAATATTATCAGTTTTTTTTCAATTTTTAAAACTAAGAATATTATTAATTTTGCATAGTAACATTCCAGATAATTGTTTTACTAACTGAGAAAAAAAATAGAGTATGAGATTAAATGTTTTTGCCCTTCTACTTATTGGTTTGATTCAACTATCCAATAAATTGAAAACATTATCAGTTTTTTTTTTTTTCAGTTTTAAAACTGAGAACATTATTAGTTTTTTTATTATTTTATTATTTTTTCAGTTTTGCACATCAATGTTCTACTATCATGCTTCTTTTATAGATACAAAATTTTTAGTTTTATACAAAAAAATAATCCAATTTTTTCAAATTTTTCACATATTTTTTTAAAAAAAATGTTTTCAATTTGAAAGTTGATATTTTAAAGTTTTAAAAATCAAAATAAATGTTAAATCATCATGTTTCTTTATAAATAATCATAAATGATGAACAATTATTGTTTGAAGAGCAATTCCAACTATTAAAAATTTAATAGGACTTGAAGATCTAAAAAATCTTAGTTAGGACTTAATAGAGTATAAGTTCATAAATTAGGATTTATGTGTAAATGCCCCAAAAATTATAAGTATACATAGCATTATTGAAAGAAAAATTTTAAATGCACTGAATCCGATCACAAATCAGTGGGACTCGCCCTATATGTGAGAAGATTGTGTTCAATTCTGTAATCCAAAAAACTATTATTTTAGTGATTGTATTTAGGAATGAACACATTATTTTGTATCTTGCTTATTATGCAGTCTGGTCAGGTACAATATTACAATACAAAAACCCAAAAGAGTACATTAAATGATCCAAAGATGAGCCAAGAAGAGCCACCAAGTAGTCCTGGTCACATGAACTTAGAACTTGAGCTCAACCAACCATGTGGGTCAATGAGTACAAACAACCACAACCATGACAATTTCATGATAAACCATTATTCCAGTAGCTCCTCCAACATTTCCAACAATCAATTTCCGAATAATTCAGAGGGATTAACACGGTGTCCGTTGTGGTTGGCATCTGACGGGGATCAGAGAGAGATGGTGATGGCGGTGTGCAAGAAGTGTCACATGTTGGTGATGATGTACAAGTCCTCTCCTGCCTGCCCTAACTGCAAGTTCATGCACTCACTAGACCAAAGCCCTCCTGAAATATTAAACCAAACTCTTAGGTTCTTGTGTTAGAAGTTAAGATTGCCTAGTGCTTTGGATGGTTTGTACTTTCACACTTGTGATGAAGTTTTCACTAAGTTTGTAATGTTTTTTTAGACCGGATTTTCTATATCCTGGACTGCTGTTCTGTTTCAAGATTGCCTAGTGCCAATTATCTAGCGAATTAGAGTTTAATTTTAAATTTGAATGTGAATTGAGTTTATTATTTTGCACAAATTGTTTTGAGGTATATAGCTTTATTTTCTGGAGCCAATCTTAATTATCAATGGCATAAGCAGAGTTATGGGAAGTGATCACCTTGTGGCAGCTTTAGAGAATTAGAAAGAGAAGTCCCCATGGGTTACAATTTACAATTTTTTTTAAACTGAAAATATTTTAAAGTTTATGTTTATTTATTATAAAAACAGACCCAAAAAAAAAAACATTTCGCACGTAAATATGTTTTAAAAAATTTGTTCCGAAAATAAATGAAGTGTGACTAGATGTGATTGGTTGATGGGAGGTGATATTGGGAAGTAAATGTTGTAAAATTATTTGATTTCTTAAAACAAAATTACACACTAAACGATTTTTTATTTCTAGTTTTTAATTTTTTTTTATAAATATAAAAAAAAAAAACACACATAAATCCATGCATTATTAAATGGCCCTAAAATTAGAAATATGGGTTTTGTGTGGAAGGGTCTTATAAGAAAGATCGGAAAATGTTTAAGGCTCACAAAAAATTTCTCACAATTTGATCCACAATAATGTAGCATGATATATGTCAACTCTTGATTGGTCATATATTCAATTGCGTAGGGTTTATCTTTCTTATCACATCACTAAATTTAGAGATCTAATTTGGGTCTCTAATACTACTCAAGAATGATCACAGCTATGGGCCATGGCTTCATGATCTATGTTATCTTTTCATTTATTTGCGACTTGAGCTTTGGCCCAGAATGAATGAAAGATAAGGAAGTGTCGGCCCATTGTAGGTGGGCCAAATTGAATGGGCCCACATTCGTCTTTGCAAATATGCAATAAAGCTTGTGTATCTTTTGTTGGAGGAGAGAGAGGGAAAAATATAGGATTCAAGTTGTAGCCGTGATATCACAGAGAAATTATAGAAGGTTTTCGGAGCGTCACGTGTCTGTACTTTTTAATTAATTATCATTTAATATGTCTTTTATGTTTTCTAATTACTCAATATAATATTTTATTTATCCACTTTCTCCATCAATCACGATACTATAAAATATTACGTGTCTGTATTCTGAAATTACTAAATAATTATCCGATATCACATGGCGGAATCTTTCATTGAAGGAGAGAGAGAGAGAGTGACGTCTGCATCATATATGGTGAGAAGGAAACCTAAGCCTGCGTTTGGTTGTATTTTGTAAATGTGATTTGAGAGTATGAGTTGTATTTTGAGTTTGTGTGTTGTAGAATTATGATTTGAGTGTAGAAAATTTGTTTGGTAAAGAGTTTTGAAAATAGTTTTTGAAAAGAGATTTGATTTGAGTGGGAAATTGTTGATGTGATATTTGATATGTGATACAAAAATTTACAACTCATAACTAAACATACAACTCAAAATTATTTTAAAGCACATTAAAAATTAAAAAAAATTCAGAAAATATTTTTCCCAATTATATAAAAAAAAAAAAAAAAAAAATTCTGTACAGTGGAGGACATCCGGGTGGATGTCCGGGTGGACGTCCGGGCGGTCTTCCCCTAGCCAAAATTTTCACAAAAAACGCGGCTGAGATACAGAGCTTTGTGCAAAGGTTTTGAAAGTTGATTCCAAACACACAACCAAATATCATACTGAAACACACCTGTGGAATTACGTTTTGAATTCACAACCAAACACAGCCTAAATTTGTTCAATGACATGATCCACAATTATATTCGTGTCTTGGGTTTCAATTTTTTGAATTTAATTTTTTAAAAATTAAGTTTTTTATTTTTTATTTTTTTTTATTTTTAGTAAATTTTTTAAAAATTTTAAGCAATTTTGTTTTTTTAGATGCACCTTACTTAGGGGTTGTTTGGGCTGTCCTAAATAAGTGCACTTTTTATCTTTTTGAACTAAAAAGTTGAGGAAAAAATATATAGATATTTGGGTTAATTTTTTGAATTTTTATGAAAAAAATGTGTATTAGAATATTGTATAATTAAGTGTGTAGGAGAAGATAATTAATTAATCCGTACAGTTTGAAAGGTGCGTCGGCTGAAAAGGATATGGGAAAAGATTGCCCACTTTTTGGCCTTTGAGTGGACGGTGTTGTTCGGCCTGTGGGAGTCCACCACGGATCCCGTTTTCTAATCGGAACCGTTCAATGTGTAGAACTCGTCGACTACTATATTCTTGTAAAAAAATCACATTCATTGGATATCGATAGCTATCTGATCGTGTTCGTTTTTTTTGTCACATGTTAACTATAATACCATCCATTTTTTTATACAAAACTGATTTGATCATGTAGTTAGCAATATCCGATAGAAGTGATTTTTTACAGGCATATAGTATTCGACAAGTTCTACATATTACACGGTTCCGATTATAAAAACGTAACCCGTGGTGGGTCCCCATGAGGCCAACTTTACCATCCAATTTAAGAATCTACACATGTAATATTTTTTTTTCTCTTTCACTCCTATGCTTTGATGTCTGTACATAGGCTGCCTTGAGTTGGCTGATTTGTATTTAACATTATATATATTAATTTTTAATATTTTTTTTTATGAATAGTGATAACTTTTTGACTTTTTGAGTAACTTTTTGACTTTTTGTCTTTTTTTAGAGTTGTCAAACTTAGCCTTAGATGTATCTAAAAAGTAAAATATTTTAAAAAATTAATAAATACACGAGAATATAAAAAATATACTGAATTCTCATATTTTTTTAAAAATATTTTTCGTATTTAGTGAATTTTCTAAAGATGTTTTTTCACAAATATTATACTTTTTAAGTATATTTATGTTAAGTGTATCTAAAAATTAAAAAAATTGCTTAGAATATTAAAAGACATTTAGTAAAAACAAAAAATAAAAAAATTTAATTTTTTGAAAAGTCAATCATGAAAATCCAAACTAAACAAGATGATTTATTTTTAAGTTTTGAGAAATAACAAACACTTTGAGTTTTGTCTATTATCAAGGGCCTTTGCTTAATAGAACAATATATATAAGTCTTTAAATTTTGGGGACTTTCTTAAATATGAGGTCTTAGACCATCTCCAACCGTTCACTAAATTCATCATCAAATTCAAATTTGGTGGAAAAAATGTACTTTTGTGCTTTAATGGTTTCATCAAAACGGTATCAAATTGAGAAAATATCAAACGTTTCACCAAACTGAGAATCGCTTGCACCTTTCAGCAATTTACTGTGTATAGTCGTTGAGTGTGGATCAGACGACTGGGCAGACGTCCGGCAGGACGTCCTCTTGGATGACCACCTTCAGTAAAATTTTGTGAAAATTTTACACTGAGAGGTTGACCACCAACAATGAATTGTTGAGTTGTTTTTGTTGTTGTTGGCCTCCTCTTTTGCTGGTTTCTTCTTGACACTTTTTCTCTTCTTTGCACCTGATGACATGATTGATGGGTTCTTGTGGTGGGGTGGGGAAGCTAATAGAAATGGGGTAAACTTAGGATAGACATGTGAATCAAAAAAGTGAAATTTAAGAAAAGAGAAGGAAAAAAAAGAAGAGAGAAAACCCAGAAAAAAAGTGAATGAACCTTGAGAGTGCCATTGTGGGCATAAGAAGCCTCAATCTGATGCTCTTCATCTTCCTCCTGACAAATCCTACACTCTCACTACCTTTTTTGAATAACCCACACCTCCGTCATTGTTGTTCTTAACAAGGACCACTTCACTATTATTAACAGAGGACAACAAATCATTATCAATCACTACTTCACCACCACCACTAGCACCTCTCAAGAATTGTTCTCTTTCATTGACAGACTCAAAGGATGTTGATGCTATTAACCTATCAACACACACCATGAATTCATCCACCTTCTTTTCTCTGCTTATACTGTTGTTTTCTTCTTCTTTTTTTGCATTGACCGGTCAACCAACCAGTCGTTCGCCCAGTTGACCGGTGGTTTGATGAAAACTCAATTTCTTCCATTGGACAAGCGATATTTGTTAGGACTCTTTGTTGTCAAATTCCATGGATCAAACCCAAGGTTGTAATTTTTTAAATTCACATGTTGGGTCAAACTAGGATTACTTTGGATTTCTCTAAGAAGTTGATTTTCTTCCAAAACTAGGATTATTTTGGAGTCCTTTAAGAAGTTGGTTTTCTTCCAAAAACAGGATTACTTTGGATTTTCTATAAGTAGTTGGTTTTCTCCCAAAACTAGACTACTCATTAATTTTTCCTCCAGATCTTCTTTGTGGTTCTTAAGGTTTATATCTGGGGATATTTTGTTAGTTTCTTTGATATTTTTATTGAGTATTCAACTCATGGTTTAAAAAAGAGTACATCAAAGGTTTTGTTTGTTAAACAAAAGAGAGAGTTGTTCTTCGGTGGATTCTGAAGAATTCGAGCCTGAAGCTTCGGTGGATTCTGGAGTAGCTCATCAGAAAGACAATTCCGTGGTGAAGATGGAGTTGGAAGAGGCACATAGAGGTTGGTTCAATTAGGCGTTGTGGATTCGCTAGATAATTGAGAGTATACCTGTGTAATTCCTTTAAATCTTCTTAGTGGATTATTCTTGTGGCTGTTGCCCGTGGTTTTTTTGATCACAATTGGAGGTGTCCAATTGTGATTTTTCCACGTAAAATCGTTGTGTCTCTTTGTCTTGATTGTTTGATTGGGATTGTTATATTCTGCTTAAATTGATACATAATCACAAATCAACATCTAAGAGGTTTCTAGATTTTTCAATTGGTATCAGAGCGGGTCGCTCTATTTTTTTTACAAATCTTTTAGAGCGAGATCTTATTTGATTTGTGATAATGGATACAATTCGTGAGGGAAATTCTATAAAAAAAAAAAAAAAAATCCAAAAAGATTTTCTTAATATGGTTTTGCAAGCTTAAATTTTTTGAGTGTTCATTGGTACATATTGGAATTGATAAGAATATCCATTACATGTCAATATGTATGTGCTTTCTATGGTCCTTACTCATTTTGGAGTGTGTGTTCTTTGATTAGTATGTCTCATTCTGTACACACTCTTGGATTAGCAAATATTGGAGTCTTCCGCCTTAGTGTTTATTTTTTTTATGGACTTCTGGCATTGTATCTTTTGCTTTTCTAGAGGAATTGACCTATACTAGCACATCATGGGTGATGTTGAGTCTCTTAACCACCTTCCATCTCTTTGCATCTCCATGGCTTTCCCCTCTGTTCTTTGTAGTCTAGGCATGAGGAAAAGGCTACCTCAAAGTCACCAACCAGGCCATTCTTATTATAGCCATGCTTTTCTGGTTCGGTTGCCATACTCTTGAGCGTGTCAGCCGCCAATGAATGTGCAAAAGAAAGAAAGAAAAAAAAAATGTGCAAAAAAAAAAAGAAAAGAAAAAGATGTGAAAAAAAAGGGAAAAATAAAGGATTCATTGATTGAGGGGGAGCCTCCGTCTTTACTCACCAAATACCCCTTGATTCCTAGTGGTTTGACTTTCCTTAGTTGTGCTTAGATTTTCTTGTCGGAGGTTCAGCTATCAGATCACTACTAGGATTTGAATCTCGTGTTTGTCGAACTCCAATAGTCACACACACACTTTTATCATGGGATCTATGCTTTTCACATAATGCATCACTTTCTTTCATGAGGAATCTTCTACAGACTGTGCACATTGTGTTTTCAAGTAATTGTACTTCTTGGATAGTCTTGTGTGTTTTAAGGTACAAATCTGGAATTCCTTGCTTGCTCCACCATATTATTTTTGTCAGTTTTCTTTCTGTTCATTTTTTTTTCAATATTTGTGGTTGCTTTTAGTGAGGGGGAGTTTGGTTAATTGTTATCATGTCATTGCTTGTGTGGGTTTTGATCTTGATTTTGTTATTTGAGATTCCTTTGTCAATTCGTGACAAACAGGGGAGAAATTTGTTTTTCATGTATTCATGTCATGTGTCGGGTGCATATGTCTTAGTTTTAAGGTTTTCATGCTACATGTTCTTAAAATCTCCAAGTTGCATCTATTCATGTTTTTCATCTCATACTTCAAGATAATCTAGCCATATGTTTATTGCTTTTTCATATACTCTTGTGGGACTAATAATTGTTTTGGAGATTGTGGCACTAATAGTTGTTTTGCAGATCTTGACCTTGAGAAATAAGTTTGTAAAGAGATTTGGTTATAAGTGTTGGTTCCTAGTTGGTGGTGTTGTTCTTGTTTTGATAGGAAAACTGTTGTAGCATGGTTTTGTCCAGTATTTGACAAAGGGGGAGATTGTTAGGACTCTTTGTTGTCAAATTCCATGGATCAAACCCAAGGTTGTAATTTTTTAAATTCACATGTTGGGTCAAACTAGGATTACTTTGGATTTCTCTAAGAAGTTGATTTTCTTCCAAAACTAGGATTATTTTGGAGTCCTTGAAGAAGTTGGTTTTCTTCCAAAAACAGGATTACTTTGGATTTTCTATAAGTAGTTGGTTTTCTCCCAAAACTAGACTACTCATTAATTTTTCCTCCAGATCTTCTTTGTGGTTCTTAAGGTTTATATCTGGGGATATTTTATTAGTTTCTTTGATATTTTTATTAAGTATTCAACTCATGGTTTAAAAAAGAGTATATCAAAGGTTTTGTTTGTTAAACAAAAGAGAGAGTTGTCCTTCGGTGGATTCTGAAGAATTCGAGCCTGAAGCTTCGGTGGATTCTGGAGTGGCTCATCAGAAAGACAATTCCATGGTGAAGATGGAGTTGGAAGAGGCACATAGAGGTTGGTTCAATTAGGCGTTGTGGATTCGCTAGATAATTGAGAGTATACCTGTGTAATTCCTTTAAATCTTCTTAGTGGATTGTTCTTGTGGCTGTTGCCCGTGGTTTTTTTTATCACAATTGGAGGTGTCCAATTGTGGTTTTTCCACGTAAAATCGTTGTGTCTCTTTGTCTTGATTGTTTGATTGGGATTGTTATATTCTGCTTAAAATTGATACATAATCACAAATCAACATCTAGGAGGTTTCTAGATTTTTCAATATTAAATGGAGAAATTTCTTCCGTTTTTTTACTCAAATTTGATGAAAATTCTGGTGAACCATTGGAGATACTCTTAAGCAATTGTCTATCTGGTCTAATGAATGAACCGCCCTTGTTTTCAACCTTTAATTCAAATGTATATTGAATTTAAATTTAGATAAAAAGCACTCAAAAACTTCTCCTCCTTAAATTGAGATCTTTTTTTTTTAACATACAAAATCAGAACAAACTCAAATGTTTACTTAAAACTTATTTTGTAACTTTTAAATTTACAACTCTATCATTATTTTATTAAAGTTTGTACTCAATTTATGATTAAATTAAATTGAGATTTTACTTAATTCTCTGCTTCTATTTTATTTTGGGACAAACATTTTGTATTTTTGAATTTATTTTGAGGTTTTTAATATTTACTATACACTCAAAGTACTCCAAGAAATTGCAAAGGAACGAATCCGCTAGGCTGTGTTTGTTATTTTGGACAAAATAACCACAATGACAACCTCACTTATTTACTGAAGTGGACCTTTTTAAATAGGTGAATTCCACTTTATAGAAAAATGTTATGTTCAATTTCATCATCAAATTATATGCACGCATAACAATTGATACTGAAATGGAGTTGGATGACATTTGGAGCATGTCCCTTATCTAAGCTTTATTTTTGATTTCCTTAATCATTATTTTATACTTAATAGTCTTGATTAGGTAATCTTTGAAGGACTTCCACACTTTAATCCTTCACAGCCCACACCCCACTAGGGTTAATTTAGGAATTATATTTAGAGATTTCTATTGTTTCTCGAATGTAAAGTGACAAGCATTGATACATGATGTTAGCATAATTTTCAAAAGCATAATAATATGCTTATAAAAAAAAATCTTTACAAAATTTGTTACGACGAAAATGATATGTCAATAACATTTATAAACTTACAAGGATATTGGTAAATATATTTTTAACTATATGATGTCATATTATTCTATTTAAAAATTCATTATATAAAATTAATTTATACATATTCTTTTTAAAATGTTATGAGCGAATCGGCATTAAACTTGAAGAGTGATGATAGAAAGCATTAGAGTTAAAACTCTAATACCAACTCTAGTGATGTGGCAATAGATAAAAATAAAAAATAAAAAAAAATTTAAAAAATGCAACATCACAAACCAAAACATCAAATCATAAGGTGGGGCCCACCTCTAGAACTCCATCTAGAGCTCTGCATTTATACTATGTTTGGGAACCTAGAAGAGAAAAGAAAAGAAATGATTACTTAAGTTATAAGAAAAGATAAATGAAATGAAATGATTGTGATTTTTCTCCTTCTTGTTTAGATAAGTAAGAAATAAAAGAAAAAAAATTATTGTGATTTTTCTCATTCTTATTTGGTTATATTTCATAAGAGAAAAGAAAAGAAAAGAAAAGAAATTATTTCATATTATATTACCAAAATAACCTTTTTATATTGTCAATTATTTTATTTCTTTTATTTTTACATGAACAAAATTGGTATTATGAAAGTATAATAATCTATTCGTTTCTTTTCTCTCCCAATCTCTTTACTTTTGGAAAGATTGAAAATGAGGGTTATAATATCTCCGTTTCTTTTCATTTCTCCTAATTGCTATCCACTAAATTATCTAAACAAGTAAGAGAAATATATATCTCTCTATTTCTATTTTTTTTCCCTCCAAATCACTCAATCCAATCATAAGAGGTCTCAATCATTTTTGAAACTTAAATTTAAAAATGATGTCAGTATTTTGATTTCCAAAAAACTGGTGAAGATTTGGGACGTTCGCTACACCAACCGTTCCCTCCCTTTTTCTCTCTCTCTCTCTCTCTCTCTCTCTCTCTCTCATCTTTTCTCTTTTCTTCCAACTAAATAGTAGTATAATTTTCACAATGGGACCAAGGCTCTCTCTCTCTCATCCTCTTCTGTGTTCTTCCAATAGTATTAGTAGTATAATCTTCACAATGGGACCAAGGCTTTCCTTGGGTCGTCTTCTTCTAGATGTAATAATGGGAGAGAATTATACATCAGTGGAAATATAAAAAAAATATTTATAAAAAAGTGATAAATATTGTAAATATTAGTAATGCAAATCACAATTTTTTTTCACTTCTTTTGTAAATATTTTTGTCGTCCCCACTAATGTATAAATCCCTTTATAATATTAAATTTTTAAGTAAGTTAACTCTCCCATACTTAACAGTTTACTATCTTAATATTTTATCGACCCACTTTAATATAAATTAAAAGTGAAAAGAATAAAATAATATTTTAGTAAAAGTGTCAAAATTAAAGTGAGATTTTGATAATTTTTGATATCTCACATGAATAGTTCTGTCAATCTTATTAATGTCAAATAGATAAAAATATAAAAAAAGAATTTGATTTAAGTTTACATAATTTTTATTTTATTTTATTTGGGGTGAAATTGCACTAGTACTAATTGTAATTAATCATAATTTTTAAAAATATATCAATACAAAAATATTGAATATCACTATTTTAATCAAGGATTTTGTTAATTTATTAAACACATGTTAAGAATTTTGCTCATAAAAAAAAGAAAAAAGAAAAAAGAAAGGATTACATGCCAAGAAAATTAAAAAAATCATAAATGTACAATGTTTTCAAATTTTTTTACCGGTGACTTAAAAGTCAATAAGAGTCAGAAATCAATCAATATATATTACATGGAGGACGATTTTTCTCTTATTCATAATCGTGATTAGGGAGTGATGTCGAGGTCTGTAGGTATTATGAGTATTTTATTTAAATTTTTTTTGTAGATTTAAGTTTCATTTGACTTTGGCTATAGCAATTAATTTTTTTTATGTTGGGACTTTTTTAATCTCGTTTGATTTTATTTTTTGACTTTTTTGATTTTTATAAAAGAAAAAATATAATGATTATGGTTTGAATGTAACAATTTGGAGTGTTTTGAGAAGATAGTTAAAAGTTATTTTTTAGTTTTTTTTTTGACTTTTTTGTGAGAGGGAAGTGAGTGAAAAGTTAGGAAGTGGCTTTTAACCTACTTCCGAAAATAGGCCTTTATCTGATTAACTTATATAGTTTATTTTTTCTTTTTGTATTTTTTTAGCCCCAAAATATTTACCAAACGAGGACTTAATAATGTTAACTTATTCAATTTCTTGCGTTTCTCACTAAAAAAATAGACGACAATTATTTTTAAAAAATCATCTATTTTTTTTTTTTTTTTTTTTTTTGTGACAAACAAGATAAATTAGAAATGTTACGATTATTAGATCGATGTATAGATGAAATATACAAAGTGATTGTCAAAATAAATGATTCGGATTATTAAGATAAGATCCATTATGGACTCTTTAGGTCCAAACAACGCTCTCCGGTCCGTCTTATGAACTGGAGAGAATCATCTCCATATCATATATATATATATATACACATCAACCAATCACATTGAAGTGTTGAAATTATAGCGAAATTGGAGAAAGTGGTCCAATCATTTTTTCTTGGAATTAATCCAGGAGGCAAGATGTTAGGCGGCTATGATATATATACATGACTAAGCTCAGGTTTAATTTGGTCGTAGAGCACAGGGAAGCATCCAAATCAACTCAAAAGAAGGAATTTGAGAGAGAGAGAGAGAGAGAGAGAGGATGGGGAGGTCCCCTTCTTGTGATGAGAAATATGAGCTCAAGAAAGGACCATGGACACCTGAGGAAGATCAGAAGCTTGTAGACTGTATCCAAAAACATGGTCTTGGAAGTTGGAGTGCTTTTCCTAAGCTAGCAGGTACAATAATCTTCTCCAATAACAAAAAGAAACTCACTTCTCATTCACAAACACACACACACAAGCATGCACAAGTTAAAAAGACTGTCATGCCCATGGATATTTACTCAATTACTTTTGTGTACCTTTGTAGGCCTTAACAGATGTGGAAAGAGCTGTAGGTTAAGATGGACTAATTATTTGAGGCCTGACATCAAGAGAGGAAAGTTTTCTCAAGAAGAAGAGCAAACCATTCTGCATTTCCATTCCATCCTTGGAAACAAGTACTTCTAAACCTTTTGTTTTCATTAATAAACTTCTTCTTACACATAAATTACAAATAAATAAATAAAATAAGGAAAAATAATTCACAAACTAAATTCAAAACAACTCTTCTTAAAAAAATAATGTAGTAGTGAGATTTTCAAAATTATGAATAAAAAATATTGAGGCCTTGTTTGGTTTGTGTTTTGGGATATTATTTCAAAAATAATTTTCTAAAGAGAGTTTAAAAAATTTTAAAATTTATTTGGTTGTATATTTCAAAAATAGTTTTGGAGTTTTGGATGCTTTAATTTTTTTTTTTTTTGGTAGTTAAATAGATATGTGTGAGAGAAAAAGTGATTAAGAATACAACAATGCTAGAGGGCCACAATTTTTGTGGCCATAATGGCTCAAAACTGCCAAAACGACGTCGTTTTGGGTGCAAAACATGTCAAAACGACGTCGTTTTAGCAATTTTGAGCCATTGTGGCCACAAAAATTGTGGCCCTCAAACATTTTCCTTAAGAATAATGGGAGAGAGAAAAAGTAATGATTAATGTATAGTAGAGATAAAAGTGATTTGATTTTTTTTTTTTTTTAAATTTTCAACCAAACATGTTTTTGAATTTTTTTTTTTTTTTCCAAACACATGTTTTGAAAACCAAACATGTCTAAAATATTTTGATTTGAAATGAAACAACTACAAATACTACATCATTCTGTATGTACCATATTATGACTATCCATGCCACCATAATAAAGCCACTTTTATCATTATTTTCAACAAAATTGAGTCTCAATCGGATGGAGTATGGTAGCATGGTGCTCTATGGTAATATGATTGGTGGAGAAGGTGGAGTATGTATTGGACTTGGCTCCTATCCAGTAAAGGAGAGTTCGGCATTGGTGGGCCCAAATCCGGGATTATGTTGATCATCCAAGCCGTTAATGTGTATAGCTCGTTGAGTATATTATCCCTATATAAAATCAAATTAATTGGATATTGATAACTAGTTGATCAGATCGTATTTCTATAGCAATTTATTTCAAAAATTATATTTGAAAATGTGATCTCATCAAGTGGTTATCGATATCCAATCAACATGGTTTTTTTTTTACAGGGATGATATATTTAATGGGTTCTATACATTAAATAGTTTGAATTATTGACATAGACCCGAATTAAGGCCCACCAATGCCGAGTCAGGTCCTTGATTATTTGTGTTAGATGATTGAGAAATATGAGAGGGTATAATAAATAGTGATTGGTGAAGGAGTATGACCATATAGTACTCCAAGACTAATGTATAAATTTCTGTCTCATTGTGATAATGATAAGCACATTGTCGATATTTTTTTGTGATGTAATTATGTGTACTCTTCAAATGTGTTTGCTTAATGAAATTTACTAATTATATTTTCACAAGATGGTCAGCAATTGCGACGCATCTACCAGGGAGGACAGACAATGAAATCAAGAATTTCTGGAACACACATTTGAAGAAGAAGCTGATTCAAATGGGTTTTGATCCAATGACTCATCAACCAAGAACCGATCTTTTTGCAAACTTGCCTCATCTAATAGCCATGGCTAACCTTAGGGACCTCATTAACCAACCCTTGTTAGAAGCTGATCAATTGGCCAACCTTCAATACCTACAACATCTTCTCCAATTTGCAGACTCATCATCAGTAACTTCAAGCCCATATAGCCAAAACAGCATTACAGATCACATTGATGCTCTCAGTTTATGGAATTCAATTCCTCCATTGAAGCAAAACCCAGTTCTAAATTCAAGTTATTCAACCCAAGTATTGCAAAATCAAGCACTATTTTCCATTGAAAATGCAACTTCTTCTCAACCACTCCACCACAACAATCCCATCATCACCTCATTGAATATTCCAGTGTCAGACCCACAAGTCCCTTTCTGTTTCCAAACACCTTTGAATAGTGGTATTAACCCTGCAATGATCAGCCATGAAGATGATAAACCACCAAACTCTCCATGGCTTCTTCCATCTCCAACTTCTTCAGGCACTCTGCCAATAAGCGAGGTGTCGATAAGCAATCCTGGAGATGGATGCAGCATTTCTAGCTATGGTGGTGGAGGAGCCTCTTCTTCCTGTTGGACTGAACTGCTTTTTGAGGAACCATTCATGCATGAGATTTCTTAGTTTTGAAGTCAATTTGAGTGATTTTGTTCATACAGATGAACATATATATATATATGTATGGAGGCATCTCAAATTTACAATTTGTACTCTTGTACATATTTTTGTAAAGGTAGTCATTTGATTTGATGAGTTGCGAAATTTAAACTCCAAAACTACAATTATGATGCAAAGCAAAATGTTATAATCGGTTAAGATCAGATCAGACGATCAATTGTTTTAGGTTGAATTCTTACATATCTGATCCATTTAGTGATTGAATATGAATTTGGATAATTAGATTATTGGATTGGATTTCTCTCTAATAAAATCAGGTTTCGTGATTGAATTTTCACCAAGTCCGTTGACAAGCTTAGTTAAAGGTGCGTGACTTTCTTTTTCTACGTATATTTTCTTTCTTACTTCAATGCCTTTTCTCTATTAAGAAAAATAATAAGCAAGGGGTTTCCAGCGACACCAAGCAATCGAAATAAGTAAGGCTCAGGAAACAATAATAAGCTTCTTTCTTTTTCTATTTCTTTTAAAGATAAATTACAAATAGATTTGTTTAAAATATAAATTGTCCTATGTGGTTGTGAAAATTATATCCCGCCCCTGAGATTTTTAATTTCATAACAAATAACTTATTTTATTAATAAAACATCAAATTGATTAATAGTTTTTAATGGTGTTAAAATTTTATTTTAACAAATAATTTAGGTAATTTTATTATTATATAGGACAGCAATTAACAATTTTATTTTTTTAATTAATTTTGATAAATAAAATTTTTTGACAAAAAAATATTTGTAATTTTTTAAATTCGTCTTTTAAATAAATCTCAAAAATACATTTATAATTTTCCCTTCTTTCTTTTTGGTTGTCTATTTCTCATTTGTTATTTTTCATCATGACTGGTTTGACAAATACTTTTTCAGTATTTTTTTCTTCTTCTTCTTATTTTAAAGATAAAAGTTGATAAAAAAAAAATTGGCGTGCTTGGCAAATGTCAAAATTATTATTTTTTTAATGTAAAAGTCTGTTTGAATATATATTGGTCTTTAATAAACTTTTTTTAAATTTTAAATTTTTTACTTTTAAATCCTTCTAGAATAGAAAGATTGGAAAAATAAAAAATGTTAATACTAAATTTTTTTTAAATTTTCATTGAAGCAAGTTCAAAAAAAATGCGGCCTTTTACCATTTGCCAAACAAGGTGGCTCTAGTTAAAAAAGTTATTGTCAGCCCTTTTTCTAGTCGTATGCCATTTGTGCCTTTTGAAAGGGTCGATCTCTAGGTATTTGGTGCACCTGAAGCTCCATTGCAAAGTGAAAATCATGGTGGCCAAATCTCCTTCCCCTTATGGAGTTCGGAACCCAAAGACAATTGAACTGAATTTTCTTTGTGTTAGTTGACCTACACCCACGCTTACTAAAATGATGGGGCTCAGTCAGTGGCGGAATCCGAATTTCAACTTAGCAGGGGCAACATTGAATTAAGATTATAGTAATCTACCGCAATATAAATAATTTTAATTATTAATTGAGGGTAAAATAACTAAAAATAAATATAGTTTCATATTTAAAATTTTAAAGTTATACTCAAGTTAGTTTTTTTACATTCTGTTTTTGATTGTTTATTCATTATTAATATGATTTGCTATTTTAGTTTTGTGAACATGACAATCATTGTAATTTAAAATGCGATCACATAATATTATTAAAAATGAGAATGACAAAATTACATTAAAATAAACCCAAAGAAAAAAGAGAGTGAAAGAGAAAGACATGAGAGAAAAGAAAGAAATAATATAGAATTTAAAAGAAAATATTTTAGCAAAATTAAATATTTAGAGTGACAAATTACAAGAATTTGTATTTTATTTTTAATTAGTGAATCATGTTATAATGAAACTAATGAATTATAATCAAAATGAAAATCAATACACCATATAACTAATATAAATAAATATTTTCAAAAATAAGAGAGAAACCATAAATAAATAACATGAAAAATACAATCAATAACCAGATTAAAATATTTGAACATCTAACCTCATAATGAAAATGCAAGAATTTTGATTAATAGATTAACCCTATTGGTTTTGCAAAGATTTTGTCAAAAATAAAAAATAAAAAAACAAAAAACAAAAAACAAAAAACAAAAATAGAAGGTGAGATATAAAAAATTATGACATACTTTAAATTTAAAAAATTAATTATTTTTCAAATAGGAGTAAAAGTGCAATTTCCAAAAATTAAGGGGGGCACGTGATGTGACACCCGAATTTTCTTAAATTTAAAATTTGCAATAAATAAAGACTCAAAAATAAATAAATAATAATAAATAAATAAATAAATGCATAATTTAAGAAATTGGGAATTTATCGATTAAATTGTTAAGAAAATAAATTATAAGACACCACATATTAAATATTTTAGAAAGTGGTAAGTGATATTTTATAGTTGGGTAGTGAGGTTTTTAAACGTGAACCTAACTTATAATTATACGTCATATTAGGGATCATTGTAAATTACCAAAAGGACAATAACCTTAGAAATTTTGAAAAGCCAGATTTTAGTCTTCTTGAGCCAACATTACGTAACCCTTAGGAATTCCAAAAGTTAAACTCAAAGGGGTAGAACTCAGGTGACTTAACACCACGTGGAGAAAAGTTAAGGCTCATGGCACTTAAACATGCCACCTAGAAATATTTTGACACCTAATATGCTATGTGCCAAACAAAGACCATATCTACTCTCCCTATAAATAGTTTAGGACATAGTGTTGTGGGATCACCGAGCTTGAAAGAATTATACATATGGGTTTAACGAATCAACAATAGAAAAGTGAAGGTTAAAGATTAAGGATCAATATTTAGGTGAGTTTTATTATACCTCGAGTTATTATAATATGTTTTCTATATGTTTTAAGTTGTCATAATATATTTTACGAATGTTTTGAGTTATCATAATTTATTTGATATAATTTATGTTTCATAGTTAGGTTAATGTTTCAATTACGTGGATTATTTTCTGAACTTTATTTGCTTAAATTAAAACCCATGGATATGTTTGTTTAAATTTTACAGATTATTTGGCAATGAATCTTATAAACAATTATTTTCTATAAGTACCATCACGGAAGTCCCATGCCTTGGGGGACTTAAATAACCATTGGTCCCCATTTGATCACTTTGTAGTCCCCTGTTTGTCATGGATCCATTGACCCCTGTAGTGATTGTCACTTAGTGACCCATGTTCTGTTCTGTTATGTACCGTGATTATAGTGATTTATTTCAGTTTTTTCCACTTAATTAATTTGTGTATTCAACTCAAATTACGTTAATGTTTTAGTTTAAATAATTATTCATGGCTATTTTGTGCCCCTAAACTCACAGTATAATATTTCTCACTCTGCTATGTGCTTATAGCTGTTACCCCTTTCAGGTGACGAGGTTTAGCGGGATCAAGATGGAAAATGAATCGCTGTGTTATTTTTTTTAAATCTTTTTTTTTATTTATTTCTATCTGTTTTGTTTTGAACTCTTGTAATATAATAAAGTTCAAATGACTATATTTTGTTCCCTTTTAAATAAGCATTTGGTACCCAATTATTTTATTTAATTTATCCGCTTGCGCTGCGACTATAAAATTATTTGAATTATTTTATTTTTATCTTGTTACGACGCCGAGCCTTTGGGTACCGGGTTTGGGTCGTAACAAAAGTGGTATCAGAGCAATGGTTTTTTTTTTTAAAATAAAAATAATAATATTTTTGTGTATAAGTTTCACATTATTTGAATTAAAAATTATTTCAAAAAATAAAAATAAAAATTAGGGGCATAGTTGAGCCAGTGATTCTATCTTCTCCCCCGCTTGAGCCACCTAGTTAGTGTATTTATACCAGTCAGGGTATTCATACCAGTCAGTGTATATAAATGTGTTTGGATTGTTTTGCCTCGTTTTTCTTTCGTTAAGATATTTTGTGATTCAGGTCAGTATGGAATCAATGTCCAATTCAGAGAGATGTGCCAGTCACGCCATTGATGTACAGAACCTAAACTATTTTTATTGCAGTCTGGGGAGGACATCCCCGATTACAGAGACTCAAAAAAAAAAAAAAAAAAAAAAAAAAGAGGGATTTGTTCTTCTTTCTCCTCCGGCAAACGGCCATATGCCGACCTCACTTGCTTGACTCTCCCGCCGTTTTTTTCATCTCAATTTCGTTCTGGGAGACCTTCGAATGCCCTGCCTCAGTGTGTTCCCCAAGAGAAGGCCCTACCTCAGTGTTTTCACCAAGAGAGTTAACTCTTCGCCGACCATCAACGGCAAAATACGACGGCGCTCCGAACCGGGCCATACAAGTGGCCTGTCGTTTTACCTCTTTATTCTCCATGGAGGTAGCCTTCTATTTCAGTTCTTTGTTTTCTGCCTTCAACGCGCAAATCTCCGCTCGCGCATCCTTATACATATGCTGAACCAAATTGAGTTGGGCGTTAACCCGATATACCTCACACGTCTTGTTTTGCAGACGATGAGACAAGTTAGTAACCACAGCCACTGTCTCCATACACGACTTCAACGTGTAGTGGTTGGCCTCAATATCAGTTTGAGCAGCCATCACTTGCTCAACTGTTAGTGTAGGAAGACTAGGATGAGTAAGAGCAAGGCCACTTGGCCCAAAGGAGCTCGATGGATCAATAAGATCCGGAAAGAGAGAGAGGGGCGAGACGAAGCCATGTATAGGAAGAGAGAGGAAAGAAGGGAGTCGTAGAGAAATGGCAGATAATAAAGGAGGAAGAGAAGAAGGGGATGAAAGAATGATGAAGAAGAAGAAGATAGAATAGAAGAAGACAAAGAGGGAGAGAGAGTTGAGGCAAGGCGAGCTCACAAATCGAGGAGGCCTGCTTTTGTCGGCCAGCCGACGCAAAAGCAAACCCGCGTGTCAAACGCGGTTTTCGAAAGAGGCGGGAGAATTGTATGTATATATGTATATGAATTGTATATCTATGTATTATATATTTGTTTGCATATTTGGTCACAAGGGTGGCTTGGGTTCAGTGGTTCGACTTAGTGGTTGAAAGAGCAAAAGACTAAAGACAGGGGTTCGAAACCTCGTATCCCCACATCTATGCATTTTGAGTTTTTCCTCAATTGAATATGTAATTTAAGGATGGAGATTTTCAGTTCGATCTGAAATTGAAGGCCTTAAAAGTTTGAGAAACCAAAATTGATGAGCTCAATAAGTTTAATTTGATATTTGGAGCCTTTTGGGGGTTTGAGTTGAAATCTGATTCAGAATGATAAATTAATTGGGCCTTAATGGAAGTCAAATTTGACCAATTAAATTATGTGGGATTTGTGATTAGGTTTGATTAATTTAATTACGTGTTAATCAAGATTTATTAATATAGAGATTTGGGATCCACCACTGTAATTATTAAATTTGGAGATGATTGTAATATTGTTTATTTTGGAGTAATTGTGCTATAGAATATTTGGAGGATATTGTACCATTTGGAGATGATTTTGTAGTTATTATTTTTTGGAGCAAAACTTGTATTTTTTTGTGTGTGGCTATTTGAGAGTATTTAACGACCCGGAGTGGGGCGTTACAGTCCTATAGCCGGCCCCTCTGAACCAATCCGAAAACCACAGTACCTGGAGAGTGAAAAAGGACCAAGAACGCCAAAGAAGAGCCTTTGCCTTAGTGCCTGGAAACCCAGAAGTTACAGAGAACATCGTGTTAGGTATACTTTCTGTTTGTGGTCACTTAGCCCATGTTCTCTTTGACTCTAGCTCAACTCATTCTTTTGTTACACCACACTTTGCTACCAAGTTGGCATCAACACCCGAACCCTTAGGATATGTATTATCTGTGTCTTTTCCTTCTGGTAATTCTGCCCTTAGTACTAATGTGTACAAATCTTGTACTATATCCTTAAAAGGTGAAACCTTACATGTAGATCTGATTCCCCTTTTGCATTAGTACCTTTGATGTAATCTTAGGAATGGATTGGTTAGCTGCCCACCATGCCTCTATCGATTGTGAAGCCAAAAAGGTCTTCCTTCGGTCACTGTGTAAACAGATATTTGAGACTCTTGTGATCAGTGTAAATCTCACAGGTTGCACCATAGAGATAATGACGCTAGATCTTGAGGGCGAAGATCACCGCAGCCAATTCTAGATCATGAGTTGGGTAGTTCCTTTCATGAGTCTTTAGTTGGCGGGAGGCATAAGCAATGACCTTCCATTTTGCATAAGAACGCAACCCAAACCATTGTATGAGGCATCGACGATGGCTAGAATTTATGAAGGACTACGATATAGAGATCTATCACCATCTCGGCAAAGCTAACGTAGTAGCAGACGCATTAAGTCGAAAAATGACCAAAAGTTTGGCATGTACCCTAGTTCCCGCAATATCCATGGACTGCTCGCCAACATAATCGTGGAACCCGAGTTGATTGAAGAAATTAGAATCCACCAATGTGAAGATAAACTTTTGAAGAAAAAGTACGAGGAATAAGGAAGCACGCCCGATCCTGACTTCACGATAAGCAATGGGATGCTAAAATTTCGAAATCGAATTTGCGTACCCGACCTTCCAGAACTCAAGAAAAGGATATTGGTAGAAGCTCATAGCTTGAGGTTTACAATCCACCCTAGCAATACAAAGATGTATCACGATCTGAAGGAACACTTTTGGTGGACAGGAATGAAGAAAGACATAGCAAGCCATGTCTCCAAATGCTGTCAACAAGTTAAAGCAGAACATCAGAGACCTGCAGGGACGTTGCAACCATTCCCTATTCCCGAATGGAAATGGGAGCATATTACCATGGACTTCGTGGTTGGGCTACCGCAATCAGTCTCGAAGAATGATGCAATATGGGTAATCGTGGATCGATTGACAAAGTCGGCGCGTTTTCTACCAATCAGAATCATGTACTCTCTTTCTAAGTTCGCCACTCTATACATTAAGAAAATCATTCGCTTACACAACACCCCAGTTTTAATCGTATCCGATAGAGACCCCCGCTTCGTGTCTCATTTCTGGAACAAATTGCAAGAAGCTTTGGGAACCACTCTGAAGTTTAGCACGGCTTATCACCCTCAAACTGATGGGCAATCTGAAAGGATGATCCAAACTTTGGAAGATATGTTACATTTGTGTGTGTTAGACCTCAAAGCTAACTGGAATGATCATCTACCTTTGGTGGAGTTCGTGTATAATAATAGCTACCATGCAAGTATTGGAATGGCACCGTACGAGGCACTGTATGATGTCGATCACCTCTGTGTTTGATGGAAGTCGGAGACGGAAAATTATTAGGCCCCGAGATTGTGCAAATAACAAGCGACAAAATCCAACTCATCCAGCAGCGAATTCGCACTGCTCAGAGTCACTAGAAAAGCTATGCAGATACACGGAGACGAGACTTAGAATTTCAAGTGGGCGATCATGTGTTCCTAAAGGTCTTACCAACGAGAGGCATTATCCGATTTGGAAAGCGAGGAAAGTTAAACCCACGTTACATTGGCCCATTCGAAATACTTGAAAGGATTGGTCCTGTGGCATATCGCCTTGCGCTTCCACCCGAACTGTCCAATGTGCATAATGTGTTTCATATTTCGATGCTTCGGCGATATCTTCGGGATCCAGAGTATGTTGTCAATTATGAGAACTTGGAAGTACAGGAAGACCTCTCTTATGAAGAACAACCTGTACAAATTCTTGATCACCGTGACCAGGTCCTTCGAAATAAGACTATACCTCTCGTAAAAGTCTTATGGAGAAACCATCGTGTCGAAGAAGCAACGTGGGAAACTGAAAGCCAAATGTGGGCCAAATACCCACACCTCTTCAAAAACTAAGGTACGTCAAGTTTGGGGATAAACTTCTTTTAAGGAGAGAAGAATTGTGACACCCGAATTTTCTTAAATTTAAAATTTGCAATAAATAAAGACTTAAAAATAAATAAATAATAATAATAAATAAATAAATGCATAATTTAGGAAATTGGGAATTTATCGATTAAATTGTTAAGAAAATAAATTATAAGACACCACATATTAAATATTTTAGTAAGTGGTAAGTGATGTTTTATAGTTGGGTAGTGAGGTTTTTAAACATGAACCTAACTTATAATTATACGTCATATTAGGGATCATTGTAAATTACCAAAAGGACAATAACCTTAGAAATTTTGAAAAGCCAGATTTTAGTCTTCTTGAGCCAACATTACGTGACCCTTAGGAATTCCAAAAGTTAAACTCAAAGGGGTAGAACTCAGGTGACTTAACACCACGTGGAGAAAAGTTAAGGCTCATGGCACTTAAACATGCCACCTAGAAATATTTTGACACCTAACATGCTATGTGCCAAACAAAGACCATATCTACTCTCCCTATAAATAGTTTAGGACATAGTGTTGTGGGATCACTGAGCTTGAAAGAATTATACATACGGGTTTAGCGAATCAACAATAGAAAAGTGAAGGTTAAAGATTAAGGGTCAATATTTAGGTGAGTTTTATTATACCTCGAGTTATTATAATATGTTTTCTATATGTCTTAAGTTACCATAATATATTTTACGAATGTTTTGAGTTACCACAATTTATTTGATATAATTTATGTTTTATAGTTAGGTTAATGTTTCAATTACGTGGATTATTTTCTGAACTTTATTTGCTTAAATTAAAACCCATGGATATGTTTGTTTAAATTTTACAGATTATTTGGCAATGAATCTTATAAATAATTATTTTCTGTAAGTACCACTACGGGAGTCCCATGCCTTGGGGGACTTAAATAACCATTGGTCCTCGTTTGACCACTTTGTGGTCCCTTGGTTGTCATGGATCCATTGACCCCTGTAGTGATTGTCACTAGTGACCCCTGTTCTGTTCTGTTATGTACCGTGGTTATAGTGATTTATTTCAGTTTTTGCCACTTAATTAATTTGTATATTCAACTCAAATTACGTTAATGTTTTAGTTTAAATAATTATCCATGGATATTTTGTGCCCCTACACTCACAGTATAATATTTCTCACTCTGCTATGTGTTTATAGCTGTTACCCCTTTCAGGTGACGAGGTTTAGCGGGATCAAGATGGAAAATGAATCGCTGTGTTATTTTTTTAAAATCTTTTTTTTTTATTTCTATCTGTTTTGTTTTGAACTCTTGTAATACAATAAAGTTCAAATGACTATGTTTTGTTCCTTTTTAAATAAGCATTTGGTACCTAATTATTTTATTTTATTTATCCGCTTGCGCTGCGACTATAAAATTATTTGAATTATTTTATTTTTATCTTGTTACGACGCCGAGCCTTTGGGTACTGGGGTTGGGTCGTGACACGTGACCCTTCTGATCCGAACGTGCCTCCGCCCCTGGGCTCAGCCTTCGAGCCATACGTCAAACAACTTTCTACCTCATACATCTCAAGCTGAACACCAAAGGAAGTTTAGGAGAGGTGGGGAGACCTAGCAGTTATCAACTGAGGTAAAGCTTGATAGGTATAGCCCAAATAGTGGTCTAATGGGCCGTCCAAATAATTCCTAACCCAACATAGGCCTAGGAGTTAAACAAAAAGAAGAGACAAGCCGCCTTATTTTCTTCCGTGATTTCTGACATGACGACGCTGCTATAGACGGCTACAGATAGCCATAGACTTACGGCTGGTAGAATAGCGTAAAAAGACAAAGACAAGGGAGTAATCATGAGTGGGGCACGGTAAGCCAAGCCAAGAGGCCAACAAAGGTATGAAAGATATCATATACATACATACTCTCTCTAACTACTTCTGAACTCCTTCATTTTTTTCAATCTAACTTAACCATCGAAGGGTACTCAAGAAGGAACCCCACCCTCTAGGTCTTTCCTATCGGACTTGGTGCAGATGCTGCTGGGAAGATGAAGTTCGGCCGACCCGTGGAGCGTTCAGATCCCGTCCGACCCATCTCTCGTCCGACAAAACTGCATCATCAAAGCCTGCTCTCAAATTTCTTTTATTTGAAAACTCCGTGGTTAATGATTTGTGGAAGGTTTTGATCTTCTCTTCTCAATTCCTAATATTTTCTTTCAATTATCAGTTAAATAAGTGATGTTAAACAATGAAACAAATTTTGACTTTTTTATTTTTTATTTTTTATTTTTTAAAGAACAACCTCTATATAAATAAGTATTCAAACTTTCATAGAGGAGGAGAAAAAGCCCTTACAAAGGAGGAAAATAAACCTCAACACAAAAGGATTATTAGATCAACATATTAAAAATTAAAACACCAAATAAGAAAAATTAAATTCAAGTTGTCATCCAAAACTTCACTGCTCCGCAGCCTTCAACTTGAAATTTGAAGATTCTACCTTTGCTGATTAAGATAGAACATTAAGGTTGACGTGGTCGCCTAGCGTGAAACAAACGTGTTATCCAGCGTCGGCCTTTAGATTGTAAGAAAATTTGAAACCAAATCTTAAGTTTTGGGCTTGAAGGTGGAGAAGGTAAGGAAGTGATGGCCAGACTAGTGAAGTAAACATCAAATTTGGATTAAGGACATGATTTGAAGGATGATTGAAGGGAGAAGAGAGGAAGATTGAAGAGGTGGAGGAACTGCCACCGTTTCTTCTCTCCTTATAGGAAAATCTATAGAGAAGTGTATGAGAGTTTTAGGATTTAGGGAGAGGCTTTTATTTTTTGGTCAAATATTGTTTGGGTATAACTTATTTTGAATTTGAATAGCAAAAAAATAACTCTTTTAGCTTAAACGAAATGGAGCCTAAATAAAGGGTTGTTACATATAACTAGATGGAGTTTGTGCACTTTTTTCACCTCCTATGTAAATGAATCAACAAGATAAAATACTATAAACCAAAATGAGGACTACGTTTAGATCAAGCATTGATGAGAATTTTTGTAGAGGTAAAAGTAAAAAAAGAAAACTAAATGAAATATAACTATTTTCCTCACTTTTTTCCTTTCTTTTCCTTAGTTTTCTCTTTACAAATCTCCCTTCAAGCCCTAAATCCAAGCACAAACAAGAGAATAAACAATCTATGGTGGACACTCCTAAAATGGTACACCGTAAGAAATGCTACGTCACTTTATTGTGCATGTTAGCTATAACACTATATGGTAAAACTTAAGAATGAATGAATTTATTGTGAGAAATGTTACAAACCATTTTGACATGAAAAGTTATGACAAATTGTGATATTTGTTACAAAATATTATGATTATGTTAGATGCATTGTGATATGATACATATATGCCCTTGTTAGGAATGTACATCATAGCAACTCCCTTTCATTGCCATTTCTCATCTCTTTCTTGATTTCTAAGCATTTTTAACAATTTCTGTAACACCTCGAAAATTGGGCAGGATATATCTATTTATGCAACAAAACCCACCTGATAGACAAACACACACACACACATACACACACACATATATATAGCATACTATTCCATACTTCCATTTCTATTAAATCCCAAATGCCAAATACATGTTGTTTACATCTTAATGCCCAAGTTCCAATCCCAAGCATGCATTTTACAACAAGTACGAAATGAAATCCAAACAGATAATAAGTGCCCTACAAGTTTACAAATTTATCCAAGAACATTCTTGGTTACACAAAATTGAGTTTCAACTCAACACAAATACAGCCCTGGGCTTACATTCAACAAATAACAATAAAACAAAAATAAAGCCTCAGCTCGGAGTCCTCCCAAGTCAATACCTTGGCGGAGGCATAGCACCTGTACTGAAATGGTTTCCCTTATAAGGTGAGCCACAACCAGTAGAGATATACTACACAACATATGAACAATGACAAGACTAAAGAGAAGTATACTCATGCCATGCTCATGATAAAGCAGTTTATCTCTCTTTTTATAAAGCATGCAATGCTGAGATACAACAACAAATATAAAACAATTTCCATTTTAAACCATATTTGTTACATGAATATGGGCCTTGTGAATCTCTAGGTGAGTGTCTGCAAGTAGGCCCTAATACACTACCACTGTCATTTTTACCAGTAAACTGGAAGGCTCGAAACCTAACCGCGCAGTTCCACACCCCCTACCCAGATTCACCAAGTATTCATCTTTTCGCACACGAATACATTTCCAAACATTTCTCAAAAATAGATACATTTCCAATGAAATGAATGTAATGCAATGTCCAAGGCAACAAATGAGAAATATGGTTCAATTTACCTAAGTCTCATGCATTTCTACAACAATCATGGCTATCCTCCACCGATAGCCCAAAACAGATATTTCTAAACAAATATTTAAACAATTTAGTTTAAAAAAAATTCTGATAAATACAATCTATTCCACATCTCATCAAATATGAACAACTACACTAGTTTTCATATCACAATCACGTCTGGTAATCTCTCAAGGTCCATTTCTAACCGTGTCGGTTTTATTCCAACAGATACATTAAGCAAAATAATACCGTTAATGCCCAAGAAAACATCATTTTCTTTCCAAACTCATTCTCCAAGAATTATTCAACTATTACATCCTATTTTGTTCAAAAGTCCCAAAAGTTAAACATAATTCCTTTGTTTTCTTTAAAAATACTCTTTTGGTCGCAAACCGGTAAAAATTTCAAAACCGATCGAGTCGAAGTCCGTTTTTGTTCAAATTTAAAACATAGCTCTTTCATAACCTTACAAACATATTCTGAGTTTACACTTTTGCAATTTGGGCATCGACTTTTTATTTTTCTCAAATTTTCTCTTTTAAGCAAATAAATCACAAATTTTTCAAAAATTCTAATTAAATTACATACAACTCTAAACTCTATATAATCAAGTAAAAGTGCACAAAGAAGTGTAGGAAAAATCCCTACCTCAAGCCAAGAAGCTTTCAAATTCTTTGACAACTGAAATTAAATCCGCTTGGAGCGAAACGACCCATTTTCTGCCCTTTACGTTTTGGTCCAAAGCATCAGGGGTAAAAAATGACTTGCACTAAGTTGTAAGCATCCATGGCCAACGATGGGAAGCCACATGTTGCTATGTTCCCATGGTTAGCCTTCGGTCACATGATTCCATACTTAGAGCTTGCCAAGCTCATAGCCCAAAAAGGGTAACAAAATCTCCTTCATCTCCACCCCTAAAAACATCGATCGCCTCCCAAAACTCCCTCCACATTTAGCCCACCTCATTCATTTCTTCAAGATTTCTCTACCCATCCTTGAAAAACTCCCTGAAAACGTGGAGGCCACCATTGATGTAGCTTACCACGAGGTCAAATACCTCAAGATCGCCTACGATGCTCTCCAACAACCCATTACCCAGTTCCTCCAATCCTCCTCTCCTGATTGGCTCTTCTCCGACTTTGTCCCCTACTGGCTCCTCACCATCGTATCCAATCTTAACATTCCAACTGCTTTCTTCATCATCCTTAACGCTGCTTTCTTGGGCTTCGCTGGACCCTCTACAGTTCTCACAGGAACTAAAGATTATCGCACTAAACCAGAGGATTTCAACGTCCCACCCCACTGGATTCCCTTTAAAACAACGGTCGTGTTTAAACTCTTCGAGATCTCGAGTATCTTCAAAGATGCAGTTGTAGGCGACGAAGAAAATATTTCCGATTTGTATCGATTGGGAAATTACCATCAAAGCATGTGACATCATCGCCATCAAAAGCTGTTCGGAGTTTGAACCCGAATGGTTTCAACTTGTTCAAGAGCTTCATCAGAAACTAGTTTTACTGGTAGGACTACTTCCGATCACGGTAAACAACGATGGCTATGCCGACAACAACGATACATGGATCGCTATAAAAGAGTGGCTCCAAAACCAGGCTAAAGGGTCAGTGGTCTATATTGCGTTCGGGAGCGAGGTAGAACTGAGTCAAGGTCAACTCACTGAGATAGCTCTTGGGCTAGAGCTATCTGGGTTACCCTTCTTTTGGGTACTACGGAGGCGTTCTGGATCAGCTGATAATATCCAATTACCTAATGGGTTTGATGAAAGAACTAAGGGAAGATGGATGGTGTGGACGAGTTGGGCACCTCAGCCCAAGATACTGAGTCATGACTCGGTGGGTGGGTTTTTGACTCACTCTGGGTGGGATTCGTTGGTGGAGGGCATACAGTTTGGGAGAGGTCTTTTTTTTTCCTTTTTTTTTTCCTATATAGAGAGAGATATCTTAAATAATATATTCCACCACACTACCATCTATCTTCTTTCCATTCTCTTTCTCTAAAACAAATCTTTTGTCCACCGCCCACTCACACCAATCTCAGATTGTCTCTCTAAACAACATATATCTTTACCACCCACTCATCCTCCAAAATAATAATAATAATAACAACAATAATACATGATTACTAACGGGTCACGATTCAATCAATTGGGTTCAAAATGAATGGAGTTTAATAATCTAAAATAAATCCCCAACTGAGATTAAAGTATAAATTCAATTTGACTCAACTCGTTACAATTTATTAATTTCAAAGTTTATTAAAGTAGAAGGGAAAAAGAAAACAAAGCGAAATCGTTTTCCTTTCCATTGTTTATTTCTCTTCTTTCTCTAAGTATTTCCACCCAAATTACTAGCAATGCAAAGAACATGTAAGTGCTTGCACTTGGTGATAAGATGGTACGAAAATTAATCACCTGATTCTAAGCGCATCTTGTAATAAAGAGTATTCCAAAACTTAAAAGTGACATGATCTTTCGAAAAGAGTGTTTCAATTATAGTATGTTAAAATAGTTTTGTGCCAAATTTAACACAAAATTTAGCAAATTTAATGTCAAATTTGCCACATTGAAAGACTTCATCATTATCACAAAAAACAGTTTGAAAAGTCACTACAAAAAATTACGGCTTTAGAGATCAAAATTTAGGGTCAAAATTATTTTTTAGAGACCAAAAATTTTTGTTGTGAAAAGTGTCATTATATTTTTAGCCACGAAAATTGGACATTAGTGATGAATTATTATCCTTTTGGGACCAAATTTTTTGTCCCAAAAACTAAACCATTTTGAGACAAAATTATTTTATTCCTAAAATTTTATTTATTAGTGACATTTTCAAAATTTTGTAGTTAAAAGCTTTGTTTTTTACTTTTCGAGGCAACCTTTTAGCGACTATCCTCACAACAATAAAAATTGGCTCCTAAATGTCTCTTGCGATTTTTTTTTTACTTTTAGAGACTAAAAAATTTGATTTCTAAAACTCTTATATATTATAGTGAATTAATCTTGTTATAATGGTTGAAAGAAATGTGAGAATTGTGTATCTGTATTATTGAATTGAATACTTAATACAATAAGAGAAGCTTGTATTTATTGGCTGAAAAGAAACCTAGATAAGTATAAAAAGAGATAGAGATACAAGGAGATAGAGATACAGATACAGATAGATAAGTATAATATAGATAAGTATAGAAAAATATACATTAACAATCCCCCTTAAACTCAAGATGGGTAAGCATCAACCAACTTCAGTTTGGAAATTAGATCACTGAAACAACCAGAGGATGAGCCTTGTGAAAATATAAGCAGGTTAATCAGCAGAATAAATAGAGAGAAAATGAACAGGGCCACGTGTAATATGCTGTCGAATGAAATGACAATCAATCTCAATATGTTTGGTGCGACATGGAAGACATCATTGTGAGCAATCTGAATGGCACTCTGATTGTCACAATAAAGAGAGGTAGCACCAGGGGAAAAAGCACCATATTAGTAAAGAGCCAGCGAAGCCACAAAAGTTCCTAAGTAATGTCAGCAAAAGCGCGGTATTTAGCTTCAGTACTAGAGCGAACAGTGTGGGACTATTTCTTGTTGCGCCAAGTAAGAAGAGAATCCCCTAAGAAGAAACAGAAACCGAAACCCGTGGTGGAGCGTCGATCAGTAGGATCCCTAGCCCAATCAACATCAGAAAAGGCATGAAGCTCGAGAGAAGAGTGAGCAGAGTAGTGGAGGCCATAGAACATAATGTCTTTGAGGTAGTGAAGTATGCGAAGTAGAGCAGTGTAATGCAGGGTGCGGAGAACTGACATATATTGACTAACAAGATGGATAACATAGACAATGTTAGGACAAGTCATACTGAGATAGACAAGACAACCTACCAATGAGATAGACAAGACTACCTACCAGTTAGTGATAAAGAGTAGCATCAAAGAAAAGATCCCCGTCTAGAGGAGTGAGACGAGTCTGAAGATCAACGGGAGTAGAGGTAGTGTAGACACCCCATTTTTGACCGTCCTCAAGACTTGGACGTCACCGTTTGAACACTCGGTGATCATCTATGTTTGTGTTCATCTTGAGTTCTCGGAGGTGTCGGCCGCATGCCTTGCCTCAAGACCTCTCGACTTCTATTTTTGCTTCTGGGGACAGGGAATGGCTTGATTGGACATCCCCACACCTCACCGGCCATGGCTTGAGGCCACCGGCCCTGTTTTCTTGCCACCGGCCATTGGTGATGGCTGGTCGGCACTATTGGTGGTCGGTCGGCACCTTTGGTGGCCGGTCGGCACCTTTTGTAGTCGGTCGGCACATTTTGTGGTCGGTCAGCCAACTTTGTTGGCCGATTAGCCACTTTTTCTGGCCGAGACCTTTTTCTTGAGGGGGTTTGAACCTTTTGAACCCCCTGTTTTAGCTTCTTGAGGAAGCTTGAACCTTTTGAACCCCCTTGGTTTAGCTTCTCCAAGAAGCTTGAACCTTTTGAACCCTTGGTTCTAGCTTGAACCTTTTGAACCTTTGCTCTAGCTTCTCCAAGAAGCTTGACCCTTTTTAGCTTCCAAGAGAAGCTTGACCTTTTTAGCTTCTTAGAGAAGCTTGAACCCTTTTAAGCTTCCAAGAGAAGCTTACACCCTTTGCTCTAGCTTCTCTAAGAAGCTTGGACCTTTGGGTTAGCTTCCTTGATAAGCTTGACCCCCTTGACCCTTTTTATGTTAGCTTCTCTTAGAAGCTTGGCACCTTGCCTTGGCCTATATAAGAAGAGCCTCTCCTTCCATTTCAAGGGTTGAAAAAAATCTGATATATAAGATATATATATCACTCTCTCTCTATATTTCCCTCTCTCTCTACATTTGGGTGTGTTAGAGGGTTCAAAAGGGTCTAGTTCTTGGCCATTTGAACTACACCTCCTAGTACAACACCTCCATCATCAACCTAAGGAGCTTGGAGGCCATTTTCAGAGGCTAAGGGACTATTTTTTTGGACCAAGAGGCTGCTGTCCCCTTTTGGCTACAAAGGTAACTCATTTTCCCTCTTTATTCCCCGTTTTTGCACACACTTTTAGCCTATCTTTCTTGCTGTTTTGAGCTTTGTGTATAACATAAAAAAGTTCTATTTTTTTGTATTTAAGATACTTCATTAAGGTCACTTTTGTGTTTGGGGTCGTTTACCCCCTCTTAGGCCTTGTTTGGCCTCATTTTTGTGTGTTTTTGGTGAGCTCCGGGACCACCTTGTTTGGAGCTCCTCACCACTGAAATCTTGAGGGATTTCAGTGGTGAGGATAGTGGTTTGAGGTCCTAATAAGGAAGGGTCATCCCTTCTCCTTGTTGTCTTCAAAAAGTGCCATTTTAGCCTCATATATGAGCACCATTTTTAAGTGCATGTTGGCCATATCTTAAGTGTTATTTGTGCTTATTTTGTCATGATATAGCACCGTTTTAAGTTGATTTAGACACACCATGCATGCTTAGCATACTTATCTTGTAATGCCATGAAATTGCCTTAACATGTATCTAGTATTTGGACCACCATGCTTGCATATTTTGGCTTAGCTTTGTGAAGTTTTTGGTCATGTTTTAACATGCTTAAGGTCTGTCTTGGGTCTTTGGAGTCATGCTTTCTATGTTTTGTATAGCTTCTTTGCATTCTAGCTTACTAGCCTTGGGTATGCGGATCATTAACATGCTTTACTTGGCCTATTCTCATGATCTGGCATCATTGGAAACCATATTTCAGTCCATGTTCCTTGCTTGCATACTTGCATTTTCCATCCCTTTCATGTTTTGAAGAGTTGATGGCTTATGCTCCATGTTTAGGCCCTTGTGCATGCATGCTTGTGTGTGTGTGTTTTCATGCCTTTGTTGCATCGTTTTGGCCGCTGTTTTGGACTCAGTAAAGAGCTGTCCAAATTAGTTTAAGACCATCCCTTTGGCATGTTGTTGCATGCTATACATGTTTGTATGTTTAGGTACTTAGCCTATTAACATGTTACATGTTTAAGTGTCATCGCATTTGGCATGCTTCTTGTGTTAAGTTGCTTTGCATATTTACATGTGTTATTCTTTTCATGTTATTGCATGTGTGTCATTAACATTGATGTTATATGCGTTGCATGCTTACTTGTTTAGTTCATGCGCCTATTGCGCATGGTTTTGGTTGTTTGCATGATCATGTTCCACACTTAGCTCACATGCCTAGGTTGCATTACATTGGCATGCATGCTTTGCCTCTTGAATTGAGTATGATAGAGGTTGAGCTCATAGTTTGTTTATGTGCATTTCATTCTACATTGAAAATGCATACTTGGTCTCTTGGGCCATCACGCATTGAAATGCGCGATTGGTGGTCCGAGAATCGAGCACCATACCCCTTTGAGTCATAAATATGATAAGGGATGTGGTGGTGCATACATTTGCTTGAAATGCATTGCCATGCTTTATTTTGCCCTCTGTTGCTGTCAAAACAGGTTCTGCAGGAAGCTTTGGCCGGCCGGCCATCTATACTGCCGACCGGCCATCCATTGTTGGCCGATGGCTTTACAAATGGTTGATGACCATCCGGACATGGCCGGTGGTGTTCTGTCTTAGCCGGTGATGTTCCACAGTGTCCATAGAGTGCTCCCTGGGACTTGTGCAATTTTCAGAGGAGCAGAGCAGGGAAAACAGAGGCAAACTTGTGCATGGCACTGGATTTCCGAGCAAACCCGAGCACGCGCACATTGGACCCTCTTCCCGAGGCCTTTACTGCTTTCTTAGCTTAGTTAATTTGCTTAATTAATTAGGTGGTCTGTAATAATTGTAATAATTAATTAGCTTGTAGGTTAATTAATTTGTATTATTCTTTTGGTCCCTCCGAGCGAGGGCGAATTTGTAATAAGTGTGGGTGTGTGTGTGCATGTCTTCCAATCTCCACTTCTTTCTCCCTTTTACTTACCTGCTTTCGATGGTTAGTATTAGGGCATATTTAATTTAGCATACCTTATGCTATGCATACGTGCATCCATACATTTGTCTTGCATGCACCGGGCTCGGCACATCATGCTAACTGCACTTGTATTTCAATTCCAAATTGAGTACTTGTTAGTTGCAGCATTTCACATGCCATCTTTAGGGTAGCCGAGCCTATTCTAGCTGCATCCTGCATGTGTTGCATTAGCCATCTTAACATGAACTAGGATCATGCATATGATTACTAACTAGTTTCTGTTTTGGCTTGGAGTACTAGGTAAGCTTTTATGCTTTAGCATACCGCATGCGTGTGAGTGTTGCCATAATAGCATGATTACCATGAGGCTAGTTGTTTATGTGATATAACTGCTTGAATGCCTGTGGATGGAGGTTGAATTACCTAAATTGGAATGATGCATTAAAACTGCAAGTTTTAAGCCTACTTGAGGGTGGCAAAAATCTGCGTTTTTAGCCTACTTGCGAGTAGCAAACCATTTTCAAAACAAACATGAAATGTTTTGTTCCAATTTAGGCGATTTGGTCTATACTTGTTTGCTGCGCGCATAACATAGTAATTCTAGGCTAATAACCGGAATAAGAGCATATAATGTTTTCAAAACAAGATATCACGGTTAGTAGAGGCCGATCTTTGATCGAGCGAGAGGGGGTGCTCATAGCTGACCTTCCCTAATCGTACCCAAGTTCCCGAGCCGAGGCAACTTTGGTGATGACGAACACGTGGCCTTTGGCACCGAGTCAGGGTTTCCTAAATTCCCCCAAAATAAAATATTTAGGTGGCGACTCTGTATCTGGCAAAGTAGTCCATGTTTGGCACTTCTTTTCTAAAAATCTGTTTTCTTAAAAAACGATTTGCCGGATTTGGACTCTTTGGTTTAGATTTAGAACCGTGACAATTTGAGTCCGAACTGTAGTGAACCCAAATGAACAGAACGGGAGTCATCCTCCCGGGGCGTTCGGGGACGTTTACAGGTAGTCTTGCAATCGATAAGACTAACACGGACCAGAAGATCAGATGCATATTTTGTGATAACCCTATTCTGTATTATGTTAATTAATCATGATTGTGTTGTGATTATGTGCTTAATTTAATTTGGGTGCTAATTATGTGAGAGTTTGCATTTTTGAAGTCATATTTGTTCACCATAGGTAAACCTGTCCAATTTACCGTTATAATTTGAAAGTTGAAGGCCGTAGAGGCGGTAGAAATTGAAATTGGCGGTACCATTGTGATTAGCATGATTTTTAGAGCTTATGGTGAAATTTGATTAAAACTAATTAGTATCAAAATAATTAGATTAAATTGATTAAATTAAGCATAATTAATTAGCCTTAATCGTTTGATTAAGCAAGCATATATAAGGATCTATTTACACTTATGCACATTTTTTTGAGCTCATTTTTCATAATTTGGATAAAATTAAACTCTAGAGAGAGAGAGAGAAGAGAGAGAGAGAGAATTGTAGAATTGTCTCAAAACTTGAAGACTTGGAAGGCTAGGCTCAAGAATTAGCCATAATTGGAAGGGTTGAAGATTCTAGGTAAGTAATTGAACTCAAATTCATGAGATTAAGTTCATAACTAAGTGAATTCAAAGATGTTATGTAGCCAAGAGTAGGATTTAAATTGAATATGATGAATTTGAAATTAATATGAACATGCATGTAAGAAATTGTCATGATTTTGCATGGTTGAGCCTAAAACATGTAACCCGTGAATTAAGGGTTGTTTGATACATACATGCATGATTTTGTTGAGTCTCATGAGTTTGAGCATTAATTGTGCCATTTGAGATGAAAAGAGGAGCTTCATTACACATGCATGCACAATCCATGGATATATAGAATTTGTTTGCATGGGTTTTGAAGTTATAGAAATGAAATTGAAATGATTTAAGTTTATGTGATGAATTTATGGGGATTTGAGCTTCAATCTTGTAAAAATTGACATTTATATCATGATAAAAGTTGTATGGTTGATATATAGGCCATAATATGCAAGTTACACCATGTAGAGTTGTGTTTTGAAGCTCAAAAAGTATGCTGGAAATTCTAGAATTCGGCCTATTTGCTCGAGCGAAGAAAGTCTCGCTCGAGCATAAAAATCAAGCTCCTAGAAGTTTTACAGAGAATTGTATGTTAGCTTGAATGACAAACCTTGCGCTCAAGCGAACCCTATTTTGTAAGACTCATCACTCGAGCGACAGAAATCTTGCTTGAGCGTAAAAATCATGCAACCAGTACTTTTACAGAGTTTTGCAGACCGCTCAAGCGATCAAAGCTGCGCTCGAGCGGAGTGCTCTGTTTCAGAAATTTTGAAAAGTCGTTTCATGTTCCGTTTTCCGTGATCTTTCATTTCTAAGCACTCTTAGGCATGCATTGAGCATTGTAAATAAACTAAAGGAATAAAAAAGAGGCCTAAGAGAAATAAACAAGTTAAGAACGAATTGAATTGCTTGCAACACAATGTGTTATGAAATGTGTAGGGTCAAGCACGAGGGCAAATCCATCGATAGAACACTGTGAGTAATATCTTAGTAAAGATATTTTCGAGTATGTTATTTTCCAAATGCTACTTTTGTATAAGCTTCATGGATTTGTTGATTTGAATTATGTATGAGTATTCAATATGTGTAATTTTTGTATAAGACTCTACAAAGAACATGATTTGGGCCCAAGGCTATTTGATATGTATGAATTGAGCCTGAGGCTGTTTGATACGTTTGCTATGTATGAATTGGGCTTGAGGCCGTTTGATATATATGAATTGGGCCTGAGGCCATTTGCTATGTTGAATATTTTATTAGGCTGAAGGCTGTTTGAATGTAAATGTAATGGGCCAAAGGTCATTTGAATATAAAGGTGATCATGAACATGAAATGCGCATAAATATGAATATGGAAAATGATGGGCCCGAGGCTGTTTGATACATTTGAAGTATTTGAATTGGGCCCGAGGCCGTCTGATGAATCTGACAAAGTTATGCAATAGGCCCGAGGCCATCTGATATGTTCGATAAGAATCTAAAATGTGCCCGAGGCCGTTTGACGCGTACAACGAAAACACAGAATGGTCCTAAGGTCATTTGTATATGAAATTACAGGTTTGATGTACTCAATATGAACCTCATTCATATAATCCCTTTACTTTGGTATTATTCACTAGGCTTTCGCTCACTCTTATTTATATGTATGTAGGTGAGCAAAGGGATGTCCAACCTCAGCCTCAGTGAAGAATGTGAGAGAAATTCAAGTTTTGTGGAGTCTGCCCGGGTGTCTCATACACGAGACTTTGTTTTTGTTATTTTGTTTTACTCTTTTGCTACCTTGGTGGTCCCGTTGGATCACCTATGTATATAAGCTTTCAATTTGACTGACTATGTGTATGAAAGTTCCTGGATGTACAAGACGTTAACTCTGTTTATATGGTGTGAGTTATTATGGAATACGTATGAAATGTTTTTGATATGCCATATAAGCACAGCTCATTGGACAAAATTTTTAAGTCTGCTTTCATTTTAGCCCCCTTATTACTATTAAGATACGTTTAATCTTGTTTGAGGCCATAGGTAATCTCATGATTACTGGCCGGTTATGACCTTAATCTATAGAGGCGGGTTCAGGTTATGACATATTTGGCTTGTGACAAATAATAACCAGTGGAATCATGAGAGATTTCAATCCCTGAGAAATAATTGAAAATACCAAGGTCCTTCATCTCAAACTGACGCTTGAGAAAGTGTTTGACGCTAAGAATACCAGCCGTATCATTATTAGTGATAATCATGCCATCCACATAAAGAAGAAGAAGAGTGGTGCCATGAGGAGTGGTCCGAACAAATAGAGCAGAGTTATATGAGCTGGAGGTGAAGCCGGAGTCATAGATGCTGAAACTGAATTTAGAAAACCAAGCTCGTAGGGCTTGTTTGAGACCAGGAGAGCACGCTGTAGTTCGCAAACCTTATGAGATGGATAAGCAAACCCAGGGGGAGGTTGCATGTAGACTTCCTCAAGAAATCACCATTAAAAAAGGCATTTTTGACATCCATCTAAAAGAGATCCCAATGGCGAGCAGCAGCAGCAGTAATTAAGCTACGTACAGAGGTAAGCCGAGCAACTGGAACGAAAGTCTCCTCATAATCAATGCCATATTCCTGGGTGAAGCCTTTTGCAACAAGATGCACTTTGTAGCGCTCAATAGAGCCATCAAAATGGGTCTTGATTTTGTATACCCATTTGCAGCAAATCGCAGTTTTTCTAAGAGAAAGATCAATAACATCCCAAGTATGAGTTTTGTCTAAAGCTTGTACTTTATCAGTTATAACTTGCTCTCAAAGAGGATTAATACAAGCCTCACGATAGGAGGTAAGTTCATAAGTAGAAAATGCAGTAGACCCAATAATATAATCACGAATATGAACAGGGGGCTGAGTTACCCAATATAGATGACCGGTGAAAAGATCTGTGGGGGGTAGGTTTGGTGGAGAGGTAGAAGACAAGCTAGAAGGCGCAATGGGAAGTGGACCATCAGGGAGAGCAGTTCGGACAGGATCAAGGGTCAGCAAAAGTGTCTCTACAAATGAGGAACTTGCATCAAATGCATTAGAGAAGAGATCTATGAAAGGATTAAGTGAAACGAGGATAGGGATGAAAACATTTTATGCTCCCAGAAAACCACATGACAAGATACACGAAGACGCTTAGAAATAGGATCCTGACAGCGATAGCCTTTATGTTCAATCCCATACCCGAGAAAGCAACAAAATCGAGAACGAGGTTCAAGTTTGGTGTGTTCTGAGGTTGAAGGAGAACAAAACATGCAGACCCAAAAACCCGAAGATGTGTATAGAGAGGGCTAGTGCCATGCAGATGTTCAAATGGAGTTTGATTGTGGATGACAGGAGTAGGAACATAATTAATAGTACACACAGCAATAAATGCAGCTTTCCTCCAAAAGTTTTCGGGACAAGAAGAAGAAAGAAAGAGAGCTCGAGTAGTGTCAAGAATATGCCGATGTTTCTGTTCAGCACGTCCATTTTGCTAGAACGTGCCAGCATAGAAACGATGAGGCTGAGTTCCATGACTCTGAAGAAAAGAGAGGAAATTCGAATCCTGATACTCCATAGCATTGTCAGAGCGAAAAATTTTAATGTTCTTTGAAAATTGGGTTTGGACTATTTTTGCAAAGGTATAATAAATTTGTTTAAGGTCAGATCGATTTTTCATGAGAAACAACCAACTAAACCGTGAAAAATCATCAACAAAGATAACAAAATAACGAGATCCCCCATTGGTAGTAGTAGGAGATGGGCTCCAGATATCAGAATGTATGAGATCAAAAGGTGCATGAGAAACAGAAGTACTTTTATTACAAGATAAAACAGGTTGTTTTGCAAGTTAATAAGGCAAACAATTAAAATAATCAGGAAGTACATGACCCAACTGACCACTAGAAACCAAAGACTTTAACCGACTAACAGAAATATGCCCTAAGCGACAATGCCAAAGATGAAAAGGGGACAAAGAAGAATCTGATGTAGGAGCGGCTAATAGCGTGGAGTCCGGAACATAAAGGTGAATGAGCTCATAGAGACGCCCATGCTTATGGTCGATCCCAAGAGTCTGTCCCGTCTGAGGGTCTTGCACCAAACAACCATTAGCAGAAAAAGTGACAGTTAGACCAAGCTCACATAATTGACTAATGTAGATAAGGTTTAAGGTAATAGTACGGATATGATAAACATGTGGTAAAGACAAATGAAAGGTAGAAATAGAGCCAACATGACTTATAGACACGAGAGAACCATCAGTAGTATGAATAGAGGAAATATGAGCTAATGGAGAGATACAAGAAAATATAGTAGAATTGGAAGTCATATGATTACAACATGTGGAGTAAAAATACCAAGAAGATGTACCTAAAGTCACAGATAGAGTAATAGGAACAAGTGTACCAGAGGGGGAGAGAAATTGTTTGAACATGGCCTCAGCATCAGTTTGGGAGAAGACAGATGCAGACAGGTCTAGAGGCTCAGAAAAATCCTCAGAGGCAGTTGCAGCAGTGTGGTAAGCAGGCAAAGATCTAGACTGATTCCCAGGACGATATGAACTATTCAGAAGAGCTACCGCGAGAAGAGTGACCAGTGGAAGAGGACTGGGAGGGATTACGAAAACAATCCTATTGAAGATGACCAGACCAATTTTGTTGCAATATCGCCAGGGTCTGACTGGGCAATGAACCAGAAGATGAGTAGAAGGAAGGCCACGATTCTGACAATAAATGCAGATAGTGGATCGTTGGGTTGATAGGCAAGAAGAAGTCCGTGACTATGGAATGGCAAGAACAGAGTCCATATGATGAGTCTGGAGAGTACCAAGACGAGTTTCCTCAGATAATAACTCTGAAATAGCCTGCTCAAGAGTGGGCAGTGGAGTGCGATGAAGGAGAGATGCATGCATGGACTCAAAATGGGTAGTGAGAGCCATGAGAAATTGAACCAACCGTTGCTGATTACGATATGTAATGAATAAAGTAGCACTTTCAAGGTAAGGCCATGGAGGTTCTGAGAGAGCAAACTAATCCCAAACAGAATACATCTGAGAAAAAAAGTCATTAATAGACTGACCAGGTTCTTGACGTATGCGGTGAAGCTGACTCTAAAGTTGATACTGATGTGAAAGTCCGGTAGTCTGGTATCGTTCTTTCAAAAACTCCCAAATGTCTTTAACAGAAGTGGTAATAGAGTCAAGTTGAAAATGACCAAACTGAAGACTAATAGAGGAATAGAGGTATTCTGAATTCAAGTAATGATCTGGTAGTTCTTACTGTCCCGGTCTTCTACGCAGTCTTCAAATTTAGCGGCAATTTCGGTGACCTCTTTCATTGGTTTGGTCACATCCCCGATGATAATACGCCAGAGTTTCTGACATTTAAGGAAGGAAAACATGGCTTAGGCCCACAGAACATAATTGGATCCATCAAGTATAACAGAAATTGGATGGGAGGCATCATGACAATCCATAATAATATCGTGGTATGACAAAATAAATAGGACTAGAACTATAGGAGCAAACTTAGGTAAAACAGATCGTACCAGTGAGTCCAGAAACCGAAAATAGCTAGAAAAGGGCTGAACGGTGCAAAAATGACGTCAGTAGGAGACGGGATGATGTCAGCAGAGGCATGGTGCACAATAGCAGAGGGAGGCGCGACTCACAATGGCAGCAAGGGGTGCGTGGCGCACATTAGCAGAAACAGCGCATGCGGGTGCACAATAGCAGGAGCGGCGCACGTAGGTGCACAGTAGCAAGAATGGCGCACGCGAGTGCACGGTAGAGAGCGTGTTTGTGTGGGGAGAGTGGCGGCTAAAGACTGAACGAGCCGATGACAAAAGCGGCGCGTAGAGGCTCGTGAGGAGGTTTCTGGTGACGGGCTTGGTGGCGTTGGAACTAGGGAACAATTCCAAGCATTGTGGGGCAAATTTTTTTAAAATTTTGGTAAACTATGAAGACGGAACAGTGATGAAACAGTGTTGTGGAACAAAGAATTGTGTATTGATGAAAAAGAAGAGAGTTGCTATAATGTCACTGTGTATGGACAATAAGCAAGAGAAAAGAGGAGCTAGGATTCAAGACCTACGCTCTGATACTATGTTATAATGGTTGAAAGAAATGTGGGAATTGTGTATCTGTATTATTGAATTGAATACTTAATACAATGGGAGAAGCCTGTATTTATAGACTGGAAAGAAACCTAAATAAGTATAGAATGATATAGAGATATAAAGAGATAGAGATACAGATACAGATAAATAAGTATAATATAGACAGTATAGATAAGAATACATTAACAAATCTAATGGTCAAAATTTGATATGGGAGTTAATTGTTCTAAAATAATATGTGCACCATTACAGCACTCTAGTAAAAAAAAAAAGGCATTTGAGTACAATTTTATGCCAAAAAAATAGCAATGACCATTGGAGTTGTTTTTTTTGACCATTGGAGTTGCTGAAAGGGTTGTCAATTTGGTGGTTAGAGTCTACCACAAGCGTCGTACCATTACTTGTTTTAGCTTTCCTGAAACAGCCTCATAAATTGATTAGACGGATTGCTAAATCCTTGTTCTCACAAAAATAGTAATTAATTAGTGTAGCGATTAGACTATGATAAAAACAATGTTTATAACCCTTGCAAAAATCAAATGTGACCCTTATAGTGAGTAGTTAAATTTTTGGATCCTTTTCTAACAAGAAATAGACTACTATAAATTTGTAAATTAACATTAATCACTAATAAACAAAGTCGCCATTATTAAACTAACATGAGACACTTGTCGACTACTCAATGGTCTCATCTGGTTTCTTGCACCATTTCAGTAAACTAAGCTTGGGTTATTTAATAAAGTGATTGATTAAAGTCAAGTTGGTCATGGTTGTCAAAGTGACAGAAAAAAATATGATATGGTTAGGTTTTTTTCTCCTCTACCTTTCCTATAAAAAATGGAGAGGAGAAATTTTCACTACCTAAACCTAACCTTGTTAATTTTTAATGGATACTACTCAAAGTTTCTTATGTCATGGTAGACATGTTTTATATATGAGATTATAAAAAAGAATTTATTTATGGTCCTACTAACGATCATCCAGTAGTTGCTGTTAAAATGATACCAAAAGAGTTAGAATTTTAATAAATATTTCATATATTTTCTCATATACACACATATTTATACACTTATTTCAATATATATTTTATACAAATATTAACATTGACCATTGTCAATGGACGGTTATTAGAATTTTTTTAATGTCTTTTTTATGTTTGAATCTTGAATTTGGAGAGAAATTTTTGAGGGAAAAAAAAAAAAAAGAATAAATGAAAAGAAAAAGAGAATAAAATTAATAAAACCTAAGTTTTCTATATATCGCTTTCTTTTAATTTGTTTTTAAAAAAATTCTACAAATTCAAGATCTAATGACGAAGGGTGAGATGGATAATTGGGTTTATGCAATCATAGAAAATATAGTTGGTGGCAACGATATGGAAATGATGGCTATGAGTGGCAACATCAGTGGAAAGAGATGTTTTGTTTGTTGGCAAAGAAAATATTAATTATATGCTATCTATTTGTTGAAATCGAAAATTTGAATTGAGACGTTTTATATTATAATTTTTTAATTATTGATTGGGGCCTTCTATATTACAATTTTGATAAATTCAAAAAAAAAAAATTTACACTCGAATCATAAGTTCAATTTCAAAATTCTTTGTTTGTTTTGAGAGATGGACAACAAAGGTGGAGACTACAATAATTGTGTTTATTTGCAAAATATGTAAGTTGATTCATAGTCCTAAAGGATTATGATAGGCCGTGGATGATGGAATTCATAGTCCTCTGCTAGAAATGGTATTGAAAAGATAATGAGTGCTGTTATTAGTGTCTCATCAATTATTTTAGACCTCTTATTTTTTAGTTTTTTTTATTACAATAATAACCTCAAATGAAATTATTAAAAAGAACATCAATAATTTTAAGACATATCATCTTATAATTAAGCCCACACACTTTCTACATCATGAGTTAGGGTTTCTGAGAGCACCAACCTCCATCACCACTCATCCATCTTCTCCAAATTTCACCGTCAAAACCTACCCACCCTTAAAACCTTAAAACCATTTGGCGGCAATATTCCGACGATAACGGTGACAACCATTTGATTACCTACAACTTTTCAACAATGACAATGAGTAGAAGTTTTTTCGAAAACCACAACTTCATAAGACGAGAGGAATATAACAATAAAAGTTCAAAGGAGGTTTATAACTTTGATAATATTATTAGCTAAGAAGAGATTGACCTTGTAAGAATAAGTTTTTTTTAAAAAATGACAAAAATAATAAAAATTGTTAATCGCTTTTTCAGGAACATATGACCGAAATTCAGGAACACTGGCCCAAAAATTGTTCATTTGTTCGGGAAAATGTAACCAAACATTTCTTATTTGTTTGAGAACAGATAACCGAAACTCGTGGAAATCCCAAAGCACACAAAATGAGAATTTTGAATCAATAATAAAAAACCTTACATTTATTTTCTCAATTCATGAACAAGTATGTGGAGATGAAATAATAATCACCTTTGTAGGTTTTGTTAGAGTTTTTGGGAGAGAGACTTTTTGGGATGTAGGGGTGTGCATTCAATTGAATGGGTGAATTGTTTTTGGAAGGATAATTTTAGTATTATTAGGAGAAAAAAGAAATTTTAAAGATTTTAGAATTTAAAAGTTGGGGTCCAAAGAAATGAAAGGTCCAAAACAATTGATAGGGTACTAATAACAACACTCAAAATAATCCCTTGATATTAAAGAGAAATTTACTATTTTACTCTCTTATTGTCCTACTCCCTAATTTACTCCACTTGGTTAGTATAATCTTTCCCCACCAATTTTTTTTTTTTTTTAATAATTTGTTTCACCATTTTTTGCTCCCACCATTGTTTATATCAAAGTCATTTAATATAAAAATAATTTTTAATATTAAAATATAATATTATTATAATAAAATTATATCCAAAAAAATTGTATAAAAAAATAATATATTAAAATAATATAGTACCAAAAAAATATATATTTATGAAATATAATTTCAATATTAAAATATATAAAAAAATAGCAAGGTATTTAAGAAATTTCAAATAGTTAATTCCATCATAGAATGACAAAATAATATGAATTCTTACTAGTTCGGTAGTCATCAAACAAATACAATTTTTTTTAATACCCTTACTAATAATTCCCACACTAATCAATTCATGGATGGTGTGGTTGGCAATATTTTTGAGGTTTGAATTCTCAAGCATTTTTATTTCATGTCATTTTATTAGGCATTGATCCCATGTTGGAATTATAAACTCTTGAAAGTCTTATGTGTAGATCCTATTAAGTAAATTTATTATTTAATAAGTTATATGATAATTAATAGTATTTTTCATCATACATTATTAAAAAAACGTCACTAATTATTAATTTTTAACAACAATTTAAAAATTTTGTCACAAAAAATGTCACTAATTATAAGTTTTAGCAACAATTTAAAAAAAGCATCACTAATTTTTTACTTTTAGCGACAATTTAAAAACTTTGTCACAGAAAAATGTCACTAATTGTAAGTTTTAGTGACAATTTACTAAAACCGTGGCAAAAAAAAAATCACTTATTATCAATTTTTAGAAACGTATGTAAAAAATATTATAAAAAATTATTTTTAGCGACGATTATACTAAGACTTATTTTCAATAGAATTTGATAGAAATTACATCCAACTATTAGAATCTATTAATAATTTTTCTTAAACTTTTTATGGTGAGAGAGTCAAAATAATAATAATAATAATAATAAATATGAGCCAGAATATCACACTTTTTGTGGTGTTTTGGGAAGTTGGTAAAAAGTTAGTTTTTTTTGGCTTTTTTAGTCTATTTTGTCTTTTTATATGTAAAAAATGTGAAAAGTGATGTGATTCAAAATAGATAAAAAACTAAAAGCTGACTTTTTATTTGGTAAATAAAACACTACTAATTATTTTGAAAATACTCAATAAAGCATACAAAATGCAACCAAGTGTAATAAACTAGTGTCTCTGAATTCAATCAAAGTAAGCAAATCACATAAATATTTTTGTATGCTTGAAGGTGTGATATTTTGTAAAAAATATTAACTTCATTAATGGTTTTGGGTAAAGTGAGCTAATGTCAATAATTTAAAGAGTAATTGCTCAAATTTATAGTTCAAACAATAAAGTAACACAAATTTGATAATTTGACCCGGGGGTACAAATGAATTTTTCTCAACATTTTATTATAAAAAAGATAATATTATGACAGTAGTCTATTCAAAGTACACTATAATGTTTTAAAATAATAATTAAAAAAATTGAAACTCCTAAAAGTCTATTCTAGTTTTATCCATAATAACATGTCAGGTTATATGTTAACTTTTAATTTGTTATAGATTCAATTGTGTAAAGCCCAACTAATTTATCATGTTATTGTAAGTAAATTTAAATTTCAAATTATGATTTTTTAGCATTCGTGGTGTTTATAATTAAGAGACCAATTTTATTCGTCGTAAATAAAAAATTCTCCCGAAAAGTTTAAAAAAATGATCCTCCACGTTAAAATTTTAAAAATGTTACTAATAAAATGTGAGACAATAATTTAAAAAAGTTGGTGTGGTAGTGAATAATGTATTTTGACATTTAAAAAAAAAAAAATCGGAGTGTACAAAAACGTGGCGAGACAAGGGATTGGACCATTAATCTTTGAGGCCGAATTAATCAATATTGGGCTTGCTCAAAGGAATTTCTGGGAAAGTTATCCATCGCAGTTTTAGGCAAAATTATCACTACAATCCTTGAAATCGCTTGAAGACTTTTCAAAACCAAGCTTATTGAGGCATTCCTTTTAGCCCAATAGGCTTTTCATTAGCCCATCTGACATTTCGAAGTTGGGTTAGATTGTGAGTTTGGATAGAAATTTTAAAAAATAAATCAAATTAAAGCAAACCAAATTAAATCTTAATTCTCATCAAATTGTGTTGGTTACATAAATTTTTCTTCTTCACTCGACTCTATTAATAGCCATTTGGTTAGTCAAATTAAGGAGATTCACATCTGTAATTACTATATTCGCCCATGTTAACCTAGGTCTGCCCATTTTCTTAACACTTCTATCTACCATTACTGTATCACATATCTTCAATACTGCCTATGTTGGCCTCCATTGTATATGACCAAACCATCTCAATCTATTCTAGCTCAACTTATCATCTATCGATGCTACTCCTACCCATTTACGAATATACTCATTTCTAATTCTATTTTCTAATCTTACCACACATCAACCTTAACATTTTCATCTCAGCAATACTCATTTTATCTGCATGTTGTTTCTTAGTTACCCAATATTTCGTCTCATACAACATCGCTAGTCTAATAACCGTTCTATAGAACTTTCCTTTGAGTCTAGTGGGTACTCGTTTATCACACAATATCCCAGACACACTCACTCACTTAAGCCACCTTACTTTAATTTTATGCACCACATTCGCTCCAATCTACCCTACCATTGTAATAATTGATCCTAAATAATGAAAATGTTCGCTCTTAGGTAGTTATTGGTTCCCAATCTTCACTTCTCCTCTACTTCCATTATTATTGTTATTAAAATTACACTCCATGTACTCTGTTTTGTTCTTCTTATCCTAAATTCTTTAAAATCAAGTGTTTCTATCCACGTCTCCATCTTAGTATTAACTCCTTTGCTAGTCTCATCCACTAATATGATATCATATGCAAAAAGTATACACCATGGCACAGCATTCTGAATATTTTTTGTCAACTCATCCATAACTAAAGTAAAAAGATAATGACTTAATGTTGATCCTTGGTGTAACCCCACAATAATTGAAAATTCACGTATCTCTTCAACAGGCGATCTAATAGTAGTCACCACACTATCATACATGTCCTTAATCACATCAATATATCATTTTGTCCCCCCTTACTTCTCTAATACCCACTAGATTACATCCTAGGGCACTCTATCATATGTTTTCTCAAGATCGATAAAACTATATGAATATCTCTTTTCTTTTCTCTATACTTTTCTATTACTCTCCTCAAAAGATAAAACACTTCCATTGTTAACCTGCCTGGCACAAATCCAAATTGATTCTCTTACACCTCTGTTATATCTCGCAATCGACATTCCATCACTCTCTCTCACACTTTCATTATATGACACATCAGCTTGATTCTTCTATAGTTGTTGCAATTTTGGACATCACATTTATTCTTATAGATTGGCACTAAAATACTCTACCTCTACTCTTCTAGCATTTTCCTATCAACAAAATATTGCTAAATAATCTAGTCAACCAAGCAATCCCTTTTTTACCCAAACATTTTCAAGCTTCAATAGGAATATCATTAGGCTCTAAAGCTTTATTCAACTTTATCTTCTCAAGTACAATCTCCACTTCAAAGTTTTCTAATCCTACGATAGAACCTGTAGTCTTAGTTTTCCTTATTACTGGTTACTTCCTCCCCTTTTGACCTTTCTCCATGTTCCTCATTTAACTTCTCAAAATAATTCTTCCACCTCTCCTTAATCTCTTCATCATTTACCAACATCTTAGTCCAAAGAGGCATTTGTCCATGGTAAGACCTTACAAGTGACATGCAGTTTTCTTTCTTAGCTAACGTAACATAGGAGTGTGACAATATAGCAGAATCACGCAACTAACACAGCTGTAACTTTTCTACAAATCTATTGAATCAAAAGATTACCAGAAATATAGAGAAAATGAGATAATTCTCTCTCAAAGTATATATAATATATACAAATTGGTTTGCCCTATGGCTTACAAACTTATTTATGGTAGAACTAACCCTAGTTCAACTTAAGCAATAAACTAGAAAATGTAAAGCTTGCTAATAAAGCCTAAATCAAATAAAATACGAAATTTGTCAAAAATATAATGATTCAAGTTAATCTCAATTCTTAAAAATATAATAAAAACTAAGAATGTTGCTAAAAATGAGCCTCAAATAGATTTGTTTAGACCAAGTAATTATGGAAACAAATCTTTCCTAAAATGGCAAAATCAAGCAATTGAGGGCCTAAACAGTGAAATTTGATCGAAATCCATCATACACCATGGCAAAGCGATGGGTGTTGATCATGATACCATTTTCCACGTCCCAACCGAATCTCAAGTTATTCCGAGTCGTGCGATTTCGCATCTACTAGTATTTTACCCTTTGCCCTGTTTGTCCATGAATTCCAAGAACTCTATGACCAAACATTCTGCATTATCAGCCCAAGAGGCTACTCTTTCAGAAATTATTATACTAATTCAGAGCATCACGTACTCATGTGTCTAATCAATGATGCTTGTGATATGTTCATATTATTTTTACTTTTTAAATTATGTAAACACATAATCTTTTAGGATTAGGCTCTCCTTTCCAGTTATTTGGGTTGGAGAGCATTGTTTGGGTCTGTGAAGTCCACCACATATCTCGTTTCAATGATTCGAATTGTTTATTTTATAAAGTCCTTTGTATATATCATTGATAAAAAAAAAAATTAAGTCGATCCGATAATCTAATTTTTTTGAAGACAAATGAGATAAATTGAATAGGTTACGATTATTGTATTAATTTTTTTTTTTTGATTTTTTGTTTTTGTTTTTGAATAATATAAGAACTTACACAATGAATTGTTTAGATCAACGCAACAATACCCAGAGTGGTCTCACATGCCCATACACCACTCTTCAATCCAAATGCATGATTGAAGGGGAGCTCAATCCATCTTTTATTATTAGAGAGATACATTGCCAACCGAATTTTCCAATATTCTTGTCATCTTTACTTGTGCACAGTAAAATAAATAATTATATCAAGTATCTATATTCTAAAAAAAAAAAAAAAAATCTTTTTTTTATACCATATGATATTAGGAGTTAGTAAGTTAGTGTACGAGCACGAAATAATGTTCTCGTATAATCCTGTTGATTAAGTCTGCGCTCCTCCAAACGTCGTCGCTTTACTCCCTGAAAACACAAACGGGAGCTAGCTGGCGGGTGTGTGCCGGATACCTCTCCGATGCCTAAGTTAGCAAATAGACAATGGACAAAAGCTTTGTGTATTTGAGAATCAAAGTTGTGATACTTGTACATAGGTCCTGCTATGAGTTTTTATAGATTCCGTGTGGTACAATCCTAGTAGGACTCTTTTTCTCCAATGTAGAGTCCTCCTAGGAATCAGAAAGGTAATGTTCATCTTTCTACACCTCCCTCACTGCCTAACCAAGTGAGATGGTCATACCGCGGTAATATGACAAACAACCGAGCTATCCCTAGCCCTCAGACAGACTCAGTTCGGTGCGTCCACAAGCGACGCTTAGCTCGGTCACTTTTCAACTACACCTCGGCTCTGAATACCATGACCAAGCTAATTATCACCATTTCGACCGTGGTAACTGTAACCATACTTGGACCAAGCTAACAGCAAGGTCCAATTGTTAAGTCCTTTTCACTACAGCCCATAGATCGGCCCACTACAATATCTGGGCCTAGCTCGACCCTAATGCACATAAAAACTCCCTCTCAATTGCCCCTTAATTCCATCTGCAATGCATGATTTGGGATTACCTGTTACCAGCCGAGCTAAAGGTCCAAAACCAATCGAGCTAAAGCAAGTAGTGCTACTGGGCTCACATTTTACCGAGCTACCGATTTTCCCGGTTAAGAAACGTCTTGTCAATTGCTGTGCACGCTGTTCCGCTTCTCAAGTACATCTGAATCGTTACTTATTTCCATGGACACGTGGCTTGCCTTCACTGGCCATGCACAACTGTCACAGCCGTCTCTGGACCTCGCAAATTTTGAACAATCCTGTCATGACCCGAACACGCCCCCAAGGGTTAAGAACATAACCGGCCAGTAATCATGAGATTACCTACGACCTCAAACCAAACCAAACGTATTTTAACAGAGTTAATGGGGGCCAAACGGAAGCAATTTAAAACTTTGTCTATAGAGCTGTGCTTACATGGCACATCATCACAAACCATACATATGCATATTAATAACTCATAACAAAATATGTACTACACAAGGTTCTGTACATACAGGATCATATAAGTCTAAGTCAACCCAAGAAAGCTATATACAAAGATGCAAAGTCTTCGCCAACATGACAGAATATAAATACATAACAAAAGGGCGACGACGGGTCTCGTGCGTGAGACACAAGGGCTGACTCTCCCAAAACCTTTGTTGTTCCACATAGACTTCACTGGGGCTGGGTTTGGACTTCTCTTGGCTCACCTACAAACACATGAATGAGCGTGAGCGAAAGCCCAGTGAATAATATCAATGAAAGAAGCTATACAGACGATATGTAGAACAACATGCTTCAAACGGCCTTAGGCCCAATTCATATTTCTATTTAACATATATACACAATTTAGGTCAAGTGACTGCGGTTCCAAACAAACTGGCCTTTGGCCCATTCAAACTTTCATTTGTGTCAAAACGGCCTTTGACCCATTTAGATGACAAACTGGCCTTCGGCCTATTCATTTATTTATGTCGAAACGGCCTCTGGCCCATTCATTCATGTCAAAACGGCCTCCGGCCCACCCATTCATGTCAAAACAGCCTCTGGCCCATCCATTCATGCCAAAACGGCCTCTGGCCCATCTATTTATATCAAAACGGCCTCTGGCCCATCCATTCATGCCAAAACGGCCTCTGGCCCACTCATTCATGTCAAAACGGCCTCTAGCCCATCCATTCATGTCAAAACGGCCTCTGGCCCATTCATTCTATTATTCAGATCAGACTGGCATCTGGCCCACTCATTTGGTATAACAAACATTGTCCACCAATCGAATCAATGAACTTATAAAACTTACATAGAAGTAAGCAATTGGACAACAACATATTTTAGATATCTCTGTTAAGATATTACTCATAGTGATTGGTTGGTTGGTTTGCCCTGGAGCTCAACCCTACACATTCTATGAACACAAAAGGGTCACAAACAATTCGATCCGTTCTAAATTCATATTTTCCTCTTTAGGCTTCATTCTTATCTCTTTAACTCAATTACAATGCTCAATGCATGCCTAAGAGTACTTGGAAGTGAAAGAGAACAGAAAATGAAACACATAATGTCTTTTCAAAATTTCAGAAAACAGGGTCCCCGCTCGAGCGTGGACTTCCCCACTCAAGCGGACCCTTGAGACCTGCAAAAGTACTGGATACATCAAAATTACGCTCGAGCGCGAAGTCTGGCGTTCGAGCTGAAGGCCTGTCTACATAGCTCCCCGCTTGAGCGTGAACTTCCCCGCTTGAGCGGACACAATGTCTGCAGAAAAATACTGGGAGCACGAAATTCACGCTCGAGCGAAGGTTTCCCCGCTCGAGCGGACATTAAATTTTCTAGGTTTTCCAGAATATGTTCTTGAGCTTCAATTCAATGTTCAAAGGTTCCAAATGCATGATTTTGGCTCAAACTTCACATATACATATTCTAACATGGTATAAACACCAAATTACAGCACAATGAAGCTCAATTTCACAATTTAATCACATGCATGTCTCAAATTAACTCAAACTCATCACCAACACACTAGATTCAAACATGCAAGACTCAAACTCCCATGATTTGCACTTGCATGTGAAATATACACAATATTCTCAACTTAATTGGTGAAGAGGTGATCAAATACATGGTCATTAATCAAAACTCAACACGGATCATACACATTGTGCTCAAATATGAAAATTCATAGTAATTTCCTACATGCATGCATCTATTGACTTTAAATTCAACAAATACAACTTAATTTCCTTATAATCAAACTAATTCATGTTCTTGACCATTACTCAAACTTGAATTCAAGATCAATCACTTACCTAGAGGCTCAATTTCTCCAATTAATAGCAAATTCTTGAGTATAGCTTTAAGACTTCCAAGCTTCAAGACCAAAACATAGATTTTCTCCCCTCTCTCTCTCTAATTTCGGGTCTCTCCCCTTCTAGAGAGCTAAATCAGGCAAAAGATGAAACAAAGAGAGGAATTGAGTGTGTATTACCCTTTATATAAGGCCCCACTAATTCCAATATAATAATAATAGATAATTGTGCACTAATTCATCAATTTAATTTGATCCGAATAAATTTTCAATCAAATTTCACTGTAGGCTCTAAAAATTACGCTAATCATAATGGCGCAATCAATTTCGGGTTCTGTGGCCGATAAGGCCTTCAATTTAATTTCCAAAGCAGATAATCCAACAGATATTCCTACGGTGAATAGATAAAAATTCAAAACCACATATTTTCACATAATGGCACACAAAATCGTATTAAACACATAGTCATACTCATATTAAGGACCAATTAACATATTACGGAACAGGGATATCACAGTCTTCCCCCTTTCAGGAAGTTTGGTCCTCCAAACTTAATTTACCTTCGTCGGGAAACAAATGTGGATAGCGTAGTCGCATTTCCTCCTCTTTTTCCCATGTAGCATCCGTCCCATAGTGTTCTTTCCATTCCACTTTCACCATTAGGATGGACTTGCTTCTCAATTGTTTCACTTGCCGATCAATGATTCGTTCCGGCCATTCGGCGTATTCCATATTTTCATCAATAGCTACCCGGTAATAATCAATCACATGAAACGGGTCTCGGAGGTAACCCCTCAACATCGACACGTGAAACACGTTATGGATTTGTTCGAATCCCGGTGGCAAAGCAACTCTATAGGCCACTGGGCCAAGCCTTTCCAGAATTTGAAACAGCCCAATGTAACGGGGCGACAGCTTGCCCTTCTTTTCAAACCTGACTTGGCCTTTCATCGGAGAGACACGGATGAATACATGGTCACCAACCTCATACTCAAGAGGTCTTCTTCGAACATCTGCATAATTCTTTTGTCGGTCCTAAGCTGTTTTGAGCCTTTGCCAAATAGTTTTGATCTTCTCAGAAGTATCTTGCACAATTTCAGGCCCAAGTAAAGCTCTATCCCCGACCTCTGTCCAACAAATTGGTGATCTACACCTTCTACCATACAAAGCCTCGTACGATGCCATATTAATGCTGGAATGGAAGCTGTTATTATAAGCAAATTTCGCAAGTGGCAAATAGTCTTCCCAACTCCCCTGAAAATCCAAAGCACACATCCGAAGCATATCTTCCAAAGTCTATATTGTTCGTTCTGATTGCCCATCTGTCTGTGGGTGGAATGCAGTACTGAACCTTAGTTCCGTCCCCATAGCTTCCTGCAAACTCTTCCACAATTTAGATACAAATTTCGGATCTCTATCCGATACAATAGATACCGAAACTCTGTGTAAACGGACGATCTCATCAACATAAATAGTAGCCAATCTATACGCATTAAATGTAGTTTTGACAGGCAGAAAATGTGCAGGTTTAGTCAGTCTATCAACTACAACTCAAATAGAATCCATACCTCAAGAAGTCTGAGGTAGGCCAACAACAAAATCCATAGTCACATGCTCCCACTTCCATTCAGGAATAGGGAGAGATTGCAATAGACCGCTGGGTTTTTGATGTTCAATTTTAACTTGCTGACACTGAAGACATTTGGACACATATTCTACAATCTCTTTCTTCATCTTAGGCCACCAATAGGTCTGTTTCAAATCCCGATACATTTTATTGTTACCTGGATGCATAGCAAATGCGGATTTGTGGGCTTCATCTAAAACCCTCTTCTTTAATTCCGGAATGTTTGGGACGCACATTCGGTTTTGAAACCTCAACACTTCATTTTCAATGCCGAACTCTGCCTTTGGACTTGTCTCAAATTCATCAATCACCTTCTTGAGAAATTCATCCTCTTTTTGTTTCTGTTTAATTTCCTCCATGATTGCCGGCTCGGCTGTAATAGCGGCTATCAATCCGCCCTGTTCACACATTACCACTTCAATTTCAAACTTCTCAAAATCTCGCAAGATCTCTTTATGTTCAGTAAGCAAACAAGCCATACTCCCCGTTGATTTTCTGCTCAAGGCATCAACAACTGTGTTAGCTTTCCCAAGGTGATACTGAATCTCTAAATCATAATCCTTTATTAGTTCTAGCCATCTCCTCTGTCACATATTCAACTCCTTCTGCGTGAAGAAGTATTTCAGACTTTTGTGATCCGTGTAGACTTCACACTTTGCTCCATACAGATAATGCCGCCAGATTTTCAAAGCAAAAACAACTGCAGCCAATTCTAGGTCGTGTTGGATAATTCTTCTCGTGTGGCCTCAACTGTCGGGAGGCGTAAGTAATAACCTTTCCATTCTGCATTAACACACAACCCAAACCTTTATAAAACGCATCACTGAAAATTACAAAATTCTCCGTACCTGAAGGTAGTGTCAAAATTGCTGCAGTGGTCAATCTTGTTTTTAGTTCATGAAAGGCAGCTTCTCTTTCGTTGTTCCATTCAAACGGTTGCCCTTTTCGTGTCAATTGGGTAAGAGGCACAGCTAATTTCGAAAAGTCCTTCACAAACCTCCTGTAGTACCCAGCTAAGCCCATGAAACTAGAGACTTCTGTCACATTTGTCAGTGTAGGCCAATTCACAATTGCCTCTATTTTCTATGGGTCCACTGAAATTCATTCCTTGTTGATCACATGCCTTAAGAAAACAACTTCATCCAACCAAAACTCACATTTCTTTAGTTTAGCAAACAGTTTTCTTTCTCAAAGTATTTGTAGGACAATTCTCAAATGATGTTCATGTTCAAGTGTATCTTTAGAACATATCAAAATGTCATCAATAAAAACCACAACAAATTCTTCAAGGTAGGTTTTAAAAATTCGGTTCATTAAGTCCATAAATGCTGCCGGAGCATTAGTCACTCCAAATGGTATAACAAGAAACTCAAAATGTCCATACCTCGTTCTGAATGCGGTTTTCTCAACATCTTCTGCCTTAACTTTCAGCTGATGATACCCGGACCTCAAATCAATCTTAGAAAACACCTGTAATCCCTACAACTGGTCAAATAGGTCATCAATACGGGGTAGAGGATATTTGTTCTTTATTGTTACCTTGTTCAATTCCCGATAATCAATACACAGGCGTAGGGTTCCATCCTTCTTTTTCACAAATAATGCTGGTGCACCCCAAGGCGAAGTGCTAGGTCGAATAAACCCCTTGTCAAGCAGGTCTTGCAACTGTTCTTTCAATTCTTTCATTTCAGCAGTAGCCATTCTGTAGGGAGTTTTAGAAATGGGCTGGGTGTCTGGCACAGTCTCAATTGTAAACTCTATCTCCCTGTCTACCAATTCCCCTGGTAGTTCATTTGGAAACACATCTGGAAATTCTCTAACAATAGGGATATCATTCAATTCAACATTCACAAATTGTTCAAACAACACATAGCACAAATAACCCTGGCACCCTTTCCTGATCAGTTTACATGCTTTCATTGCAGATATCAAATAAGGTGGAGGCACTACCCCATTACCCACAAACACAATCTCTTTCTATTCTGGTGGTTTAAACACAACCTGTTTTGTCACACAATCGATGGTGGCACAATATTTGGTCAACCAATCCATGCCCAAAATTACATCGAAATGCCTAAAGTTCAAGGGTAACAAATCTACATATAGGATAGCATCCTCAACACGCATATCACAAAACCGGTATATAGATTCACACAATACAGATTCCCCAGATGGAGCAGACATACATAGCAGATATGGCAGTAATTCTAAGGGTCTATTCAGTCTAATGCAAATGCATATGTCACAAAAGAGTGTGTGGATCCGGAGTCAATTAACACAAAAACATCCTGATTACATATAGAAATAGTACCTGAGACGACTGCGCTAGCATTCCGTGTATTGCCCGGAACAAGCGCAAAAACTCTCCCCTGTCTCACGATATCCCTGGTGGTAGCAGATCTCAAAGTATTTCCCGGCTTTGGGATCGATGCAGTGGAACTAGAAGCTATCTTTCCATCATTCTGATTACAATGTCGGGCCATATGCCCTTGTTTCCCACATTTGAAATAGGCCTTTGACACACGGTAACAAACCCCACGGTGCCTTTTGCTACAAATTGCACATGGGTACTGTGTCTCGGGAAGAATTCGATGTATTTGAGGAGCCCGTGTTTTGCTTTTTCAAAAATTTCTTCTTTGAGAAGAAGCTTTGCCTTTTGTTGCCTTTTCATTCTGTCGTTGGCTTAGCCTGTCTAGCTATGTTAGCCTCTGATATGATGGCCCTGTCTAGCACCCCAATGTAGGTTTCTAGTTTCAAGACATTCACTCTTTCTAAAATGTCACTTCGAAGTCCACCTTCAAAATGTCTCGCCTTCTTATAGTCAGTATCAATTACATATGTGGTGCAAACATGGCCAATTCAGTGAATTTGGCCTCATACTCGGCTACAGTCATACTGTCTTGCCTAAGTTCCATGAACTCTGACACTTTCCTATCCCGAACACACTGTGTGAAGTACTTGTCATAGAAGATCTCCAAAAATTTCACCCAGTCAACATCTTTGTGATTCTTACGCATCAACATCCACCATCTTCTTGCCTCGTCTTCTAACATAAAAGTGGCTAGAAGCACTTTCTGGGTCTCCGAGCAAGGGAATACTTCAAACAATTTCTCAATGCCGAGAACCCATGCCTCGACTTTCAACGGATCTAACCCACCATGGAACTGTGGTGGTTTTATCTTCTTGAATTCTTTAGTGAGAGCTATTATCCGATCATCATTCTGATTATTTGGCACGGGTGGTGCCGGAGGTAGAGGTGGCGGATGTGGTTGCTGCCACTGTTGTTGCCACTCCTGTTGCTGTCTCAAAGTTTCTGCCATTTTTTGTATCAGTCTTTCCATTCTGTCTATTCTGGTAGTAGAGGATTCCTCTATCTCATCACCTCTTGTTCTCACCATCTGATTAAACTTGCATTATACTTTATACAAAAGATACACAAGTATGTATATACTAAGGAGCATACATATTCAAACAATTTGTAATGCAAGCAAATCACAAACTTATGGCACATAACTGTTCATATCAAAACATTTAAGCACATTATCGATGCTTCCGAGTTCATACTTATCACATGAATGCATCCTAGATCTTTTCTAGACGCTTATTGCTCATTTGGACAAGTGTGTGAGTTATTAACTCGTGCTCTGATACCACTCTGTCATAACCCGAACCCGCCCCCAAGGGTTAAGGACATAACCGGCCAGTAATCATGAGATTACCTACGGCCTCAAACCAAACCAAACGTATTTTAACAGAGTTAGTGGGGACCAAACGGAAGCAATTTAAAACTTTGTCCATATAGCTGTGCTTACATGGCACATCATCACAAACCATACATATACATATTAATAACTCACAACAAAATATGTACTACACAAGGTTCTGTACATACAGGATCATATAAGTCTAAGTCACCCCAAGAAAGCTATATATAACAGATGCAAAGTCTTCGCCAACATGACAGAATATCAATACATAACAAAAGGGCGACGACGGGTCTCGTGCGTGAGACACAAGGGCTGACTCTCCCAAAACCTTTGTTGTTTCACATAGACTTCACTGGAGCTGGGTTTGGACTTCTCTTGGCTCACCTACAAACACATGAATGAGTATGAGCGAAAGCCCAGTGAATAATATCAACGAAAGAAGCTATACAGACGATATGTAGAACAACATGCTTCAAACGGCCTTAGGCCCAATTCATATTTCTATTTAACATATATACACAATTTAGGTCAAGTGACTGCGGTTCCAAACAAACTGGCCTTTGGCCCATTCAAACTTTCATTTGTGTCAAAACGGCCTTTGGCCCATTCAGATGACAAACTAGCCTTCAGCCCATTCATTTATTTATGTCGAAATGGCCTCTGGCCCATTCATTCATGTCAAAACGGCCTCCGGCCCATCCATTCATGTCAAAATGGCCTCTAGCCCATCCATTCATGCCAAAACGGCCTCTGGCCCATCCATTCATGTCAAAACGGCCTCTGGCCCATCCATTCATGCCAAAACGGCCTCTAGCCCACTCATTCATGTCAAAACGGCCTCTAGCCCATCCATTCATGTCAAAACGGCCTCTGGCCCATTCATTCTATTATTCAGATCAGACTGGCCTCTGGCCCACTCATTTGGTATAGCAAACATTGTCCACCAATCGAATCAATGAACTTATAAAACTTACATAGAAGTAAGTAATTGGACAACAACATATTTCAGATATCTCTTTTAAGATATTACTCACAATGATCGGTTGGTTGGTTTGCCCTGGAGCTCGACCCTACACATTCCATGAACATAAAAGGGGCAAAAACAATTCGATCCGTTCTAAATTCACATTTTCCTCTTTAGGCTTCATTCTTATCTCTTTAACTCAATTACAATACTCAATGCATGCCTAAGAGTACTTGGAAGTGAAAGAGAACAGAAAATGAAACACAGAATGTCTTTTCAAAATTTTAGAAAACAGGGTCCCCGCTCGAGCGTGGACTTCCCCGCTTGAGCGGACCCTTGAGGCCTGCAAAAGTACTGGATACATCAAAATTACGCTTGAGCGTGAAGTCTGGCGCTCGAGCTGAAGGCCTGTCTACATAGCTCCCCGCTTGAGCGTGAACTTCCCCGCTCAAGCGGACACCATGCCTACAGAAAAATACTGGGAGCACGAAATTCACGCTCGAGCGGAGGTTTCCCTGCTCGAGCGGACATCAAATTTTCTGGGTTTTCCAGAACATGTTCTTCAGCTTCAATTCGATGTTCAAAGGTTCCAAATGCATGATTTTGGCTCAAACTTCACATATACATATTCTAACATGGTATAAACACTAAATTACAGCACAATGAAGCTCAATTTCACAATTTAATCACATGCATGTCTCAAATTAACTCAAACTCATCACCAACACACTAGATTCAAACATGCAAGACTCAAACTCCTATGATTTGCACTTGCATGTGAAATATACACAATATTCTCAACTTAATTGGTGAAGAGGTGATCAAATACATGGTCATTAATCAAAACTCAACACAGATCATACACATTGTGCTCAAATATGGAAATTCATAGTAATTTCCTACATGCATGCATCTATGACTTTAAATTCAACAAATAAAACTCAATTTCCTTATAATCAAACTAATTCATGTTCTTGACCATTACTCAAACTTGAATTCAAGATCAATCATCTACCTAGAGGCTCAATTTCTCCAATGAATAGCAAATTCTTGAGTATAGCTTTAAGACTTCTAAGCTTCAAGACCAAAACATAGATTTTCTCCCCTCTCTCTCTCTAATTTTGGGTCTCTCCCCTTCTAGAGAGCTAAATCAGCCAAAATATGAAACAAAGAGAGGAATTGAGTGTGTATTGCCCTTTATATAAGGCCCCACTAATTCCAATATAATAATAATAAATAATTGGGCACTAATTCATCAATTTAATCTAATCTGAATAAATTTTTAATCAAATTTCACCGTAGGCTCTAAAAATTACGCTAATCATAATGGCGCAATCAATTTCGGGTTCTGTGGCCGATAAGGCCTTCAATTTAATTTCCAAAGCAGATAATCCAACAGATATTCCTACGGTGAACAGATAGAAATTCAAAACCACATATTTTCACATAATGGCACACAAAATCGTATTAAGCACATAGTCATACTTATATTAAGGACCAATTAACATATTACGGAACAGGGATATCACAAGTCCCGCCCAAATCTATGCTTTATACAAAAACCCTACTTTTTGAACCAAACACACCACTGTTCATCTTCTTGCACTTGTCCTCTGAGCCTCCATTTTCATGACCATAGCTCCTGTAAAGCTTGTGTTTTCACCGACATCCTTACGGTCTTGATCTCCATCATTTTCTCCCAAAGCTGTAAGTGTTTCTATCCTTTTTCCTTTCCGTTTATTTCATATAGTATAGCAATATATAGCATAGTACATGTATGTTTTTCAAAACACACTAGTATAGTTTTCACACCAATGAGTAGAAACTACTTAGTCCCAAAAACCACATGATAGATCCTCTCTTGGATTTACTAACCGTCTGTAATGTGATGCTTTTGATCCAAAATAACACCACGACCGAGATAGGAACTTGTTTGCCATAGGTGCGTATTTAGATCGAACTGGAAGCCTCACTCAATGACCGAGCTAGAACTTGCAGCCATCCATTGTGTTACGACCGAACTAAAAACCTTCCTACCCAATGACCGAGCCAAAAACTTAGAGCCTCTTCTTAAGTTACGACCAAACTAAGAACGGGCTGCATCCCATTCAACCGTACTAGGGTTTACTTTTATTTATCCTCCGTTTTTAGCCCGACTCAATGATCTGGGCATAACACTTTTTATCTCCACTTTGCAAACTTTGACTAGGTTGGCCAGATACACCTTTGCACGCTTAACCGAGATATTCAACGTCATTTCAACACCGAGCTAGGCCACCGTGCTAATTTATAAACAACTAAAGTTTAAAATGGGTAAATACCGGTTCTTAGTAAACTCTCCTGGGGCTATCGCCGAATTCCGTAAGGACTACAATATTCCTGATGATGTCCATCTTTCATTAGCCGAACTAGATACCACGCCCTGGGGAAAACCGGGCTTTGTTCCCTTTACCGTAATATCCATTGTTGAGGCCGGTCTCCGTTTCCCAGTTCAACCACTTATATGTGAGTTCCTCAGGCAGACTAGGTTATGCCCAACTCAACTCAGCACCAACACTTATCGAATAATAAATGGCATTGCTGAGCTAAACCATCGGCTCGGTCTCAACCTCGGATTGGCCGAGCTATTCCATCAATACTTGCTTAGCCAAAATGATGACGGTTGGATGTATTATTTAAAAGTAAGAAGAGGCCGAGAGAAGATAATTAAAAATACACCGGACAAAGACTTGAACGATGATGATTTTTTTTGGATTTCGAGCAATTTTGAAGACCAAGAAGCCCAGATACTGGGATATAACATAAACTGGAATAAAGGGACTGCCGGTAAGGATTCTTCGGTCCTCTCTTTACCTTGCTGTTCCAGGCTATAACTTTATACCGTGCTAACCGTTGTCTTTCCTTTGTGCAGATTTAAACCAATTAAATCACAGTACTTATACGCAAACCAAGACGCCCTTCGCGCCGCGTTGCGATGCCGTCATTGCGGTTGGGCCGAGCTTCTTAACTTCGAACCGACCTACCGATATAGTGGAAGGAGGAAGGTCAGAGTAACTGACTTTCTTCTGGAACCATCTCCAGAACCGAACCCAAACTTGCCACAAATCAACCTCGTTCCCTTAACCGAAGAGCAAGAAATGGCCAAGCGCCGAGTTGTCCGAGCCCTGATCACTGAGCAAACCTCTACTCCCATTGTCGATGTTCAGATCGAGGTCCCACAAGCCGATCAGACACATGAGGCAGTGGTAGCCCTCCTCTCAGCCTGAGCTACTTCATCCCGGCCAAGCAAACGGCCACGCACACAAAGCCTGAGGGATGAGGACGAGCCCTCCCAAACCGAGCCCCAAGAAACAACAATCTCCCAAGGCCGCAACTGACCTAGCTCTTCGAACCCTCCCTCCCCGTCAGTGTGGGCACCAACAGCCACATTCAGGGGCCAAGCTATTACGGCCTCGGACTCCATCAGCGCCGATAAGGACCATCTGTTGGCCTTCAACCTAGCAAAGAGTGTCTGCCTTCCTGCTGACATGGAGTGGCATGAGGATTTAACCGAGCTGAAGGCTATTCGCTCGGCCTCCAAGTCAATGATTCTGGTAAGCCCCAAAAATCCCCTCAAACTTTGAACATTTATTACGGTCCCAGTGCATTGGTCGTCTCCTAACTACTCCAAATTATGCAAGCCCTGCAAAAGAGCCAAGTAGCTCACAAACGAGTTCTTGAGCTTAGGAAGATGGCACGGTCAGCCGTCGCCGAGGCAGAATCCAAAGCAACCGAGCTGAAAGATGCACAGGCCAAGCTGGCCGAACTAGAAGCTGATAACTCTACGCTTACCGGACTGGTTAGCACGGCGGAGGTTAACAAGCAGAAGGTGTTAGCCGAGAAGAAAGATCATTACTTATGTGAGCTGGCCAAGATGAAGAAGAAGAAAAATCCCGAGTTGGAGGACCTGAAGCAAAAGATACAGGACGCAGAGGACCGGGGTTTTAAGGAAGGAGAAGAGACGTACGTCCAGCAATGCGAGTCTACCAAGGATATATTCTTCAAGTGCGGTTGGAAAGCCGCTGCTGAAAAGCTCAGTTACGGACATGACTCCGACATCTTTCTGAATCCCCCTCTCCACTTCACACCGGGCTACATGGCGGACTATGCCAACGCGGTCTAACAAAAGTTCCTTCAAGAGGGGGAGGAAGATGTCCCTACTCCTAAGAATGCGTCTAACACTCAGCTCGGCCGCCAGTCTGCTTCTCCTACCCCAGTGGACTCCAGCCCACCCTTGCCAACTACGACAAGCGAGGTGCCAACGACCGAGCTCAACCAGGGAACCCAACTCGTGGCCGAGCTACCTTTGGGTGAGGTTCGAGTGGATTTGGACGCTAATTTAGACGATCTGTTTACTTGAATTTTTTCTTTTGAAATTGTAACCAGGCTGAAGCCCCACCTTTTGTAATGCACTTTTAAATCTTGAATGAAATTTGCTCTTTTTTCTTCAACTGTTTGTTCGGTTATACTCTTTGCTCGATTGCCATGACTTAATTTTTATGGCCGAGATAGTCATCTCGGTTCAAGAGCTTTGTAATCTGTTTGTTATATGTTGGTTATTCCTGCCAACCTTCTTCAGCCCAGATCCTTATCTCGGCTGAAGAGAGCTAAATGTTGGTTATTCCTCCCAACCTTCTTCAGTCCAGATCCTTATCTCGGCTGAAGAAAGCTAAATGTTGGTTATTCTTGCCAACCTTCTTCAGCCTAGATCCTTATCTCGGCTGAAGAGAGCTAGGTGTTTGTTATTCCAGCCAACCTTCATCAGCCTAGATCCTTATCTCGACTGAAGAGAGCTAAGTGTTGGTTATTCCAGCCAACCTTCTTCAGTCTAGATCCTGATCTCGGCTGAAGAGAACTAAGTGTTGGTTATTCCAGCCAACCTTCTTCAGCCTAGATCCTGATCTCGGCTGAAGAGAACTACGTGTTGGTTATTCCAGCCAACCTTTCTTCAGCCTAGATTCTGATCTCGGCTAAAGAGAGCTAAGTGTTGGTTATTCCAGCCAACCTTTCTTCAGCCTAGATCCTGATCTTGGCTGAAGAGAGCTAGGTGTTGGTTATTCCAGCCAATCTTCTTTAGCCTAAATCCTGATCTCAGCTGAAGAGAGCTAAGTGTTGGTTATTCCAGCCAACCTTCTTTAGCCTAGATCCTGATCTCGGCTGAAGAGAGCTAAATGTTGGTTATTCCTGCCAACCTTCTTCTGCCTAGATCCTGATCTCGACTGAAGAGAGCTCAATGTTTGGTTATTCCTGCCAAATTTTCTAATTGACCCTTGCTGGCAATGACTGAGAATAACTTTTACAGTAGAAAGAATTATGCTGAAAAGACTACTTGTTTTATTTGAAAAATGGAAAATTACAAATACTTTAAAGTAAAGCTAAAAATAAAATAGTTTGAGATTGGCAGTGTTCCATGGCAGGGGAATAGCTTTGTTGTCTCCATCTTCCAAGTGATATGCCCATTTTCCTGCTAAACCAACCACTTTGTATGGTCTTTCCCAGTTAGGTCCTAACTTGCCATCTCCGGGTACCAAAGTGTTGCCCATTACTTTGCGTAATACCCAATCCCCAATCTTGAATTGCCTCGGATGCACTGTTTTGTTATATTTTCTGGATAACTCCTGCTGGAATGAGGCGATGTGAACTAGAGCTTTTTCCTTTCTCTCTTCTGCCAGGTCAAGTTCCAAGGTTATGGCTTCTCCATTCAAGTCTGAGTCAAAATTTTCACTTCTAATGGTGGGGAGGCCTACTTCCAGTGGGATTACTGCCTCCATGCCATAAGCCAAGGAAAAATGCGTTTCTCTAGTTGACCGCCGAGGTGTGGTACGGTAAGCCCATAAAACATAAAAAAGCTCCTCAGCCCACTTTCCCTTTGCTCTCTCCAACCTTTTCTTCAAACCATCTAAGACGACTTGGTTTGATGCTTCTGCCTGGCCATTCGCTTGAGGGTATGCTGGTGTGAAGTTGTAGAATTCTATCTTGTATTTCTCGCAAAAGCCCCTTAAGATTTTGCTGTCGAACTGAGTGTCATTGTCAAATATTAGAGCCTTGGGTATGCCGAATCGAGTAACGATATTCTGTCAGATGAATTTTTTAACATCTTTCTCCTTTATTGATGCAAGCGCTTCGGCCTCCACCCACTTTGTGAAGTAGTCTGTTGCTGTGAGAAAGAACTTTATGTTGCCTGGTGCTGTTGGAAGTGGGCCCACTATATCCAGGCCCCACATTGCGAAGGGCTATGGGCTAGTTAATGGTAAAAGCTCTCTGGCTAGTTGGTGTATTTAGTGTGCGAACTTCTGACATTTCTCGTACCTCTTGACATACTTCTCAGAGTCTGCTTGCATGTATGGCCACCAATATCCTTATGAGATTGCTCTGTAAGCCAGTGATCTTCCCCCTTGGTGGCTTCCGCATACGCCTTCATGTATCTCGAACAAAAATACCTCGACCTTGCTAGGATGGACACATTTCAAGTAAGGTCCTGTGAAGGATTTTTTGTATAATGCCAATGATGGAGAGAGCCAGAATCACTGTGACTTTGCTCTTATTTTGTTGGCCTCTTTCTTCTCTTCAGGCAAGATGCCGTCTTTTAAGAATACTATAATGGGATCCATTCATGAAGGGCCTAGTTCGGCACAACATACCTCAGCTACTTTGGGTTCTTCAATGCTTGGTCTAGGTAGGAAGTCGATTAGTAATGGATGTAGGATAGATGTATATGCCATTGAAGCAAAACTTACCAGTTCATCTGCGCTACTGTTTTCTTCTCGGCCGATTTGCTCTATCCGCACTACTTCGAACTTCATGATCTCTTTTCTGACTAACTCTTGGTACTTAGCCATCCTTTCATCTTTTGCCTTGTAGTCGCCTGAAATCTGGTTTACTACCAGCTGGGAGTCACTGTAAACCATTAGCTCGGTGGCCTTTATGAAAAATGCTGATTTTAGGCCTGCTAAAAGTGCTTCATACTCCGCCTCATTGTTTAATGCTCGGAAGCCAAGGTTGACTGCTTGTTCCACTATTAGGCCATCTGGTGAGATGAGGACTATGCCTAGTCCTGCACCGTGCCTATTGGATGCTCCATCAACGAAGAGCTTCCACATTTCTCCGGCGAATAGTTTTCAGCAAGTAGAGGGGTCGGATGATGTCTTGGGGTCATGGGTGTTGCTGATGTTTTCTTCCAAGTCCATGGCTGTTGTTGGGGTTTGATCTTCATTATCTAACTGCCTCAAGTCTTTACTTTTTGATGAGTCCTCACTGAGAATAGTATGGTTCGTTCCTTCCTTTTGGTCCTCAAGCCTGCATGGGGGCTACGCTGTTCCCGCGGCACTTTCCCCCCTCACTTCAGTTGTGTTGGTCAAATCGACCGGGAAAATGTGATGACTTCTGGTGTGAACTCAGCCACAAAGTCTGCTAAAGCCTAGGCTTTTATTGCAGTTCTGGGTTAAAACTTGATATCAAACTGCCCCAACTCCACCGCCCATTTCAAGATTCGTCCAGAAAAATCCGCCCTCTCAAACAAGGCTTTAATGGAAAGGCCGTTAAGACGATCATGGTGTGGGCATGGAAATAGTGCGACAACTTTCTTGAAGCCATCATCAAAGCTAATACCAGCTTTTCTAATAGTAGGTACCTTGTTTCAGCGCCCAGCAAGGTTTTGCTAACATAAAAGATAGGTAGGTGTTGGATTCCTTCCGCTCTGACCAACACTGCGCTTACTGCATGCTGTGAAACTGCCAAGTACAAAAAGAACTCTTCTCCTGGCACTAAGGTTACCAACAACGGTGGAGAAGACATGTACTCTTTTAAGCTCTCTAGGGCGCGATCGCATTCTTCATCCCACTCAAATTTGGCCTTCAATGCTTGAAAGAATGGTCGACATTTATCTGATGATCGACTTATGAATCGGTTGAGTGCGGCTGCTAGGCCAGTGAGATGCTGCACCTCTTTGACTGTGTTAGGCCTCTCAAGATCCTGGATTGCTTTGATCTAAGAGGGGTCTGCTTCTATACCTCGGTTGGTCACCAGAAAGCCTAGGAATTTTCCTGATCCTACGCCGAATGCACACTTGGATGCATTTAGACGCAACTTGTTCTTTTTCAGAATTTGGAACATTTCATCTAGGGCCTTGAGATAGTCCTTCTCCTCCTTGCTTTTGACCACCATGTCATCTATGTAAGCCTCCATTGTTCTTCCTAACAATGGTTCAAACATTTTGATGACCATCCGTTGAAATGTAGCCCCTACGTTCTTTAGACCCAAGGGCATGACCTGTAACAATAAAATCCTCTAGGCGTTGTAAATGATGTGACCTCCTGGTCTGGTTCAAACATGGCGATCTGATGGTAACCTCTATACGCATCAAGGAAGTTAAGTCAATTGTGTCCTGCCGTTAGGTCTACCAGTTGGTCTATCCGTGGTAGGGGAAAACTGTCCTTTGGGCATGCCTTGTTGACTGTTTTGTAGTCCACGCAGACACGCCATTTTCCGTTCTTCTTTGGCACTACTATAATATTGGAAATCCACCTGGGATAGTGCACTTCTCTGATGGCTCCTGCCTCCAGCAAGTTTCTCACTTCCTCCGCTACTATCTCCGCGTAGTGGAGCGTCGATCTTCGTGTGCGCTGTATAATTGGTCTGGCAGTTGGGTGGACATTAAGTTGGTGACAGATGAAGTTTGGGTCAATGCCAGGCATGTCGTATGGTGTCCAGGCAAACACTTTGATGTTAGAGGTTTAAGAATTCCATGACCTCTATTCTCTCAGTGCTGGATAAAGACGAGCCGAGTAAAAAGAACTTTTCTGGGTTCTTTTCATCTATCCTTACCTCTACCAGGTCTTCCACTACCTTCTGTTCAGCTGCTTTGTCGACATCTACGAACAGTTCATTGCTCTCTGGCTCTTCCACCATCTGTACGAACCCTTTTGTAGCACGACTTCCATTCACTGTGACGAAACATTGCTTCGACATTATTTGGTCTCCTAAGACTTCTTCAATCATGCCGGTTTCGTTGGGGAACCGTAATGTCTGATGGTAGGTTGATGCTACTGAGCATATGGCATGTAGCCATATCCTTCCTAGGATTATATTGTAAGTGGAAGAGACCTTTAATACCCAGAATTCCACTTGTTTTGTCATGGTTCCTACCTTGACTGGAAGGATTATCTTGCCAACCGGCCACTCTGGCATTGAGTTGAAACCGACAAGGGGAGATGTCGCAGGTACCAAGTCTTTGTCCTCTAATTTCAGCTGTTTGAAGGTCTCATAGTACATTATCTCGCATGAGCTTCCTTGGTCAATCAGAATCCGCTTGATGTCGAAATTCTTGACGTGCAAAGTCACCACCAGCGCGTCATTGTGAGGGCAATGTAGCCTTGCTAGATCCTTTTCTGAGAAGGATATGACGTTCGTAGCCTCTATTCTGTCCTTTTTTTATGGTAGGTTGTGCACTTAATACCTCTTTCAAGTGCTTAGCCTTTTTGATCATCCCCCTGAGTTCACATACCCGTTCAGGTTCGATGATCCCATATATGACGTTGATTACGCTTTTGGGTGGACTGTCGACTGGTATCTCGTTCGGTTTGTTGAGGTCCTGGGGGGTTGGCTGTGTCCCCTCTTCTATGTACTAGTCCAAGTGCCTAGCTGCCACTAACTCCTCCAGATGTTGCCTCAATGGCGTGCAATTTTCAGTGTGATGCCCCTTTTCATCATGGAAGGTGCATCGGGACCTCTCGTCATAGCCTTTTTGTGCCTCTCCCAACTTGGCTGGCCGCCGAACGAATGGTTCATTACATATCTTACTGAGAATCCAGTAGATAGGTTTATTGAATACTGTGGTAATGGCAGTGTGGATTCTTAAGTTCCTTTTTTCTGGGTCTTCTATGTTGGCTTGTCTGCCGCGCCCGTTCCTGTTTAGTTGTTCCACCGTGTTGACTTTTGCTGTAGTCTTTTTATCTGGCATCGCTGTTGTGCCAAATTTTGCTTTAGCACGATCGCTATCTTCCTCTACTTAGATATGTTGATGTACTCTCTCCATTAGGGCCTCCATCGTGAGGGGTGGCATCATTGTTATTAAGTCCCTCAGTTTGTTACCGACTGGTAAACCTCATTTATATTGTGCAATGGCGAGATTGGTAGGGCAATCCCCAATCTGGTTGAAGGTCTCCCAATAGCGACTGTTGTAGGACCTCAATGTTTCCTTTTCGCCCATGTCAATGGAGAGTAGCTGGTCGATCTCCACTAGTGTCTTAGTATTCGTTCTGAACCTAGTCACGAACGCTTCTGCCAACTGTGCCCATGACACTATGCTGCCTTCTAACAGTCTTTTGAACCAGGTTAGACCTAGGTCGCCAAGGCTAGATGGAAACAAGATACACATTAGGGCCTCGTTTTGCCGGTATACTGCCATAACCTGGCGAAAGTGGCTTAAGTAAATGTAGGGGTCTGTCTTCCCTTCATAAGTGGTGAATTTGGGTTGGTGGAAGCCCGAAGGTAGTGGTGCGTTCTCAATTGCCGGAACAAACGGCGAGCTCTGTAACCTTACTAATACCTTGTCGACTGGTTCGTAAGTAAGGCGCGATATTGGCATCCCTACCTCGACACTCCCATGCGTTCTAGGGGCCAATCGCTGCAGGGCTGAAACTCTGCGTGGGTCGTGAGCCCTGGTGTCCTCCTTACACCGGGCCCTTTCCTCGAGCACTGTTCGTAGGTCGGAAGATCTAGGCAACTCCGTGTACCTAGACATCGTCTGGTGCATGTGCGAGGGCCGATAGCTGCTTCCTTCTGTATGCGACCTTTCAATTCTCGTTCTCTCAGACCTGGAGTAACGAGTCCTGGAAGTCCTTGATTGAGTGTTGCCTGTTCTAAGGCTCTTACTTTCTACTTGCGATGGTGTGGTATGTCTGTCACGATCTTCTGAGTGGCGAGGGGGCGTGTTGCCTTTGCGCCCCTCTCCTGTCTCCACCCCTTTTCCCTTTATCTGGCGCTTCATTGTCTCCATGTCCGTAGCCATTCTCCTTATTAATTCGTCTTACACCCTTACGCGATCCTCCAGAACTTGAGGATCCAACCTCCGCCTCTGTCTTTCAGGACTTTGAGAGCGACGGGGACTAGTGCCCCGTCTTTCCCTTGTATCTCTCCAGGAGTTCCGTCGCTAGGGTTCTAATTCTGCCATGGGTGGGACAGAGGGTAAACCTTCGCGCCTCACACCCCCTTCCGAGGTTTGCCCATCAATAGCAGATTACGACAAGTCTTCATTGTGCACCATTGATTTCAACTAGAGAGGAAAACTCGATCAAAAGGTCTTGTTCTTTGTGAAATTCCCACAGACGACGCCAATTGTACGAGCACGAAATAATGTTCTCGTATAATCCTATTGATCAAGTCTGCGCTCCTCCAAACGTCGTCGCTTTACTCCCTGAAAACACAAATGTGAGCTAGCCGGTGCGTGTGTGCCGGATACCTCTCCGATGCCTAAGTCAGCAAATAGACAATGGACAAAAGCTCTGTGTATTTGAGAATCAAAGTTGTGATACCTGTACATAGGTCCTACTATGAGCTTTTATAGATTCCGTGTGGCACAATCCTAGTAGGACTCTTTTTCTCCAATGTAGAGTCCTCCCATGAATCAGAAAGGTAATGCTCATCTTTCTACACCCCCCTCACTGCCTAGCCAAGTGAGATGGTCTTACCGCGGTAATATGACAAACAACCGAGCTATCCCTAGCCCTCAGACAGACTCAGTCCGGTGCGTCCACAAGCGACGCTTAGCTCAGTCACTGTTCAACTACACCTCGGCTCTGAATACTATGACTGAGCTAATTATCACCACTCCGACCGTGGTAACTGCAACCATAATTGGACCGAGCTAACAGCAAGGTCCAATTGCTAAGTCCTTTTCACCACGGCCCATAGATCGGCCTACTACAATGTTTGGGCCTAGCTCGGCCCTAATGCACATAAAAACTCCCTTTCAGTTAGATTATAATAAAGAGTCGCATTCACCTTCTTAGGTCCTAAAAGATAATTACATGGATTATTGAGGCAATTGTCTTGTCTAATTATCTAGAAATTAAGGGAGCGATATTTTTGACTTTTGTGTTTTTATTATCAAATTTTAACTCATAGTCGTTCCCCTAAATTGACCATGAAGAATCAGCCTTCTTGTGGGATGATCTTTTGTAGCTGATTTTTTTGACATTTAGCTATTTTAGCATGATTAATAAAGTTTTATTTGTGACGGATTTTTGGATTTTTAGTAATTTTATAAAAGAAAAAATGAAATAATTACTCTTGTTGGTTTGGATGTAATATTTTGTTTTATTAATTTTTGTAACATTTACACACAAGTCTTAATTTATGAACTTATATTCCATTAAGTCCTAAATTAAGATTTTTTGAACCTTGGAGTCCTATTAAAATTTTAATAATCGGAATTGTCTTTTAAATAATGATTGTTCATCATTTATGATTATTTGTAAAGAAACATGATGATTTGACATTTATTTTGATTTTCAAAACTTTAAAATATCAATTTTCAAATTGAAAAAACTAAAAACAAAATTATGTGCAAAAATAAAATAAAATAACTAATCAGTGTGTTTAGTTTCAATTTTCTGAATTTAATTTTTTTTTTTAGTGAATATTTTTAAAATTTTAAGCAATTTGTTTACTTTTTTAGATGCACCTCACTTAGATGTATCTAAGTAATAAAAACAAAAATTGTACTGAATTTTTTTTTAAAAAAAAATCACAAATATTATACTTTTTAGGGGCATTTACATATAAGTTCTAATTTATAAACTTATACTCTATTAAGTTCTAACTAAAATTTTTTGGACCCTTAAATCCCATTAAATTTTTAATAATTGAAATTGCTTTTCAAATAATGATTATTTATCATTTATGATTACCTATAAAAAGAACATGATGATTTAATATTTATTTTGATTTTCAAACCTTTAAAATATCAACTTTCAAATTAAAAAAACTAAAAGAAAAAATTATGTAAAAAAAAAAAAAACTATTTTTTTTTTGAAAAAATTGATTTTTTTTTTTCAAAATTAAAAATTTTGTATCTATACATGATGATAGAACATTGATGCGCAAAACTAAAAAAAAATAAAAAATTTAAAAACGAAAAAACTGATAATGTTCTCAGTTTTAAAATTGAAAAAAACGGTTAATGTCCTCAATTTTATTAGATAGTTGAATCAAACCAATAAATAGAATGACAAAAACATTTAATCTCATGCTTTGTATTTTTTTATCAGTTAGTGAAACAATTATCTGAAATATTATCATAAAAAATTGATAATTTTCTTAGTTTTAAAAATTGATAAAAACTGATAATATTCTCAGTTTTACTAAATATGATTTATTGGTTCAAAAGATCTTAAATAGGACCTAAGCTACCATAACTTTGTAAATAGGACTTTTAGGTAATTAACTTTACTTTTTAAGTGTATTTATATTAGGTGTATCTAAAAATTAAAAAAATTTCTTAAAATATTAAAAAAAAATCAGTAAAAACAAAAAAAATACTGAAAACGAAAAAGTAAAATTTTTTGAAAAGTGAATTCTAAAAACTGAAACAACTTATGTTTTTTTTTTAAAAAAAAAAGAGGTTTTTTTTTTTAAGGTCCTTGATATTATGATTTTATAGCATAAAGGACATCAAAATTTTTATGATGTCTAAGATCCATCAACAATATTTTCATAATGTCTAAGGTCCCTCAACCTTGATCCAGAGAAATTTCAGTCCAGAGAAAATTGGTGCAGAGAAATTTCAGTCCAGAGAAATTTCAGACCAAATTTCTCTGGAAAATCTAATTATTCTCAGAATTTTATGCAGAGGGAGCCACACATACACCATGCATGTTTTTGGTGAATGTTTGTGCACTGATAATCAAGAAATGTCTTTTTTATCTTGAAGAAGTTTACGAATGATTTTTTTTTTTTCCCCTTCCTTTTTATCACCTGATGCAAGTTCTTCCCAATTCCTAAGAAAAAACAATGTATTGGCTGTAAATTCAAAATTCTTTCTACCATTGTGTTTCGTATACAATTCGTGGCCTTTATATTTCCGCTTCAGTCTTCCATTAATGGGAGAGTTCTGCAACTTCTTCAGCGCCGGATCATGACCATTGTCATCATCTCACGTCACAGAGAAAATTGGTCCAGAGAAATTCTGGGAAGAATTTCTCTGGGCCAACCCAGATAAAATTTAGTTCAAAAACCAGAGAATTTCTCTGGTTTCAACCTAGAGAAAATTCAGTTCAAAAACTAGAGAATTTCTCTGGTTTCAACTTCAAATGAAAAAAAAATTCAATTCACAATTTGGAACCTGGAATGCTTAATTTGGAACCCAGAGAATTTCTCTGGACTAGCATTACTATTGCTTGTGGTGAACCGAACACAACTGCAATTGTTCCAGCATTTTTCCATACAATCGCTAATGCTTAAGCCCGAATTTCAGGAACTAAAGCATCTGTTTCAAACATAGAAGAAGTTGAAATTTTTTCCTTCCCAAAACTCTTAGTCTCCCCGGGCTCTGAAACAGCTGCATCTCCTACAACCAGACATTCCATTTCTTGTTCTTTTGCATCTTGCTTCCTAGATTGATCATCACACTTGTTCATTGTAAGGTACAAATCTAAAGCATCAGGGACAGAAGAGTAGGGAAAGTGTATGAAATAGACTGTAAAAGCTTGACGGAAGAGTAGGGAAAACAGGGGATGATGAATTAAAATGAAATTGAGGGGGTTCAAGAACTTGAAACCCTAGAATGAGAAAGTGTATGAAAGAGGAGGAGGAAGAGGAACCTCGTCGATTATCGCCCTACATGTCCACAATTCCACTTCTTGGAGACCAATTAAGCATTCAACGAACGATGAGAGTGATGATTCATCACCGATTGCATAGCAGCTTTGCAATTGGAGTTTCTTGAGCTGTTTACAACTCCTCCAGAGCCAACTGAGGCCGTAATCACAGTGTTGAATCTCGGACAAACCTAGGGTTTCTAATTGAAGTTCGGTATCGGAGTTTCCGATCGTTGAATCGGTCAAATTGAGTTTGTATGAATCGAACTGTCCAGTGTTGAAGACGATCGAGAGGTCTTTCAGTGAGTGGAAAGAGAGGAGCCAGTGAAACTTTCATCTAATATATGTTTAGAGACCTCAGACATCAAAAAATAATTTTATGGATCTCTTTCATTACGAAAAGTGGGAGAGGGACCCTAGACCGATTTTCCCTAAAAAAAAAATTTAACTTTTTTAGTGCAAAACTGAAAATTTTATGTCTATAAAGGAACATGATGATGGAATATTGATGTGCAAAAATGAAAAAAAAAAAAAAAAAAAAAAAAAACTTTAAAAATGAAAAAAACTGATAATGTTCTCAGTTTTAAAATTGGAAAAAAAATTGATAATGTTCTCAATTTTATTGAATAGTTGAATCAAACAATAAATTAAAGGGCAAAAACGTTTAATCTCATGTTCTGTTTTTTTTTATTATCAGTTAGTGAAATAATTATCTATAACATTACTATGCAAAAATTGATAATATTCTTGATTTTAAAAATTGAGAAAAACTGATAATATTTTCAATTTTACCAAATAGGACTTATTAGTTCAAAAAATCTTAGATAGGATCTGAACTACTATAACATTTGTAAATAGGATTTTTAAGTAATTAATTCATGATTTTTTTAATCTATTTTATCTTTTAATAGATTAATTACTTTTAAATTGATTTATTATTTAATGAAATGGTGAAGCCAACTGCTTTGCTGATATGCTTGCTAGAAACATGAACTTTGTAACTTGACTTTAATATCTATGCAGTTCCATTCCTACCACACCAAAAAAAAAAAATGGCAATTAATTTCTCCTCAATTTGGCATATTGGAAATACACTGTTGAAGACGTACTACTGTCCTTTGGCCCAAAAGAAGATAAATTATATACAGCAGCACCTTATCATGTTTGTGCAAAAGTAAAAACATAGTGTGACCCAGACCTAGGAAAGTTGCTTTTATTATTTTCCTGTCTCTACTTGTTGAGCTGTTCATCTCTTCTCTTTGAAGGATGCAACAATTCAGTTGGAAATACAAATCATAAGTTTTTGAAAAGTACCCAATTTGCATATATAAACATCCCCCTTCTGCATTTATTTGTACTGATTTTTTTTTTTTTTGAATTTTTTTTTTGGGTCAAATAGAGTATTGCGTTGTGTTAATTTGCCAAACTCAATATGAAGTGCTGCTTTTGTGAGGTTTTTCGGCTGTCGTATCTTGAATTAACGAACATTTGTTCAACTTGTGAACATTATAAAGAGAGGCGAATTTCAGTCTATTTGTTTTATCCATTAAGTTAGATCTATCAAACAAGATCTTGGAAGAACAAAACTAAAAAATTTTGCAAAGAAAATTGTAAAATTTCTCTATTTTAAAAATAAAAAAAATAAAAAAACTATGACATCCATACCCATAAATTTTTGCCATTTATGCATGAAAACAGTGACTTTTTATACAAAAATAATTAAATTTTCATAGTTTCTCAAACACACAAAACTAAGAATTCAATATAAAATTTTTGAAGAAAAAGTTGAGAAATTTTATAGAAGAAATTGTGAAATTTTCCCCTTTTTTCATTTTTTTTTTCTTTTTTGAAAGAGAAAATTCTTAATTTTAATAAATTTTCAAAATTTTGATAATTTCTGTCTAGGAATTGTAAAATTATGCAGTTTTTCAAACAAAAAAAATTAAGAAATTTCATTTCTTCTTATATACAAAAATTGAGTAATTTTGCAATTTCTAAGTTTTAAGAAATTATGAAGTTTCTAAAACACAAAAATTATGAAATTTCGCAATGTAGAATTTGCAAAAATTCACACAAAAATTGTGAAATGTCACTGATTCAGAAAAATAAGAAACTAGCTTCAGAAAACAAAATTTCATATCTAAAATTGATCTTGTTTCATAATTCTTCATCGGTAGAGTCCGAAAATATAAATTTAATTAAAAATAAATGTGTACAATTCAAGTTATGACATTTTAAAATTTAAAACAAAAAAAACAACTAACACTAAACAACAAATCAATTCGAATTTTCATTGAAATTTTATAAGCAAGCCTTGACCTATCCATGAGTAATTCAACAGAATATCTTAGGTTAACTTAAAAAAGAGGACCAAATCTACTATAAGACTTATCAACAGGATTTGTCACTAAAAATCCCATTTATTTATGAGAGTTGAATTCAAAATCATAACAATTAAAGTAACAATATTGTCATTGTCAATCAAAGAAATTTTAATAAATTGAGAATCACATTAGGGGGTGTTTGGCAAGTTAGATATTAATTTTTTTTTAGCTAAAATGTTTAAAAAGATAAAATAGGCTAAAATAGTTAATAAGATAAAATATTACATAAAATTCATAATCATTTTACTTTTTCTCTCACAAACATCACATCCAACTATAAAATAATCCAATTATCTTCCTAATCATAAAAATTCTAACCTATTAAAATAATTAAAAATTAAAATAACCTACTAAAATGATAACTTCTCAAACACCCACTACATATGCCTTGGCTTTGTGTTGGATCTGATGATCAAAGAAGTGCTAAAAAGATGTATCAATAATCCAGAATCCTAGCTCACAGCCAACTATCTCTGATCTTTACAAATTCGAGATGATAAACACCATCTCCAATCGTATATTAAATTTAAATTTAAATTTAATAAAAAATGATTCTTTTTTCAACTTTATGATGTCATTAAATTGGTATCAAATTTAATTTTTACTTTTCTTTTATTAAATTGAGGACTAATATGTCTTTTATCAAATCAATAATCATTGGTGTTAGATTTTCACCATCGAATATACCTTAGATGTTTTTTGAGATGACCATCTCAAGGCAAAAGTTTGTAAAAAAATTACACAAGAAGAAAAATTGTGAAAAATTTGCATTGGTTGGTTGACCAGCCAGACATTCGCTCGATCATCCGCCCAGTCGACTGATGGTTTGACGATGTTACAAAACCCTCTATTGGAACACTTGATATCAAAAAGAGTTTTTTTTATCAATTTTTACTCAAATTTAATTAAAAAAAATTGATACATCATTAAAGATGCCCTAATGTGTTAAATTTAAGGGCTGGGCTTCCCTCTAATCCGTGATTGGACTGGAGAATACTGTTGGGCCTGTAGGGGTCCATTACAGGTCTTTTTTCGATAATCCAAACCATTCAATATGTAGAACTCCTCGAGTATTATATATTATAACAAATCACGTTGATAATATCGATAACTATTTCATCAGATTAGATTTCTTTCAACCATTTATTTTTTCATCATCTATTTTTTTTATACAAAATTGATTTGATCACTTAACTATCGATATCCGATTAAAGTAATTTTTTACAGACATATAATACTCGACGAGTTCTACACATTGACAGTTCAAATTATCGAAACGATACCCATAATAAACCTTTATAATTTTAGCAGTATCTTCTAATCCGATTATAGATGGGGGGTAAGCAATCCCCAAATTTAAAACACATTTTGTACGGCAATGTTGTCTTTAGTAATTCACACTTATCTTCAACAAAAATATGTACCTTGTGTCGGATTCTCGGTCTGCAAGATTGTCAAAAAGCATGGGAAATTCCTCGCAGCTCGAAAAAGTGTGGCACGAATGGCTCGAAAATAATCTCTTGCCGGTAAGAGATTATTTTTTTGCCTATAAAAATAATCTCTTACCGATAAGAGATTATTTTTGAGCCATTCGAGCCGTGATATTCGAGCTACGTAACAGTGCCGCAAAAAGCATGTGCATTTCATGTGCAGGTATTATCATCACTTCACCACTGAAAGGCGGATTGGATTGGGTTTTTGATTATTTTAATAAAAAAAAGATAAAATAAGTTTTTTAATAATAAGATAAAATATTATATTAAATTTATAATTATTATATTTTTTTTCTTATAAAAATTAAAAAAATTAAGAAGTCTTTTTCAAACGAGACTTTTTAGGCTCAGGCTAAAATAATTAAAAAGTTAAAAAGTCAAAAAATCAACCCACTTTCGAAACGAATCCAATATATTAATTAATATATCAATATATATATAATATTATTATTTTAAAATTATGGATTCTATTCATTATATAAATTATATAGACTTAAAATCTCTAAAATTATGTTATATCATTCGTTAATACATTAATTAATATATTAATTGATAAGTATAACTTTATTCAAATACTAGAGGGGAAATTACAAATTAGTTGGCTCTTCTGAATAATTACAAATTTATGAAAAAAATTTATGACTCTAAGGCCTTTTTTGGGGATAATAAAAATAAATTGTTTATTGATTTATTTCTATCACATTATCTTTTTACTTTTTTACACGTCTTTTTGTAATAAGTAAAAAAAATCAATTTACTAATCAAATAATGAAAATTCTTCATGATACATTTCATAATATTTTTTCATAATTCGTAATATTATTCATAATAATATTACAATGATATTAAACCATCACAATAATATTAAATTAATGAGAGATAAGATTTGTCCATTTTAATCCTTTTTTGGGGGGTTCACTTTTTATTAACCAATAACACCGTGTAAAATGATGTTACCATTATACTCTATATTTTTTCTACATCGCACATGACCAGAGAATGGCCTTTGAAATTAAACTAAAAGCAAAATTGGGTTTGTATTTTGATATAATTTTATTTATTTATTTTCGTAAGTTGAAAGTCTATAATCCAAAAAATTATTTTATTTATTAATTTTTCTTAATTAGAAACTAATTTAATGAAAATAAAAACAACCACTCATTACATAATTATCATCCAAACACATAATAAAAATTAATTTGGTAAAATAAATAAATAAATAATGTGTTAAAGATTTATTAATTTTACATAATTTTATCTTTAGTGGGTAGAAATAATTTTTAAAAATTTAAAAATATTTTTTTAACATTTATTTTTATCAAATTTGTTTATATTTTATCAAATTGACGATTTTGCCCTTGAAATTAAGCAACGGTATCTTCAATTGTCTTTATTTGGAACAAGATTCAAAATTTAGGGTCAAATGTGTTACAATTAAAAAGTCAATGATTAAATTGACACAAATCTCAAACTATAAGAACTGTTAGAATTAATTTATTTGGTCATTCTTATACCCTCCCAATTAAAAACGTGAAGGAATAATCACTGTTGAAGATTACTTATTCTTTATTATCAAAGATCTTTCGTAAGTTGTTTATTTCTTTTTATTATGGGTCTATTTCTTATTGATATGATTTAGTTTGGGGTTGCGGGTGGTATGAATTGTTGAATATTCTTTATTACATTTTTTTTTATGAGAAGAAAATTCCGTTGAGAAATAGTTGCCAAATGACATTTACAGAGTTCATTCATCAAAAATTATACACCAAACAAAGTAAAAACATTACAAGAAGTGCAAATGCAAAAATTATGAAATTATTCAGACGTACAACAGTGTTCATGCTCATACAACAACGTAGAGTCGATCATAAGAATTTGGCGTTAGAGCATATCTGAAATAAATCATAGATAACAATCACAGAGTGTGTAAGTTACAGTCAAGCACCAATAGACTTCAAGAAACAACCAAAAACCCAAAAAACAAAGCAAAATAAGAAAAAGTTAGATCTCAGACCTAACACAGCCAGACCTGTGGAGGCGGGCCAGATTCGAGCAGATCTAATATTCTTTATTACATGCTCAAGCTAAAATTACTTTCTCAGGTGAAGTAGAAATATTATCTCAACATTTCATACTAATCTTATATTCTTGCTCAATCAAAAATAGAAGAAAAATGAAGCATATAACAAAAAGAAAGCCTAAGTGATTAGACAAACGGTCTGGATTTCAAGTTTTACCACCTATTCGTTGCATTGTATCTTCTTAAAAAATAAATAAATATATAAATCTTAATATAATGTCGTACTTGATCAAAATTATAATTAACAACTTTTCTTTGTTAAATACTCTTAACGCATAGTTGCTAAATTTGGAAGAGGAATTCTTGATAAAATCTATTCTTCTAATTTTTGATCTTATAACTTTTTTAGGATACCAATGCTCCCGCTCTCATTGAATTATTTATTATTATTATTTCTTTTTTGATGAAAAATCAAAATTTCTAATTCCAAATTTCCTAGTTGGAACTAGGGATGGTAATGGATAATCTATCCTGTGGGTATCCATGGAGACCCAACCGAAATACATTAGTTTTTTCCTTTTTTTCTTATCCATTGGGTAGGGTAATGATATTCTTTAAATATCCACAGGGGATGGGTCGGGGATGGATACCCACTAATTTCCCCATATGTTTTTTTTTTTTTTTTAAATTTTTAATTTTTAAGATTCACAACCAAATCTAAATATATATTCAATCTTTTTTCTTTTATTTATTTATTTATTTTTAAGGTTCACAACTTTTTTTTTTTTTTTAAGGTTCACAACCATTTTTTTTATTTTTTATTTTTAAGATTCACCACCGAAGCTAAATATATATTCAATCTTTTTTCTTTTGTTTTTTTTTATTTTAATTTTGTTTTTTTTTAAGATTCACAATCAAAGCTAAATATACATTCAATCTTATTTTATTTTATTTTGGCTCAACAACAAAATCAAATACACATTAATTAACATTGTCACATTATTCTTATCAAATTTTATGCATATCTAGAATTTTTAAAATTTATTTAGAAAAATTCTATTCCTACAAAAAAATTCCATCTTCTTTTTTAATTTTATGTATCTCCTTCTCCTCTCTATTAATAAATCTTCGATAATCTGAAGGTGAGTTATTGCTCTCGTTTCCATCTTCTTCTTCTTCTTCTTTTAAAAAATTTTTATTTGCATTTATAGAATGAATTTTCTTATTTTAATATCTCCTGCAATTGTTTTATTGGATTTCTCTCTCATTTGATGGTAGCTTTAGATTGAATTTCTCAATTTTCATCTTAACTAACGATCACCTTTATTAAAATTTTATACATTTTTGTCTTCAATTTTCATGTTTTGGTTATGATTAATTGTGCGTTTTTAATCGATAGTCACAATCTTGTCACCGCTAGATTGTCGTCATCGCAAATCACTATTGCTATAGTGAGAGGATGAGAGAGAGTGAGAATTAGAACTCTAATTGCCAACAGAGTAGTGAAAACATATGGAGAAATTATTTTCTGATGTATCCAAAAAAAAAAAATATGGGGAAATTAGTGGGTACCCATCCCCGGTTGAGATTTAAAGAACATCACTTACTCTACCCGACGAACAAGAAAAAAGGGGAAACCCAAGTATTTGGGTTGGGTCTCCATGGATACCCACATGGTAGGTTATCCATTGCCATCCCTACTCTATTGACAATTTTAGTTCTAATTTTCACTCTCTCTCATCCTCTCACTACAACAACAACGATTTGCGATGACGACAATCTAGCGGTGACAAGATTGTGATCGTCGATCAAAAACGCGCAATTAATCATAACCAAAACATGGAAATTGAAAACAAAATTATACAAAATTTCAATTAATGTGATCACTAATTAAGATGAAAATTGGAAAATTCAATCTAAGATTACCATCAAATCAGAAAGAAATCCAATAAAAAAATTATAGGAGATATTGAAACAAGAAAATTCATTCTATAAATGCAAATAATTTTTTTGTTTAAAAAGAAGAAGAAGAAGAAGATGGAAACAAGAGCAATAATTCACTTTCAGATTATCGAAGATCAATTAATAAAGAGGAGAAGGAGATACATAAAATTAAAAAAGAAAATGGAATTTTTTTTTTTTTTTTGTAGGAATAGAATTTTTCTAAATAAATTTAAAAAATTCTAGATATACATAAAATTTGACAATAATAATGTGACAATGTTAATTAATGTGTATTTGATTTTGTTGTTGAGCTAAATCAAATAAAATAAGATTGAATGTATATTTAGCTTTGGTTGTGAATCTTAAAAAAAATAAAAATAAAAAATTGAATGTATATTTAGTTTTGGTTAAGATTGAATTTTTCGAAATAAAATTTAAAAATTCTAGATATACATAAAATTTGACGAGAATAATGTGACAATGTTAATTAATGTGTATTTGATTTTGTTGTTGAGCCAAATAAAATAAAATAAGATTGAATATATATTTAGCTTTGGCTGTGAATTTTAAAAATATATATATATAAAAAAAAAAAAAAGTTGTCAACCTTAAAAAAAAAAAAAAGTTGTCAACCTTAAAAAAAAAAAATTAAAAAAAAATATTGAATGTATATTTAGGGGTGTTTTGGGAAGTTGGTAAAAAGCTGGCTTTTGGCTTTTTACTAAGTTTTTTGGCTTTTTTGAAAGTGATTTGGGAAGTTGGTAAAAAGCTGGCTTTTTTGATTTTTGGTTTAATATTTTTTAAAGTGTCACATCATTCCAAAATGACTAAAATATCCTTACTTTTTGATTTTTGAATTAATTAATTAAAATTTTCTAGAGGATAATTTGATAAATTTGGGGGTGGCGTTTTTTGGTCTTCCCAAATGAGAGTTGGGGCGTTTTTAGCAACTTGGAGTTTTTGGCAACACACACAAAAAGCTGCGTTTTTGGTGTGTTGCCAAAACAGCACTTAGTTTTGATTGTGAATCTTAAAAATAAAAAAATAAAAAAAAGGGGGGGTCAAGTTGGGTTGGGGAATATCCAAACCCATTAGGAGATGGGGAGAGTAGTATCCATGGGAAATGGGGAATGAGGAATGAGAAAAAATAATTATAGGGGAATGGGGATGGACAATTAATATCCATCTTATTAACTCCCATTGCCATCCCTTGTTAGAACAATCATGAATATATAATTCCATTCAAAATAACAAACTCAAAAAATGAATTTCAAATTGATTCACATTAATTACAAAACTTCTCGTATTGAGTATCAATTATGTCTTATAAAAGAACTAACCGGAGGAAGGGTTATTGCTGTGCTAAAAGCACAGTAGTAACTGTTGTGTCTCAATTTGAGGTATATTATGGGATTATTTTTATGATATAAACCGCTCATTTTGTAGGGTTTGTTGAGTACTCTATGCTTACCAAAAATCATATTAATCGGATATCAATAACTATATGATCGATAACCAAAAAGAATAAACAATAAGTTTTTTTTTGAGAAATAACATAAAAAATATGCAATTCAATCATATAGTTATTGATATTCGATTAATATAATTTTTGGTAGGCATAAAGTAATCAACTAACCCTATGAAATGAACGGTTCAGATTATAAAAATAAATCCATAATGTACTTCAAATTAAAACACAACAGTCATTATTGTGCGAAAAGCACAACAGTGGCCCCCAATTCCATCCAAGATGCCTTTTTAATGCCTTTCAATCATTGATTATGATCTTATAATGCCAGAATTTAATTTGTTTAAAGATTTTATTAATGTGTGCTTGCCGCGACATATTAAAAAAATTTAAAAGATTATATATTCAACATTGTACATTGCACATGAAATAATGTACAATATTTTAAAACTTCTTTTAACATATATTGTGATGGTATAAGTTAACAAGACTATTTTAATGCCTACCAATCATTGATTAAAACTTAATTTATTGAATTACATTTGTGTTACCCTTCATTCTAAAAGAAAAATTGCTTGAGAGTTTTAATTGAGCACCCCTAAGTACCCCTAATGATGTGGAATTGATCACTCCTTACTCATCCTTTTTCCCTCTATCTCTCTCTCTATTCTCTCTCTTCCATCTCATTTGAGGTGAGAATATGAATAATATATTAGATGAATGAAGCACCACTTTTTTATAAATGTAAGTGCCAATATCCCTTTTTTAATGCATATATCAATCATTGATTAAAACTTTTCGTTTGGAGTCTAAATATTTTAATCAAAAAATTAAATAATCATTATAAATTATTATATCACTCTATTTACTTTGTGGTTTTGTGATATTTTGAAAAGTTGGTAAAAAATTAATTTTTTTTTGACTTTTTGATGACTTTTTTGTGTAAAAAAACTAGTTTTTTTGTATTTTTTTGTGACTTTTTTGTGTAAAAAAATAAAAAAACCAAAAAATTGACTTTTTCAATAAGTTTTCAAAATGCCCCTTTATTATATATATATTTTTATAAAAAATTAAAAAATTATTAAAATATATTCTCAAAAATTAAAGTCTAAGGCCATGCCCTTAATCTCTATTATTTTACAATACTTTTCTATGTTGAAAAGTAACAATGTTGATAGGCGCACATCACAAATCACTTCTAACAGTGACATATGAATGGAATCAAACTTTGTGAACAGAGGAGAACCATTAACAATGAAAGCAATGGCCCGCCTCACAACAAAAAGGCAAATCCAAGTTGCGAGCACACCTATCTTCTCCCATGCAAATCCCACTTGATAAAATAATATATAGTCTTATAATAACTCCAAGTGGCCAAAAGGTATACAGAATCAGATGCAGGCAAATAAAAGGTTGTTGAAATCCCAATTTTGTCCTTTCAACATAGAGATTTTGACAAAAAGTAGCAGTGTCATTTCATCATGAGGGTGCCCAATTGTGTACATTACAAAAATATGAAAAGCTCAATCACTTTCAATAACAAATAATAATTCATAAAAATCAAATCATGTTTCATTTTACAACTTTTCTACCATGTCAATGGATGAGGACTACAGAAGCCACTAGAAAGTGTGAAAACTAAGGCTATGTTTGATTTAACTCTTGAAACATGACTTCATCCTTATGTTTTAATATTTTATTTGGTTTAAATTTTTAAAAATTAATTTTAATGTCACATTTCAAAACTTATTTGAGAGTATGTTTCACGGAGGAGAGAATTTTTTAATTTTAAATTTTGAAAAGAGCGGATTGGATCTATCCGATCGTCCGCCGGGATATCTTTCCGGATGTTCGGCCGATCGTCAAGTTGGTTGACCGGAATAGTACTTTTATTTTCTTTCTTCTTTTTTTTTTTTCAATTGGCACCTGTTATTTGAAAAAAAAATAATTTGTTTTTGATATTTTTTAAATATAGAAATTATTTTTTTAGACCAAAATGACAAATTATTTGGCCATTTATTTAAAATTAACAAAAACAAAATTACATAAAAATTAATTTGTCAGAGCAATTTTTAAAAAATAAAAAATATTTTTAAACAAAACAATTAAAAAAAATTTCCAACCAAATATACAATCAAAAGTAATTTTAAAACACTAGCTAGATATTTTTTTGACAAAAAATAATATATATATTTTTTAATATTTTAAATAAAATATATATTTGGAATTTTTTAAATTTTTTTAATAAAAAATTATTATTTTAATAATTATTTTTTTGAATTGAAATTTAAAAAGAGTTTGATTATGGGTGTTTGGAAAGTGGGTTTTTATCGTCAGGTTGGTTGATCGGAATAGCACTTTTATTTTATTTATTTATTTATTTTTTCAATTGGCACCTGTTATTTGAAGAAAAAAAAATTGTTTTAGATATTTTTTAAATATAGAAATTATTTTTTTAGACCAAAATGACAAATTATTTGGCCATTTATTTAAAATTAACAAAAAAAAATTACATAAAAATTAATTGTCCCAACAATTTTTAAAAAATAAAAAACATTTTTAAACAAAACAATTAAAAAAAAATTTAACCAAATATACAACCAAAAGTAATTTTAAAACACTAGCTAGATATTTTTTTGACAAAAAATAATATATATTTTTTAATATTTTAAATAAGAATATATATTTGGAATTTTTTAAATTTTTTTAATAAAAAATTATTATTTTAATAATTATTTTTTTGAATTGAATTTTAAAAAGAGTTTGATTATAAGTTTTGAATAGAATTTTTAATAGAGTTTTGAGTTGCGTGATTGGTTATGAGTTATATGTTTTTTAATTAACTTTTAAAAATTCTTTTCAAAACTCATAATTAAACAATTTTTCTCATTTCAAAAATTCAAAACTTAATTAAAAATTCAATTCAAAACTATTTTTAAAACTCATAACTAAACAAATTTTCTCTTTTCAAATCATAATTCAAAAATTCACAAACTCAAAATACAACTCTATTTTAAAATCATAATTCTAAAACTAGACCAAACGTAAAATTTGTTTGGAAAGTGACTATTTAATTAATTTTTTATTTTGTTCATTAATTATTATTTTTTAAAATAAAAATAATTTGATTAATTAATTATTAATGTCTAGTCAATCTTTTTTGGTATAGATGATGCGTTCAATAAATTCTACAAAATAAAAATTTAGATTGTGGAGAGACACTACTAGACATTTAATTGGCTTGCCTAACTATAATCAATTCAATCTCTTTATATTGTGTTTAGTTAGAAGGTTTAGAAAAAGATTTAAAAATAAAAAGAAAAAATATGTGGAAAAATAGGTAAAATATAAATATATTTTATTTATTTTTTCTCTTTTCATTTTCTAATTCCTTTCTAAATTATTTAATCAAATACAGCGTTAAAAAATGCAACAAAATGATTGTGTCCACCAAATAATAACGGCATATAATCATTGTTTAGGAAAATATGATAAAATAATCACATATTGTCAACTGGCACACAAGCACATTAAAATTTTGATCCGATAATTTTTTGGGAAATTTGAAAAAATAATCTTATACCTCCTACTTATCAAGCGATTATAGTCCGTCCCGCCCATACTTTGCGTTATATTCCGGGGAGGGAAAATCAAGGATGGGTTAATATTCGCTATGTTTGGCATGAACGGTTTGTGGTAAAATAGTTATAAAATGGTAAAATATATTAAAAAGTTAATAAGATAAAATGTTATATCCAAACAGGGCCGGTCCTGGACATAGGGCCCTCAAAATAGACCCAAAAAAGAGTCCCCTCCTATTATTGTTTAGTGTAATATATTAGGTATGTTTTAAGTCTCAAAAAAATTAAAGAAGATCCAAATTAACTTAAAATAAATTGACTCATTAAAAAATTAAAAGGCCCATTCAAAATTAAAAGGGCCTATTCTCTTTCCCTATTTAATTCCTAACCCTAACTCTTAATTCAATTTTCTCAAAAATTTGAGAGAAGCGGCACAACAGAGCACTAACGAATTTCTCAAGAATTCAGAGCAACAACACAGCATAGGTAGATCTTTTTTTCTATTCAATTAATTCAATATTTGTCTTGTCTTTTGCTCAATTAATTCAACTAGATTATGCAAGTACGATTGATTTATTTGCTTCTAAAAATGCAAGAAGAGCGAAGATCAAGTGATACTTATTAGTAGTTGTAATATAATGTTAAGTATTTTTTGTGATTTTGACACAAATTTTTTGTCCTTTACCTTAAAAAAAAAATTCGTTGAATGAAAAAAAAAATATGTGAAGGACCCCAAATGATCTAATGATATTTATTAATTGATTATCAACTTTGGACTCCGAAAATCTCAGGGTCGGACCTGCATCCAAACCATAATCATTTCATTTTTTTTCTCTTATAAAAGTTTAAAAAAACCAAAAAATCCATCCCAAACAAAGCTTTTTAGCCCTATGCTAAAATAACCAGAAAATCAAAAAGTCAACTCACATCCCAAATGAATACATTATAATCTTAAGAATTACAGTGTTTATAAAAACAAGAGATTATATGGTATGTTATGAATAATAATTTATAAGTGAAGAGACTAAAAGATGTAATATGAGAAATAAAGAATAAAATTGAGTGTTTAGTCATATTATATTTCAAAAAATTAAAGTATATAAATATTATATATATATATATATATATTATGTTTAATAGAGTGCTTATGCTATAAATCTAAATTTAAATTTTTTTGTTCAAAGGTTTATGTGGTAAAATGTTAAGTCCATAAGGACAATCTTTTGTGAAATAACCAAACTACCTTATTCTCCATTCGTGATAGCTAGAGTTGTACTCGTGTTTTGTTTTTGTGGATCCTCTACGCGTCTATTTGTTCAAATTCCATTCTCTTCATAAATCAAACCCATTTTTCTCTTTCCTCCATCTTTCTCTCTCTATCTATTTCTCTCTATCTATTCCTCCGTCACTCTATAAAATTACTCAATTGGTGTATTCTTCGAAGACAAAAAGATCAAGACTTCCGTCGATGGTGGTCTCGTTACTTCCGACGAATAAAGGTCGCCTTCTCCTCTTGTGGTTGTGGCGATGATGTTAATGGGGCTACCAAAAGCTACTCAAGCCCAATTGACCCCCGTCAGTAGATCTCTCAAATCGAATCCTAGTTAGTGTTGATAATGACCTCGAAGTCAGGGTGATCATCGTTGGTTGTCTCTAATCCAATGAAATGAACCGAAATCGAAACAACCAACAGATCAAACAGATTATAAACTCCAACTTTTCAAAACTCAAATAGATCCGACACCAAAACCCCTAACTCAAATAGATTAGATCTCCCAAATTTTCAAAATACCAAATCCCCCAAGTTTTGCAGAACCCAAAAATGCGAGAAATGAGAGAAAATAAAATAAAATAAGAGAAAAGAAATGGCTCAAGTAACAAGGCTCAATCTTCAAATAAGGGCGGTAGGATATCATTTTGCCTTTGTTTTCTTTGTTGGGCTCCATTTATGGCGTTTCTCAATCGCAATTGGAAGAGACAAAAAAGAAAACATTTTAGAACACTTTATCTATCTCTTTCTCTCTCTATATCTCATCGTTTCTCTCTCTCTCTCTCTCTCTCTCTCTCTCTCTTCTCCTTTACAAAGCCAAAACCCATCTTAACAGATATGATTTATTTGATCTATCTTTGTATAAAACCAATGCTTGTCCTTATTGTTAGATTATACTAGAGGATTGTGGATGATCTTGACCTGGGATTTTTTTTTTTTTTTTATCTCGATTATTCTTTTTTTTCTTTGTTGTTGTTGTTCTTGAGAAACATATTGCAAATAAACAGATAAAAAAAAAAAGATCTAATTGTCTGGAGAGAGAAAGAGAGTAAGAAAGAGTTGAATAGATAGTAGGCTTGTGGAGAAAAATAGAGAATGTGTGTTGAGTCTTGAATAGATAGATTTTCAACAGATAAATATTTTAACAAATAATTTCAACAAATAGAATTTTTAAAAAGTAGAATTTCAATAGATAGATAGATTTTTGAACAGATAATTTCAACAGATAGGAATTTCAACAAATAGATTTTTTGAACAAATAATTTCAACAGATAGATTTTTTTAAACAATTTGAAGAGATAGATTAAAAAAAATTATATAAAATGATAAAATTGGAAAGAAAATATCATTGAAAACAACAAAAGGGACTTCATACCACAATGTTTCACACGTGTCCTTCTTACTAAAAACAATTATCTACGTAATCTTGAGATTAGATTTATCAATAATTTTCTCTATCATGTATATATATATACATTATTAAAAGTAATGTTTTTCCCGTGCTTAGGTGGCATATTATAAGGGTTTATTTTTTTTTTTAAAGAGAGCCATGCCAATATGTATTTTCTTAATTACATATAGAGTTCTACACAAACTTAAACCTAATTTCAATTATACTAATTTTACCTATTTTATATGGACTTTATTTGACAAATATTTATTTTTCATATATTTTTCATGGTAAATTGAATTAATTCACAAACCCAATAATTTTGCATTTTAGGTTTTTCTTCTTAATTCTTTCAAAAGTATTAGGATTTTTTTTAATACTAAATTGCTTTTTTTTATTTTTTTTTTTTTAAATTTCTTTCTTATCTTCCTGTGCATTATTCTATACTCAATACCAATTCTATATTGTAGATTTTTTGATTAAATTTTATAGTGATTCTATATATTAAATTAACATCATATTACAGATGATTAATCACTTTACACATTGAGATGTATCTATTGTTTAGATGTTGTCATTATTTTTTCTTTTTTGGTTTAAATGTTATTATGTTATTCTTTCTTGATTAGTCATTGTTGAATTTCTTTTATGTAGTTGATATTTTAATTTAATTAAAAGTGTTTATTTTATAATCTTATAATTAATATATATATATACATATATATATATATATCATATAAAATCATTATATGATAATCCAATTACAACATATTTATATTTAATTTTCTTAATAAATTTTATATAATTTATATTTTTACATATTTTTATTTTCCAAATGAATATAAAAGAAAATTAAATAGTTAGAATTACTTTTAATTTTATATTACTAATTCTTCTTCTAATTTAACTATTATTTTTTAGAGTAAATTATTTATAAGTCCTATTTGGAAGACTTATACAAAATATGATCTTATGAAGAAACTTATAACCCAATAGATCCTGTGGTTTTTTTTTGGACACATCTACCCCCAATCTTAATTAATTAATAACTTGATTAATGATAATATCATATATGAAAAATCTAATATTACCATATATTGTGATCATATCTATATGGTTAGAAATTTGAAATTCAAAATAACGTAATTAATGGCAATACTATATATAGAAATCTAATGTTATCATAGATTGTGATTATATCTATATAGTTAGAAATTTGAAATTCAAAATGACTTAATTAATGGCAATACCATATATGGGAAATCTAATGTTACCATAGATTGTGATCATATCTATGTGGTTGGAAATTTGAAATTCAAAACGTAAAAGTAACATGTAACATCACAAACCCAATGTGACATTTCCAAACCCAACGTGACATTTGCGTATGTTTATGAAATTCAAAATAACTTGATTAATGTCAATACCATATATGAGAAATCTAATGTTATCATAGATTGTGATTACATTTATATGGTTGGAAATTTAAAATTCAAAACATAAATATAACATGTAACATCTCAAACCCAACATGACATTTTGAAACTCAATGTGACATTCTCATATGCTTCTCATCCCAAACCCAACGTAAATGTAACACGTAACATCCCAAAGCTACCATAACATTCCCATATGCTTCTCATCCCAAACCCAACGTGACATTTGTTGAATTATGAATAATGTAACCTCTTAAATGTAACATATAACATCCCAACCCAACCAATGTATTGAACCACCATCACCCCCAACCCATCGTAACTTTAACATCGAGCGATGAAATTCAATCCACATTCAATTACAAACCCAAATTCCCGATAATTTTGTGTAACGTACTGTGACATGTATGTAAACATTGATTATAACAAAGTCATGATACACATTCAAACACATATACAACCGAACAAACACACAAATGTCATCTATTGCATGGTATATGTGGATTAACGTTACACACTAAATGTAACATGCATCGCAACATGATCATCCAGGTCCCAATGTATAATTGTCATCCTACGACGTGTTTCACATTCGACATCCAATTAACAACCAAAACCAAATACCCCCTACTCAACTCTTGGACGCATACACATCACCTTATACATCAAACATATCAAAACGCATCAACGATCACAACGAACAATCCACACTTCAACAAACAATAACAAACTTCAAAAAAAAAAAAAAAAAAAAAAAACCTCTTCTCCTCAACCGATTGAAGTCAAAATCTGTAGAATAAATCAACACACAATCCTCAAACTTCATCATATCATTGACTATATTCACATCCATTTAAGCAACATTTTGAAAATGCATTAGAATCCTGCGATTAAGGCAAAAAAAACTTGCACGGTCATTGCCTGTAAACTTGTCTTTCCTAAAAGCCTTCCTAAACGTGATATGATGAACGAGAAAATAAGGTACAATATGGAAACAAATTAGGGGTATAATAGTATACTAATATCATTTATTTACAACTCATAGGACTTTATAGGACACATTCCTATTTAAATAGGATTTCAAACTCTAAAAAAATATTCATAAGATTTCACATTAAATAAGTTTTCCAAATAGGATTTATAAATAATTTTACCTTATTTTTAATATCAAAATGAGTATTATTGTACTATTTTATAATTTAATATATATCATATAATATTGTTATATAATAATTACACTTTTATAATACGATAGAACTAAAATTATCAAAATACATAAATAATTTAACTAAAATATATATATATATATATATAAGTATTCATGTATTAATTTTATAGAACGATAGTACCAATATTATCAAATAAATAATTAAAATTATATTTTAATTTTAAATTAAAATTAAAATTATTTTTTTGTAACACATATTATATCATTAAATATTGTTTAAAAATAAAAATAACACGTATATTGTATAGATCAATTACTAGTTTAATAAATATAATCCAGAGATGGGGATGGGGAGAGAAAATTTCATTACCGACTTCTTATCGAGGTAGGAAAATTCGTATGAGATGGGGTCGGCAAGGCAAGGAAATAGAGAAATTGTCATTCTTCACATAACACATGATCATCTTATCTACAAAATAAAAAAATAAAAAAATAAAAAAATAAAAAAATTGTATGTCTTATTACTATTTAAAAAAAAAAAAAAGAAGGAAAGTTACGAAACAAAAATTCAGAATTTGATCTTCATAATAAAATAAATTCTGAGTTTTTAATTCTGTCAATTTAAATTTAAAATTTTTGATTTATTTTCAATCTAAATTATTTGTTTATTTTTATTAAGTAAATTGACGAAAAAAAGTATTTTAGCATTAAACTTAATGTAAATATACATAAAATATCTAAAATATTATTTTTCATTGAGTTTAATGACTAAAATATATTTTTCTGTTGAGTTTACTTAGCAAAAATATATAAATGATTTAGATTGAAAATAAATTAAAATATTAGATTTAAATTGATAAAATTAAAAAAGAAAAATTAGTAAAACATCCCTATCCAACTTTGTATAGTATGGGAGGTTCAAGATTTTTTTTTATTAGCTAGTCCCTTAACATTTTTACAGAAAAAATTTGAGGCCTCGTTTGAGAACCAGTCCGTTTAGCTAAAAAGCCAAAAAGCCAACAATCCATACCAAAAAGTCAAAGATTCTCTTTTCTCTCTACTTTTTGCACATCTTTTCGTAAAAAGTTAAAAAGTCATCCCAAACATACTATTTTTTTGTAGCTTATATTTTAGCCAAATAGCCAAAAAGTTACTAAATTAGCCTGTTCCCAAACGAGGCCTAGGGAAATTTTGTCCGATTCAGAAAAATTTCGCTCGACTAAAAGAAATTTCGGCTCCAACTCAGAGAAATTTCAAAATTTCAGTCCCAATTCAGAGAAATTTCAAAATTTCTCTAAGTCAAGTAAAATTTTTCCAAATCGATTTTTTCTCTGTAGAAATATTGAGGAACTTTAACTACTATAAAAATATTATATATCATTTATCTTATAAAATTTTAATATCATGAACCTTAAAAAAATTTCCAATTAAAAAATTATGATTTATTTTATTACAATAATTAAATTCTGATTTTTTTTTATAAGACTTTTGTTTAATATATATATACACTACGTGCACTATAAGTTAAACTTACTAATTATTACCTATTATTATTCCCCTTATTTGGTTTCAATTGTTTGGATTCATTTTTTAAAAAATTAAAATTTTTTATTTTTCATATTTTCTTTTGTTTTTATTGAATTTTTAAAATATTTTAAGTAATTTTTTTTAATTTTTAGATACACCTAATATAAATACACTTAAAAAGTATAAAATTTGTGAAAAAAATCTTTGAAAAGTTAACTAAATACCCAAAAATAAAATAAAATAAAATAAAAATTCAGTACATTTTTATATTTTTGTGTATTTATTAATTTTTTATAAATATTTTATTTTTGAAAATATATCTAAAGTGCATCTAAAAAATAAAAAATATATTTAAGGTTTTAAAAATATTCACTAAAAATAGAAAAATATATAAAAACCTTAATTTTTATAAAATTAGATTTAAAAAATTAAAACCTGTTTATTTTCTTAAAAACTTGGGACTAGTGGTTGAGTTTATTCTGTGCATAGGATAAGAAAAATAAAATGAAAATCTAGAAAACAAAAGTTGTGGCTGCAAATTGCCTATCAGTTTCTAGTATATCCCCCACTCCATCAACCAATCCCCCCTCTCCTCTCCTGTCCTCTTTCTCCCCCTCCACTTCTCTTCTCTCTCTGCAGTGAAGGGTCCTTTTGGTTGCCATTGTCAATAAACTCAACCCCAAATTACAAGGCAAAATAGACTCACCCATTGTCAATAAACTCAACCCCAAATTACAAGGCAAAATAGACTCACCCAAAAACTGGGAAAACAAAGTAAACCCACAAGATAAGTGTACAATAACATATATTTGTCTCTTGCTCACTCCCCAAAATCCTCTCCTAAAATACAAGATTAATCACAATCCCCTGCTATCATATCTCTCTCTCTGAGAGAGAGAGAGAGAGAGAGAGAGAGAGAGAGAGAGAGATTATACATATAGTTCAAAGTGAGTGTTTTTGGATTTGGGCTTTGGTTTTTGGCAAAATTGGAAGATGTCAGGAGGTGGGTGTAGCATAGTATGGTTCAGGAGAGATCTGAGGGTAGAAGATAACCCAGCACTGGCTGCAGGAGTGAGGGCAGGGGCAGTGGTTGCAGTGTTCATATGGGCACCTGAAGAAGAAGGCCGCTACTACCCGGGTAGGGTCTCTAGGTGGTGGCTCAAGCACAGTTTGGCTTACCTTGATTCATCTTTGAAGAGCCTTGGTACCTCTCTCATCACCAAGAGATCTACTGATACTGTCTCTACTCTCCTTGAGGTTGTCAAATCTACTGGTGCTACTCAGCTCTTCTTCAATCACCTATATGGTCAGTCCCAAATTTCTCTTATGGATCATCTTGAACATGAAAATTGACCTTTAATTAATTTACTTGGTTTTCTTTGTGTACATTTTGGGCATTTGTTTAGTCAAATTTAATTACTTCATGATATTTTAATTCGATTTTCTCTTCTTGCCTTGAAATCTGAGACTTTAGGTTTTATATTCTTGTTATTTGTTTATTTCCCAAATTTTGTTAATTCCAAGATTGTTGCTTATGATGATCCTTGGGTAGATTCGAGTAGTATCTTCTAAACAATAATTGCTTCTTTTCTTTCTCTCTCTTTCCTTTTTTAATTGATTGATTTGCTTCAATGGTTCTGTTTGGTGTCCCTGATAAAAAAATAAGATTATTGGAGGAGTTGAGGGAGGGTTGCTTTTAGTTTTTAATTTCTTATTATTGACTTTAAGCTTGAAAGCTTTGAAGAAGATGAACCAAACGGGCCCAATATCTACTTTTTGTTTTGAGCTTTGATCATAATTTTGGGAATCTAGAATGGCAAAGTGTTTTTTACATGTATATATGATAATTGTGCCCATCTCAAACTAGTTGGGATTAGGGCTTGTGGAGTTGACTATGGTGGTCGTTCCATTGTTACTTCCATCTAGATTAATCAGTTCCTCTTGTTAACCTGTGAATATCTTAATTTAATTTAATTTAATATCTTAATTAAATTTTAGCTGAAATATGTTAAATCTATAATTTATTTGAAACTTGAGGTTTTTCTGATTTCCCAAGCTGTTGATTAGCAAATAAAAGTTAGTCTTGCCATTTTATGTCTACGTCTCAATTACATTTCCTTTTTCCTGTTGCTTTAGATCCCTTTTCGCTCGATAGGGATCACAGGGCAAAGGAGGTTTTAACTGCTCAAGGCATAGCCGTGCGTACCTACAATGCGGATTTGCTCTATGAACCTTGGGAAGTTCATGATGACCAGGGTCTCCCTTTCACGACCTTTGCAGCTTTTTGGGAGAGATGCCTTAGCATGCCTTATGATCCTGAGGCTCCACTTCTCCCACCTAAGAGGATTACCTCAGGTGTGTTTTTCTTCTAGTATTCTTCTGTAACATTCTTCTCTGTATTAACTAGACTGTCATATTTCATTAAATTCATTTGTTATAGAGATTGACTAAGATTCAAAATAAATTCACTAAAATTATTGTCTTCGAAACTAGAAAAATTATGATTGCTAGACATTTTGGATTATGGATTACTGTGTACACTGTATTATGCTTTACTAGTGTAAATCAACATTAATTTTCTTTAATTGAACATCCTTCAATCAGAGAATCAAGCTAGTTGGTGAGGTTTAGCATATATATATATATATATATTTTTTTTTTTTGATGACCCAACAATATCCATCACAAGTGATAACTCAGATTCTAATATTTTGTTTGGATCAAAATCCATTGTACTTTAATATTTAAGCAGTTTGACCTAAGAAATATGTTCAGGCAACAGTCTCAGAACCTAGCAACTCAGCCAAAGTATCTATTTGCATCCATAATTTTATGACTTAACAGTTGATGGGAATCATAAGAAAAATCAGATCCCATAATAAACTGACAATTGCTAAATGAACTTTTTAGAGACAAAGTAAATGAAAACAACCCGTAATGAGTGTTTTACTTCACTAGACATAAAACTATAATATTTCAGAGGTCTTAAGAGCATAATACTGAATTTTTAGCTTTCCCAGTAAGTTTTTAGTGGTTGGTAATTCTACCGAAGAAACAATAATCGAAAGGCTCATAAGATCCCCAACAAGAACTGGATTTCCTAAAGATGCATGAGCATTAGGGACTGTATGCACAGCTGTCCAATGCAAAGGAGATGATGACACACAAAGTTTACAGGGGATAGTACGAAAAACTAGCAGACCAACTATTAACAATGCATATATATTCCTTATGGATTGTTAAATGATTAAATAAGGATGAACTATATTTTTTTAACAGTATTAATAAACATGATATCCTCCTTGGTTACTACAACAAAGGGTTTTCCCTTTTTTTTATTTTTTTTGCCTTGTGGAGGTTTTAGTGGGTGGGGAAACGAGAGTTTGCTAATCCCTAAATCAGATTTTTTTTTTTCCCCGTTGTACCACTACAAATATTGTGATGAAGGGCTGGAGTTGGTTATTGGGAGGTTGGCAGCATAATTGAAACATTTCCAAGTCAGGATAATCGGTTTTGTTTTAGTTATTGAAACATTTTTATTTGTCTCACTATATGGCTTTCTATACTTCTGATTCTTCTGGTATGTTTTTCTCTCCATATTCCAACTTTTTTAAAGTAACATGTGGGCTATATGGTGGTTAAAAATAAAATAAAATAAAAATTGGTGGATTTGGTTGACGCAGTAACTATTTGATGTTGTTTAGTGGAAATAAAAGCTTTCTTTTATATAGTAACGGCTACAAACATACAACAGAAATTCAAAATAATCCTGTTAATGAGTTAATAGATTTCAGGATGGAAAAATGTGTAGTTATGTGTAATCTAGCATCTATATGTTTACTCTTGTAAGGTACTTCAACCCATTACTTAATGATTTTTCGAATAACTGCTCTCCCTCATTTTGCTTACACAATTTGTACTGACTTGCATTGCTCACATCCATTCAGGTGATGTTTTTAGATGCCCTTCAGACACACTAGTATTCGAGGATGAATCAGAGAAAGGAAGCAATGCACTTCTTGCTCGAGCATGGTCACCTGGGTGGAGCAATGCCAACAAGGCATTAACTGCCTTCATTAACGGACCACTTATTGAGTACTCCATGAACCGTAGAAAGGCTGATAGTGCTACAACCTCGTTTCTCTCTCCCCATTTACATTTTGGGGAAGTAAGTGTCCGCAAGGTTTTTCATCTCGTTTGCATTAAGCAAGTTCTGTGGGCTAATGAAGGGAACAAAGCTGGTGAAGAGAGTGTCAATTTGTTCCTGAAGTCCATTGGTCTAAGGGAATATTCAAGATACATGAGTTTCAACCACCCTCACAGCCACGAAAGGCCTCTTCTTGGGCACCTAAAGTTTTTTCCTTGGGTCGTGGATGAGGGGTATTTTAAGGCGTGGAGACAAGGTAGGACTGGCTATCCGTTGGTGGATGCTGGGATGAGAGAGTTGTGGGCCACAGGTTGGTTACATGATCGAATAAGAGTCGTCGTGTCTAGTTTCTTTGTGAAGGTTTTGCAGCTTCCATGGAGATGGGGGATGAAGTATTTCTGGGATACCTTATTAGATGCGGATCTCGAGAGTGATGCTCTTGGTTGGCAGTATATATCTGGTACTCTTCCTGATGGTCGTGAGCTTGATCGTATTGATAACCCACAGGTAGTGTGTGTTTTTTATTTTTTTTAAAATTAATTTGGTTTACTTTATGTTTGGTTTTGTGACTCTTCTTTAAGTTGGGGATACACCAACACATGTTTTCCAAATCACTATAACTGAAATGTGCTCTATTTTCATACTTTAGCTACCCTATGAATGGGACATGCCAGCAGCATTTGTGACTTAACCCATCAATAGCCTTGATCCTAAGTTTATTGCATTCTATTAATGATAAGATGATCAAACCATCACCTACAATTTTTTGTGGTCTATGCTTTTATTTATTTATTTTTTTCTTGATGAAAATTTATTGAAGATTAAGAGTGTCTGGAGATTATGTCCCACTGAACTCATCGTGGTAGGGGCTGTGAAGCCTGCTTATGAGGTCTTGGGTTCAAACCCCCACCCTCCCTCCCCCTCCCCCTCCCCCTCCCCCTCCTGGCCTCAAATAAAAAATAAAATAATAAAGATTATCTCCCACTTTGTGCAACCAATGGATGAAACTCGACTGTGTTTAAATTCTAAGATGAAAAATTTAGAGAATTTCTGTTTGGTTGTATTGTAGCAATTCTTTAATCCACTTGAAATCTTTACTGTTCTGTAATAGATGAAACTTAACGGTGTTGGGATTATCAAACATACTGTGATTTTAACATGCCTGTCACTGTCAGGATGGTTTTATTGTGCTATTTCAGTATTATGGCTTTATTTGATACTTTTCTTGTACATCGCAGTTCCAAATTCACAGAGTTTACACTGTTTGTCAAAAATAATAAAATAACTAAACGAAAGAACATTATAGAATGTCAGATGAAAGTCTTGGGTTTGTATTGCAAGTTTCTTTTGTTAATACAGTTTTTCTCCAAACATCTTCCTTTGTTACTAATTTGTGTAACTTAATTCTCAGATCTTATGAAAAAAGTTGGGATAAGTAAACCAAGAGTTTAATTATTTGAATTTTTTTATTTATTATGTGATAAAAAATGTCAGCAGAGTGGAGTTTCATATTTACTCATTGGTTTTTTGCAGTTTGAGGGTTACAAATTCGACCCAAATGGAGAGTATGTACGCCGGTGGCTGCCTGAACTTGCTAGACTGCCTACTGAATGGATACACCACCCTTGGAATGCACCAGAATCCGTACTCCAAGCTGCTGGAATTGAGCTCGGCTCCAACTATCCTCTTCCCATTGTAGAAATAGACGCAGCAAAAGCCCGGTTGCAAGAAGCACTTTCACAGATGTGGCAACATGAAGCAGCTTCAAGAGCAGCACTCGAGAATGGAACTGAAGAAGGGCTCGGAGAATCCGAAGCATTGCCTGTTGCATTCCCTTCTGACATACAAATGGACGTCGACGTCCATGAACCTGCAAGGAACAACAACCCTACAATGGCCCGACGGCATGAGGATCAGATGGTCCCCAGCATGACTTCTTCATTGTTAAGGGTTGAAGAGGAAGAAGTTTCTCTTGATCTCAGAAATCGTGCAACAGACAGTAGAGCTGAAGTGCCAACGAATGTCAATGTAAATCAAGAACCGAGGAGAGAAGTACTAAACCAAGGTGTTATGCAATTGCAAACAGTCCGAAACAATGCAACTCCGCCACAATTTAACATTAGAATAGGTCTGCAAAATGCTGAAGATTCCATGGCAGAATCTTCAAGTAATAGTAGTAGGAGAGAAAGGGACGGAGGCGTAGTTCCCGTGTGGTCTCCCGCGGCTTCTAGTTACTCGGAGCAGTTTGTGGGTGAAGAAAATGGGATTGGAACTAGTTCATCTTTCTTGCAGAGGCATCCACAGTCTCACCAACTAATGAACTGGAGGCGGCTTTCTCAAACTGGGTAAACTAACAATAGTCCTGTTTGGTGTAGTTTTTTGCAAGCTGAAAGCTGATAATCAAAAAATATAAGCTAAGTTCCCAATAATCAGTTTTTTTCAGCTTATATAAATTATTTCTGCTTCTTAAGTTGTAAGCAGAAGTATAATGAAGTCATTTTTCTTATTGTTTCCTCAGACCCTGTTACTAAGAAAGCTGTTCACTTCTTGAAATATCCTGTATATGTAGGACGAGAATTTTCATTGTTCAAATGAATAACTGTCTCCACTACTATGCCTAACTAAATAAGTGTCATCACAGATAAAATTCAGAATGTGCTTCATTCATTACTGTGACTAGAACTGTCACTGTTACTCGAACTATGAATGTTTTTATCCCTATCATTTCTCTTTGGATCTTCACTGTCACTAGTCTAAAAAATTCTAAATTTTATGCTTGTAAACAGGTAATGTTTCTGCATTACAACACAAGAAGCCGGGAGATGGAGAATTCATGATCATACCATGGAGATATTTATTGACCCGGTCTGACCTGTCCAGCGGTTGGCCTCCACTGTATATGAGATTTCAAATTGGTGCAGGCTCGTCGTGTCTATCCTCTTTTGTCTGTATCCTGTTGTACCATATTTGTAGCTCTGCTGTATAGTGAATGTTCTCATAAGGGGAGAGAATAGAGATTAGGGATCTGTGATCCTCCAATGAACTCAAGTTTGTGCTTTTTCATTTTTATGAAGTAAACAATTATGCAATCATGTTCATATAATCACTTTTTTTCTTGCCTTGTCACATAATCCATGGAGGCATCGGTTTAAAGAAGTATGTTTTCTTGGGGATTATATATATACTAGTTTGAGAGCCTACAATTTGCGCTCTGTTCTGGCTTTTAGTACGATAAAAAAAAAAAATAATAATAATATAATAATGAAAAAACTAACAATAAATTTATTTGGGTGGACACGAAAAATATTTTTCAGACTAATATCTTAGCAATGCTACCATATTATCACTTCCACTTACTCCGCCACACCACCACTACTACCAGTAGCGGTTCAAGATTTTTGAAAGACTAAATATCAAAATGAGACCTTATCAAATGAACACTTTGAAAAGTTAGGCCTTTGGTGATAATTCTTTTTGAAATTTTTTCGTGGGTTTTGGGAGACAGTTTAAGTGACTTAATAGTTGAGCCACCTCTAACTACGACACGATCACAATCACCACCATCATTTTCACCTCCACCACCTCACCATCACCTCCACTGTCCATCCACCACACCACCACTAGTACCACCACTAGAGGTAGCAATCAAACATAAGAATGTATTTTATGAAAAGTGAGTTTTGAAAAATGTTTTCCGTATCTGGTGAAAGAAACAGTGTGTTAACTTTGCATTTGGAATTTCTTGTTTGAGTGCCGCAAAATTTATATATCCTGTTCTATAATTGCAATAATTAACTAGAATTGTTTAGGGAAGACTATATATCAATGTATCTTTATAAAAATAATTACAAACCAATGAAAAACTTTATTAACATTAATAATTAAAGTTGTAAGTTTTTGAATGATTTTGTAATTATTTTTTGAAAGTAATCTGAATTGTAATTTTCCCTCGTTTTTGCTTGGAAATCTCATCGATGAAACATCAATTGAGTTTAAAATATATATATTTTTATATATAAGTACACACTAAAATTGAAAGAGTACACACTGAAACTGGGAGGTCCTCTGTGGAATCTCTCTCTCACACAGAGTCGTAAGGTCCTATCTCTGGACATAAACTGCAGCAGAAAATGGGAAATAAAATATACAGCCTTTCTTCCTTCCCAAATTCTCTAGAGAAATTTCATAGGCATCATTCTACATTTCCACCATGCCCTTTTCAGTGGTTTTGATAAATTTCCTTCATGGAATGAATTCTTTCTATGGCTCGTCATATAGATCATTGTACAAGCTTTTGCTTGTCTCCTTGGATTTCTCTATCTCGGGTTGGCGTAGAAGACTGTATGCCAAGGCTGCAGCCATGGCTCCAAGGATAGGGGATGCAACATAGACCCATAGATTCTTATAAACGCCAGAAATGACTGCTGCACCTATACTCCTCGCGGGGTTCATTGAAGCTCCGGTGATTGGCCTGTAAAATTGAGAGCAAGATTGTTGTTTTTCAATGGTGATCAAATGGTAGTGATGATGATAAATGTTGAAATGTCTTCTATGTTGGTGTGAAGATTATTATGGGAGTTGAATTACCCAGCAACGAGACTGTTAAACGCCACCGTAGCTCCTATTGCAATTCCAGCGAACCCTTGGTTCTGTTTTTATCAGTTGGAAGTTAGTAGCTTTCAGTATTGCAATAAGGGCATGACTGTAGATCAAAGTTTCAATGAAAAATAAAATAAAATAGTTATCAAATTCAACCCATCTTCTCCATTCGTCAAATCAACAAAAATTTAGATGAAAATTGTGAACCCGTCTCTAGTATATACATATATGGCACCTGTTGTGAAGAACATACCGCTCTATGATCAGAGGCAACACCAGAGATGGTGAACATGAGGAAGAAAGAGATGATGAACTCCAAAATAACAGCTTGAAGATCAGTTGTTGAACTTGAATATTGAGTCACCGTTGGGCGCATATCGACAGCTTGATCATTGAACAGTACTCTGAGGGTGAGGCATGCTAGTGTTGCACCCAACAACTGTGCCAAAACATACATTGGCACCTGCAGGAGGACATTTCCAGGCATCATCTAAATGGACAAAAATGTCAAATGATGTGTGTGAATTGAAGGTGCTTCATTCATGTAATATCTAACTAGTCATAGATTTTCCATGCTTTTGAGATCAAAGAAACTTCCAGGCTTCATCTGTTTTGCATTCCATGCAAAAGTGGTCACTTTTTGTGTGTTGCAAATGAACCGAGCTGCTCATTATTAGCTCAAGCACAACTCATTTAAACCTCATTTGAGCTCGACTTATTTGCTAAGTGAACAAATTCAAGCCAAAATTTTAAAATACCTAAATAATTAATTGAGACCGAGGTTGAGCAAACCCAAGCTCAAGTCAAATGGACTCATGAACATAAGGATATATAATTTAATAATTATTTTTAATAATAGATAAATATATTATTGTTATTATTATCTTATTTCTATATTTAAGTTTAGTGTTTGTGCAAATTTATATATTTGATTGATGAATTTTATTAATAATATGAGCATTCTTTTGTTTTTGCCCATAATCTTCTCTTTTTTATCTTAATATCTTAATATGCATATTAATGTAAATTTCAATTTTATTTTCAAACTCCAGCTCTAACTCTGCTCGTTTATGTAATCAAGTTTAACTAGAGCTAAGCTCTACAAACTTGATCTCGACTAATTTTGAGAGAGCCAAGCTTGAACACGTCAAAACTCAACTCTGATGAGTGCTTTACTGACCAGAGACGACCATAGACCTCAGTGGTCTTGTGAGTGGTTGATAAACTGGCTTGACTTGCTTGCAATCCCATATATATATGTGTACTTCAAAATGCTACACAAGCTAGATTCTATCTCTGAATCTCCCCTGTCCTCTTTGGACATCCGGAAAGAGTATCCCCTGCCCATCTCATGCAATGGAGAAGTTATTTAGTGATTTTGAAATAATGCTCCACAGCATACATCTTATAACATGTGTGGTGTTCTCCTAAAAAACAATACTAAAGTGATGAGTCCATTGTTTTTAACTAATAAAATAAAAGAATCTTACTTGTATCAAAGGAAATTTTTGGGCAGCAGCAAAGGCAATGGTGACTGCAGGGTTGACATGGGCACCAGAGATGTGGCCTAGTGTGTATATAACTACCATTAGAACCAAACCCCACAACATTGCTATGCCCACAATGGTAAGTGTCTTTTCTCTATCAACTAAAGCTGCCCCACAACCAATAAATACAAGAATATAGGTGCCCATAAGCTCTGCAACAATCTGTTTAACAAGGAATCAAAATAATACTATGTTGTTAGTAGTTGTAGAATGAATCTGATCTATAAATTTCAAATTTTGAATATTGTTACGATACATAGCGTTCTTGTAAATAAGATAGTTATGATGACAGAGTTTATGACCTTTTGGAAGGTATTAGGAGGAGGTGTGATGGTCATGGTTGGTTCTTGGTGATGTCTAGGCTTTGCTTCTTCCATGATGGAGTATTCAGTGGGCAGGTCATGTTTAGGGGAAGGGCTAATGACAACAATTGAAGGTGTGTCACCCATTACTGCTTTGGAAAACTAAGGCCTACAATGAAAGTCTGTTGCCTCTTGCTAATGCTTTTATAGTGGTGTTTAGCCTTATAAGTAGTAGTAGGCTAGTAGGCTACTAGGAACCCTAATACTAGAGTTATAGAGATTTTTATAATAATTTCTTTTGAATAGGTAATTTTTAATCATTTCGAATTCGGCAATTTTACTAATAAGTAACATTTATCGGTATAAAACAATTAAGAATAATTTTAAGAAAAATGTTTGAGATTCCTTAAAAGAATTTCATAATTTTAATTCACAGTGATATGGTAGGACTAGTGTTAACTTTTAATTTGTAATATATTCCATCATTTAGGATCCAACTCGCTTATCATATCATTACATGTAAATTTTGTAATCTAAATTATGAGTCACTATCATTTTTCTAATTTCAGTGGACATATGCTACAGACTTACAATTTAAGTCTAAGAATTCAGTCACAGTGATATGTTTAGGTATTAAGGCTTTACATTGTAACAAATCAAATGTCAAAACATAATATGTCATTTCATTATGAATAAAATTTTGAGACTTAAATTGTGAGTCAATTTTTTTTTTCTAATTTCAATGACATGTTACAACTATTGTAAAAAAAATTATAGTAAGATGTTTCAAAAACTCAACTCTAAGAATTTGTCAGAACTCATGCCAAATTATGATATTGTAAAATATTGTGTCAAATTTGAGACAAAAATTGGCAATTGCTAAAATGTGACAACTCTTTCTCTCTATTTCTTATGCTGATTGAGGCTAACAAATGACATTTCTATTTAACATTTGTGTGAGGAAAATAGAAACAATCAATTGAAGTAAGATTGTGAAATTATGAGTTTTCCATGGCAAAAATGGTAAAACCATTCAAAAAAAACTGTAATTTATCATAGCTGACCTATTCAAAGACAATTATTGGGAATCATGTGAGGTCACAAAATGTGCCACACAACAGAACAAATTTCAATTGAAAATTCCATGTGTTGCAAGGGGAAAGTGTATGTTACTAAAAACAGAGTTGGATTGTAGGACTCTAAAAATCTCAAATGAAAACCTCATTTAAGATTCTATTTTTCAGATTCTCAGCCGGCCTTTTCAAATGTAAATGAAGTAATGGGGAAGAATTTAGTAGCTGGTGTCAATTGTTGCGGCTAGTTGATGGCTCCTACAAGTTGGAATTTGGACCGATTCAATTCGAGCAGCCGAAGTCTAACTTGAAAAAATTTAAGATTTAGATTATGTTTGGTAAGTGATTATTTTAGCCTAATAGTGATGACATAGGTGGGCCTATAGGGGTTTTTGGCCCACCACTTAAAACCCAATGCATGATATAGGGGTTTTTGGCCCACCACTTAAAATCCAATGCATGATTCAAACACTAAAACCTAACATTATTGGGGTCCAACGTTGCACCAAGAACCAATGACATCTAAACACGTGTCAAGAGAAGAACCAGCCATATAAGCAAATAAAGATCCTGCAGAGTTATTACACCACACATCAGCCATTAATGAGGTTCCCTGCAGCATTTAATGCGATAACCCCTTCACGTCGGAACAGAACAGTCTCACCATGAACAAGGCAGGCTAGAACATAGACTTTCGGCCAACATGACAGGTCGGAGTGGATAAGGAAATGATGAACAAAGAATATAAGCAGGTTTCTAAGACAAAGAGAAGGTTAAGTTCTTTATCATCATCCTATCTCTATATTCTATTAATCTCTTTTTCTAACTTGCTCGTTGGAGGGTTCGTTGGGGACTCCCGTTCCTCGTTGGACTCTCGTTTCCCGTTGGACTCTTGTACAGGTTTCTTTATGGATCTAGGATCGGACAACGGTATGGGAGACGTGGATCAACCCGACCCGTCCCTCTAGGACAAGTAGTATCATCAGTTGGCGCCGTCTATGGGCAACTTTCACTTCATGTAACAATTGTGCTCATTGTTGCCAGAGACCCATTCCCGATAATCCCTCTCTACCACCTACCAAGGTGGATGGTCACAACGAGATCCATGGCTTTCTCAACACAATGTTGCCAACCCCCAAGCCGACCCTCCTAACCCAAACAACCCACCTCAGTATTTCACAGAACTCACCAACAACATCAATCGCCTAGCTGAACAAAACCAAGCCTTGATCAATGCTTTGCTTCAGCAAGACCTCACCGTGCCTCCTCCACCACCACAAGATATCCCACCTAACCAAGAACGAACCCCGAGCCATCCCTTTCAACAAGCCCACCCTTCCAACTTGGAGGTTTGCGACCTCCTCCCCAAGACACGAACCTGCCACCTCGGGGTCTACATCCATCAGCCCAAGCACCTGCTCCCAAGGGAGAGGCCAGTAGTGTTCAGCCTCCATTGCATTCTAGTGGTGACAACGTTCCCATCTGGGATGCAGAACTCTGAGCCATAAAACTCCAGCTTCAAGGAGTCATGCAGAACATGGAGAATAAACCCTCCACAACAGCCAACTCACCATTTTTCGCCTTCATTAGGGACAAACCTTTACCTCCTAAGTTCAAAGTGCCCTCGATCGACTCTTTCGACGGCACAACGGACCCAGTCGACCACTTGGAGACTTATAGGACCCTAATGGTCCTCTATGCATTCCCTGATAAGATCATATGTCGGGCTTTCCCCATAATGTTTAAAGGGTCGGCCCGACTGTGGTTTAGTTAGTTGCCGATGGACTCCGTCTCTACTTTCCAGCACCTAAGCGATTCCTTTCTTAGCCATTTTATTGGTACCCAGCGCCAGCGGCGTCCGGCGACCTAGCTCCTCAACATCCGTCAGACAGAGGGGGAGTCGCTGCATAGTTTCGTCACCTGTTTAAACACCGAAGCCTTGCAGGTGGCGGAAAACGACGACAAGGTCATTCTCACGGCTTTCATGGTTGTTTACGGTCATCTAACTTCCTTTTCTCCCTCTCCAAAAACCCTCCAACCTCCATGGCAACCCTCTTTTCCAAAGCCCAAAAATATATGAACACCGAAGATTCTCTGGCCGCCCGCCAAGATTCCACAACCAAAAACCCAACCCTCAGAGAGAAGAGAAAGGAATTTGAAACTAGAACCACCCAATACACTCAGCAAACACCTCAGTATACCGACCGAACTGCTCGAGCCGACCGATCGACACCTACCCGACCGCCCGGTCGGTTCGAACGGTACATACCCCTCAATTCCCCCATGGAACAAGTCTTGAACCAGATCCAACGAGATTACAACTTGAAATGGCCACAACCCTCGCGGTCTCCTTCCAACCGGCGAGACCAATCCAAATACTGTCGTTTCCATCAGGACCACGGCCATAACACCGAGGAATGTGTTAACCTTAAAGACCATGTAGAGAGCTTGATACGCCAGGGACGCCTCAGTCGATTCACGACAGCCCGTCCCCAGCAACGGCCAAGGACCGAACCTACTAGGGGCAACCGCCGACACACCCCTCCCCGATAACCAACATAACCTAACCAAGGCAATGATCAACCCCCACCACAACCCCGAGCACAAGGTAACCCTGCTTCCCTGGTTAGAGAGATCAGAGTCATTGCTAGTGGACTTGCGTGCGGAGGACTATCCCGTTCGGCCCAGCGAGCCGAACTCAGAAAAATCAGACAGGGCCCCGACAAAGAAGTCGCGACATTGGATCGCCCCTTCAAACACCCCAAACAGTGGATGGAGCCCATCACCTTTACGGAGGCCGATTGCACAGGCATCCGTTATCCTCACGATGACCCCCCTCGTCATATCTGCTCTCCTGTCCAATTACAAAGTCAGACGAGTGCTTGTTGACAACGGTAGCTCTTCAGACATCATCTTCCTGAACGCCTATCGCCAGCTCAAGGTCGAGGAAGAAAGATTGTCCTCTCTCTAAACCCCACTAGTCGGCTTCACGGGGGATCGAGTGACCTCCATAGGCTCCATCGATCTTCTCATCACCATCGGAGAGTATCCACGGCAGACCACCAAGTTACTCACTTTTCTTGTCGTCGACTGTCCCTCTGCTTATAACATCATCCTCGGCCGCACAGCCCTTAACGCTTTTTAAGCTGTCACATCCACATACCATCTGGCCGTGAAATTTCCTACTGACCTCGGGGTCGGCATCATGAGGGGAGAGCAGACGGTGTCCAGAGAATGCTACGTCGCTTCACTCAAAGAGGTCAAGCTGAAAGAGGCCATGATCATCGAAGGACTCGACGTCAGAGACGAAGACGAGTTAGTCAGAGGGGAACCAGTGGAAGAACTTGTTGAAGTCCCCATCGACCCTGCCAACCCAGCAAAAACAGCCAAGATCGGCAGCCAACTATCCTCCCAAGCCAAGGCCGACCTTACAGCCCTCCTGACCAAGCACAATGATGTATTTGCCTAGACCCATTCTGACATACAGGGTATCGAGCCCTTTTTTATCACTCATCGTCTCAGCATCGAGCCCCACTTCTAACCCTTTCGCCAGAAGTAGCGTGTATTTCACCCGGAATGCAATGTCCTTATTGCTTCTGAGGTAGACAAACTACTGGAGGCACGGTTCGTCAAGAACGTCGACTACCCCAGATAGCTGTCAAATGTGGTCCTGGTCCGTAAAAATAATGGTAAATGACGACTCTGCGTCGACTACTCCGACCGTAATCAAGCTTGCCCTAAAGATAGTTATCTCCTCCCCCGCATAGATCTGTTTGTCGACGTTACTGCCGGACATCAGATGCTCAGTTTCATGGACGCCTTCTCCGGTTGCAATCAAATTCTAATGCACTCAGCTGACCAGGAACACACATCTTTTATCACATACAGAGGAACTTACCACTATCGTGTTATGCCATTCGGATTGAAAAATGCCAGAGCAACTTACCAACAGTTGGTCAATGCCGTTTTTCACCATCAGATAGGTCGGAACATGGAAGTCTACGTCGATGACATGCTTGTCAAGAGCAAACTCTCCTTTGATCATCTTACAGACCTACGAAAGACCTTTGAAACCCTACGCAAGTATCAAATGAAGCTGAATCCAGAGAAGTGCGCTTTCGGCGTAGGATCTGGGAAATTCCTGGGTTTTATGGTCAGTCAGCGGGGCATCAAGGCCAACCCCGAAAAGATCAAGGCCTTGATAGAAATGCAGTCTCCTAGGATGGTCAAAGAGGTTCAACGCCTTACCGGCAGAGTCGCCGCCCTCAATCGTTTTATTTCCCGCGCAACAGACAAGTGCCTTTCCTTTTTCAAAGTCTTTTGACAGGCATTTGAGTGGACCATCGAATCCAAAGAGGCCTTTCAACAATTGAAAAAGTGAATGGCCAACCCCCCCTACTCTCTCAGGCGCTCTCGGGTGAGACCCTCTTTCTCTACTTAGCCATATCAAACATCGCAGTCAGTGCGACCCTCATCAGGGAGGACAGCTCAATCCAACGTCCGGTTTATTACATTAGCCGAGCTCTCAGGGGGGAATAACAGAACTACCCTCTACTGGAAAAAATGGCCCTCGCCTTGGTCATAGCCTCAAAACGACTCCGACCTTATTTCCAAGCTCACTCCATAGTGGTCCTCACTGATTAACCTTTGAAGAAGGTAATGCAACAACCAGAGTTGTCCAGCAGACTTATGTAATGGTCTGTCGAGCTCAGCCAATTTGAAATCTCTTACAGACTCGAACAACGATCAAATGACAGGCTGTCGCCGATTTTATCTTTGAATTCACCAATCCCACTCCAACCACGCCCCCTTTGCCAAGCCAATTCAACACTGAGACAGAAGATCCCCACTCCTGGACCCTCAATGTCGATGGATCATCCTGCAAAGAAGACAGTGAGGCTGGTCTCATCCTCACCACTCCCGAGAGTGGTTATTTCAAGTGTGCCCTTCGTTTCCTGTTCGACGCCAGCAATAATGAAGCCAAATATGAGGCTTTGATAGCAGGTCTTCACCTAGCCAGAGACATTGGTGTAAGCCATATCCAAGTGTTCAGTGACTCCCAATTGATCGTCAGGTAGATTACAGGGGAATTCGATGCGAATAAAGACACGATGTGAGCCTACAGGGATATTGCACTCCCTTTTGTTCGCCTTTTCAATACTTTCCATATCAAACACATCCCTCGGTCAAAAAACTCCAAGGCAGATGAAATGGCCCAATTAGCCTCGGTCGACCAGTCAGACCTTAGCTATGGCTTCCGTCTTGAATACCTGGCCCACCCAGCTATTTCGCCAATCCAGCAGAAGGTTCACTTCTTCCAAAACGAGCCTATCCCATGGGCTGCAGACATCCTTCTGTTTTCGACAAGTGAGGAGTTGCCAGACGATAAACAACAGGCCACCAAAGTCAGAGCCTGGTCGTCCAATTACATCCCCATCAGCGGCCTACTGTACAAACGTGGATTTTCATGCCCATACCTCAGGTATCTCAGTCCTGCTCAAGCGACCTATGTGATGAGGGAAGTCTACGAGGGCGTATGTGGTAATCATTCGGGTGCCAGGTTACTAGCCCATAAAATCCTTCGCACTGGCTACTTCTGGCCTACTCTCAACCAAGATGCCACTGAATTTATGCTTAAGTATGATAAATGCCAGCGTTTTGCCAACATTCCTCATGCTCCACCTACAGAACTGATTAGGGCATCGACTTAGTTGGTCCATTGCCCACCGGTAGAGGCCAAACCAAGTTCGTTGTAGTTGCCATTGATTACTTCACCAAATGGGTGGAAGTTGAACCCCTCGCCACAATTACTGAACGGAACACAACCAGATTCATCTGGCAGTCGATCGTATACCAATTTGGAATCCCTCAAGCCATCGTCTTAGACAATGGCAAACAATTCGACAATGCCAAATTCAGGAAATTCTGTGCCGAGCTCCATATTAAGCCATGTTTCTCTTCTCCAGTTCTTTCCCAAGCCAATGGGCAAGTCGAAGTCACCAATCGCTCTCTCTTAAAGATCATCAAAACTAAGTTAGAAGCCGCTAAGGGACTGTGGGCTGAGGAACTACCAAATGTACTTTGGGCTTATCGAACTACCACCCGAACCCCTACTGGGGAGACCCCTTTTCACTTAACATACGGCGCTGAGCCGGTCATCCCAGTGGAAATTGGCCTCCCGACCCCGAGGGTTTTGCACCCGGATCCAGAACTAACCGAAGAATTGCGTCGGGCTGACTTGGACCTGATTGAAGAGCTCTGGGAGACCACTGCTGCTAGACGGGCCTCATATCAGCAGAAAATGAGAACACACTACAAACGTAAAGTTCGACCGAGAGAGTTCGCAGTGGGGGGCCTAGTCTTGCGGGAAGCAACTCTTACCACCAAAAATCCCGCCAAGGGCAAGCTAGCAGCCAAATGGGAAGGACCTTACGTTGTTAAGGCCAGACCTCGCCCAGGCACTTACCAACTCCAAGACATGGAAGATAGAGACCTCCCCCATCCATGGAACGCCAAACATTTGAAGCGTTATTTCCAGTAAAATGGTGTCTCCTGTTTTTATACCATTCCATTGTTGTATGTTCCTTTTTGTACCATTCCATCGATGTAAACTTGTGATCAACAGGCTGTGCCTTAAATGACAATGACTTTATATTTCCATTATTTGCGTCATGTCTCAATTACAACTTGTTAACTAAAGCCTTAATCAGATTGAGCATGAAGAGCTCAGCTAGACTGAGTGAACTAAAGCCTCAGCCAGACTGAGCACGAAGAGCTCAGCCAGACTGAGTTAACTAAAAGCCTCAGCGAGACTGAGCACGAAAAGCTCAGCCAGACTAAGTTAACTAAAGCCTCAGCTAAACTGAGCACAAAGAGCTCAGTTGGACCGAGTTAACTTAAGCCTCAGCGTGACAGAGCCCTCCAAGTCTTCGTCAGAACTCGCATAAAGCACTTGGCCGGTTTGAATCAAAGCTAGTCTCAGCTAGTGCCATACTTAGTTAAAATCCAAGTTCATGACTATCCATTTTCACCGATCCTACAAGTTAGCCTGTTTGCCCATTTTTAACATTTTTACATCATGGTTTACTTATGAAATTTCATATTACTCAGTTGTTACGAAATTTCATATTACATCATGGTTTGCCCATTTTTAACATTTTCACTAGTCATCCATACAAGTCAGCCTGATTGCCCATTTTGACCATTTTTACATCACAATTTACGCACAAGTTTCATTTTTACGCACAAGTTTCATTAAATTCTGCTCAGCCATTTTCATTATTCCAAATTTACAACTCAGAAGCATAACGACAACAATAATACAAAAGAAAACTCGTTGTTTTATTCACAAACTTACGCTTTTATACAATTCGTTGCAGAAATTACATATTAAAAAAAAAAAAACACAAACAAAAACAACATTTTTACACTTAGTTACAAAGATCACTCTTCCTCACTGGAGACAAGATCTTCCTTTTCAATCCTCTCGTCCAAGGGGGTTTGGGCGACGTCGTTTTCTCCTACCTTCACGAGGCTGAAGTCCACGTCTGGGAACAGTTCTTGCGCCTTATACTTGAAAGTCATCCAGCCGCTATCCCAGAACTGGCTCATCTCGTGCTTGTAGAAGTCCGACCGCTGGAAGCTTTGGATCACTTCCACTTCACTCCTATCTCCAGCGGCCGCTCCCGACGGCCCAACCTCTACATCCCCCTCTTTCGCCAAGCTGCTGGCGACAGTGGCATCAATGGCCATCTGGAAGTCGGCGAACCCCTTGAATTGCTCTACGGCCGCTATACACAAGTCGGGGTACGCCGCCCTCTCAGATGCCAATTTGGCCCTCTCCTCTGCCAAGGCCTTCTCCAACTCCGCGATCCAACTATCTGCCTCTTTTTTGTCTTTGACCGCCTGGTCACGCAGTTCTTCATTGTTGGTTATGGCCTCCTCCCACCTCTCATTGGCGGTGGTGCAGGCTTGCTGGACCTGCTCTAGCTTCCTCTTCTCGCCTGCCAACTCGAACTCTAGCGATACCGCCTTGTGGCGCTCCGCTTCCAGCTCTGATTTGGTTGCGAGGAGCTCGGCACTAGCTCGCTCTGCTGAGTAGCTTTGCACCAATGCCAATACTTCCATGTTCTTCGCCCTTTGCGCATACTCCAGCCCTTTTGCGCATGCGCTCTGAGCGGCCCTCCTCCAGCTCGCTGTTTCAACCTTTAGGTTCTGCAGCTGCATCTTCGCCTCTTCCAGCTAGGCTCTCAGCAGCTTTACCTTCATCTTTGAGCGCGCTGCTTTGTTCATCATGGTGGTCGCCAGGGTCGCTGCCTCCATCTGGGCAGAGTAAAACCCTCTCAGGAGGTCAGTTTCCGTTAACCGTGCCATCGACCGCACGGCCGCATCCTTCACTACCCCAATAAGGCAATCGACTGCGACCCTGGCTTCCCCCATTCTTTTGCCGAGCGGCCTGCCAGAGCGCGTGTATGGTACATGGCAGTCTTCAACGCGACACTCGCCTCCGATCTGCTCACCCCAGACATCCCTTCACCAGGACTTGGCGATACTTCTACCACAGACCCCACTGTTGCCACCGTTTGGGCGCTTGCGCCTATGTCATCTTTCAGCATTTGGCCACTCGCGCCCATGTCTTCTTTCGCCACTTGGGCAATCTCCTTTTCTGGAGCCTCCTCCGCCCTCCCATCCTTTATCTTCTTCGTAACAGGGGCGTGCTTATTCTCCTTTGCCGCCACTGTAGACATCCCATTTTTGACCGTCCTCAAGACTTGGACGTCACCGCTGGAACACTTGGTGATTACCCATGTTCGTGTTTCGTTTTGAGTTCCCAGAGGTCTCGGCTACGCGCTTTGCTTCAGGATCTCTCAACTCGATTGTTCTGTGTTTAGTTTTGCACCAAACACTTGTGTTTTTTGTTTCTAAGGGTAGAGAGTAGCTTGTTAGCTACCCCTGACACCCACCGGCCTTGTCGGCCGTGTCTTCTTCCCACCGGCCATTGGTGAAATATACAATTGGCCGGTCGGCATTTGGTGTGGTCGGCCGGCCATCTGTTTGGCCGATGGCATCCTTTTCTGGCCGGTAGCACCTTTTTTCCTTTTTCAAGCATAATGCATGCCAGCTGTGCCAGCTGGAATGCATTGACCCTCCTCCCTATACACGGGTGTGGCTGTTTTGCACCATTTGACCCTTTTTTTCTTGCACCCTTTGCTCAAGCTTCTTGAGGAAGCTTGACCCCTTGTTTTAGCTTCCTTAAGAAGCTTGCGCCTTTGGGTTAGCTTCCATTGGAAGCCTTGACCCTCTTGACCCTTCTCATTTAGCTTCTTTGAGAAGCTTAGCACCATTTCATTGTCTATATAAGAGACCACCCCCCTCCTTTGTCTTGGTTGAGCAAAAAACCAGAGGAATATACATATATACATCTGAGATATACCTTCTCTCTCTATATCTCCCTCTCTCTCATCATTTGTGTGTGTTTGAGGGTCTTAAAGTGCATTTTCTCCTTAGTTTTGCACACAAACACACACTACTACACCATACTTCGACTTTGAGAGGCTTTGAGGGTTTGTTCTTGAGGTTTTAGACTGGTTTTGATCAAAAGAAGGAGGCTGCACTTGCTGTTCACTAAGGATTCTTCAAGGGTAACTCTTTTACTTTAGATTCCCCAATCTTACACTAGACTTTTGTCTATCTTGCTTATTTTTTTAGACTTTGTGTATAACTGAAAAAAGTCTTGTATTTGCATGCTTAAGATACTTCATTGAGGTTGTTTTGGTGTTGGGGGTCGACCTCCCTCTCTTAGGCCTTGTTTGGCCCCTTTTGTACTTCCATTGTTAAGCTTTGGTTGCTCTTGTGTATTGGCCTTCTCACCACTGAAATCCAGTGGATTTTCAGTGGTAAAGAAGAGGTTTTGAGGTCTTGTATAGGGGAGGGACACCCCTCTCCCTTGGTCTCTCTTTTGCCCATATTTTTGGCTCATAATGGTAGCATGCATGAGTAGTTGTCTTTGGCTCCTTTCAGAGGTTTTTGTATGTTATTGGGTCATATTATGTCTCTGTTTTCGATCTGGTTAATGGCCCCTTTCATGCTTGATATACTTGCTTTGTATTTCCTCATTTTGCCTAGAAATGCATCTAGCCACTAGACCATCATGCTTGCATATTTTTGCCTAGCTTTGTGAAGCTTTTTGTCATGATTTATCATGCTTGAGGTCTGTTAGGTGCTGGTTTGGTTGTATTTGATATGCTTTGTATGGCCCCTTTGCATTCTAGCATGTTGGCATCGGGTGTGTGTGTCATTAGCATGCATTGGCTAGGCTATTCCAGTGAGTTGGAATCACTTACCATGCCATTTCAGTCCCTAATCCATGCTTGTATGCTTGCATTCATTATCCCTTTCATGTCTTGAAGAATTGGTCTTTCATGTCTAGAAATGGGTCATTGTGCATGGCTATGTGTTTGAAGCTTTAAGCTGCCATAACAGTGGGTTTTGGGGCTCATTTTGCATGTTAAAACTCTGCCTTGTATTGAAAAGTTCATGCCATAAGTGTTTGGGGTAGTTGTAGTAGAATGCTCCTTGTCTTGGGCCTATTGGCATGCATGCTTGCATGAGCATTTGTCTACCATTTTGGGCATTTTTGGTCACTGTTTTGGGAGTGGGCTGAGGTCTGCCCTTTGGGTTTTAGGTCCACCATTGCATGATCATGTTGCATTGCTTTGGTTTCATGTTTGCATTATATCATACTTGCATGCTTGTATATTATTGGCTAGTTGCATTTCATGTCTTAGTTTACATGTTAGATTGCATTGCATTGCATTTTATATGCCTAGCATTGCACATTTGCATGTTTAGTTTGCATCACATTTGGCATGTTTTGCATCCTAGCCTCATGTTGCATCTTTGAGCCAAGTTTATATACATGCATTGCATTGTTTGGTTTGGGGTGTCAAACCAAACTTGAGGGGTGAGGAGTGTTCATACTCCAAGTGACGAAACACATTTCAGCCCTCGGTAGCCAATGCCCTTGACTTCAACATGATAGGGTGTTGGCACTCATCTCCTTTTGTTGCATGCATTTACATCGAATTACAAAACTTGGTCTCTTAGGCCATCATGCATCAAAATGCACAATTAATGGCCCGAGGGTCGAGGGTCATGCCCCCTTGAGTCCATTGCATGATAGGGAGTGTGGCCATGCTTACATTTGCTTGAAAATTCCATGCCATACACTGCTTGCCCTCTATTGCTGTCAACTGCAGGATTCTGTAGCAAGAAATGGCCGGCCGGCCACATATAGTGCCGACCGACCATCTGTGGCTGGCCGGTGGCCTAACATTTGGCCGACAAGAATGTTCCCATGGCCGGTGGTGCTTTACACTGGCCGGTGGTATTCCAGAGTGATCAGGAAGTGGTTCAGAGGTGCCCCAGGAATTTTCACGGTCTTCAGAGGAGCTGGGCAGTGTAAACAGAGGCAGCAATGCTATGGCAGCGAGTTTCCGGGCAAGACGAGTCAAACATGCATCATTTGCGCATTCCGAGGCAGAGCTGTGGCAGTCTCTTTAATCTTCACATTTTATTTTGTAATTAACTTGTTAATTAATGAAGGGTCTGTAATAATTAATTAGTTAGGATAGTTGATTTGTTATTTGGCCTGTATATTCTTTTGATCCCTCTGAGTGAGGGTAATTGTGTAATAAGTGTGCGTGAGTGTGTGTATGTCTTCAAACCCCCACTTCTTTCTCCCTTTTACTTACCTGCTTTCAATGGTTAGTATTAGGTCATATTTGAATTAGCATACCTTATGCTATGCATGCGTGCATCCATACATTTGTCTTACATGCATCGAGCTCGGCATATCATGCTAACTGCACTTGTATTTCAAATTCCAAGTTGAGTACTTGTTAGTTACAGCATTTCACATGCCATCTTTAGGGTAACCGAGCCTGTTCTAGCTACATCCTGCATGTGTTGCATTAGCCATCTTAACATGAACTAGGGTCATGCATATGATTACTAACTAGTTTTTGTTTTGGCTTGGAGTACTAGGTAAGCTTTTATGCTTTAGCATACCGCATGCGCGCGAATGTTACATGACAGCATGATTACCATGAGACTAGTTGCTTATGTGATATAACTGCTTGGATGCCCGTGGATGGAGGTCGAATTACTTAAATTGGAATAATGCATTAAAATTGCGAGTTTTAAAGCCCACTGGATAGTGGCAAAACCATCTTTTCTAAAGCCCACCCGAGGGTGGCAAAACCTGCATTTTAGCCTACTTACGAGTAACAAACCATTTTCAAAACAAACATGAAATGTTTTGTTCCAATTTAGGCAATTTGGTCTATACTTGTTTGCTGCGCGCATAACATAGTAATTCTAGGCTAATAACCGGAATAAGAGCATATAATGTTTTCAAACAAGATATCACGGTTAGTAGAGGCCGATCTTTGATCGGGCGAGAGGGGGTGCTCATAGCTGACCTTCCCCAATCGTACCCAAGTTCCCGAGCCGAGGCAACTTTGGTGATGACAGACACGTGGCCTTTGGCATCGAGTCAGGGTTTTCTAAATTCCCTATTAAAAAATTTTAGGTGGCAACTCTGTATCTGGCAAAGCAGTCCATGTTTGGTACTTCTTTACAAAAATATGTTTTCTCAAAACGATTTGCCAGATTTGGACTCTTTGGTTCAGATTAAGAACCGTGACAAATTGAGTCCGAACTGTAGGGTGAGGCCCTCACGCGGGGCGCGTCTACAGCCACCATCTTCTGCTTCGTTTTCTTCAACACTACCTCCACCTCCTGTTTGCCCCTCTCATTTAGCGGGTCCACTGGGGACAGCAGTGGGGCAAAGTCCGTTAGGTCTTTGTCTCCCAGCGGTTTGGGACGCAGTCGGACCCGCTCCCTCATCACTAGTTTAGGTGCGGGCCTCAACTGTGTCTCCTTGTACTTCTCCGCCTTGGCGAACACCCTTCGCTCTTCCGCTTCCTCCACCTTCCTCCGCGCCTCCAGCTCCTCTCTCGCCGGATGTTGTAGCCCTAGCCTTAGGGCAAACAGGGTTGAAGGTAGGATCAGGTCATCCCACTTCACCCCCTCATTCTCCCTCCACTCTTTCACCTTCTTCACCCTGTTCTCAGTCTCCGCATCCAGCCTCGGCTCCACCGACTTTGTGGGGACTTTCCACGTTGTGCGAACTCCTCCCCCACCGTTCGTTGATACATAAAACCATCTTGGTCTCCACCCTTTTACCGAATATGGCAAGCCTGCCACTAGACCTCGGCCCGCCACCGCCTGCAAAGTCACCCACATTTCTTGTTGACCGGAGGCCTTGTAGTAGGAGAAGAATTCCTCCACCGTCATAGCCGCCCCCCAGTCGCCCGTGGCCATGAAACCGCGCAAGCCATCAGTATCTTCCATGCGTTGGGCATCAGCTGCCCTGGTGCCACTTCCAGCTTGTTGAGTACGTCAACCACTATTTTGGGGAGTGGTAACCTCAACCCCCTCTCCCCAGCAGTGCCTCCTCATACAACGTGAACTTTGTCGGCCGCGCGTCGACGCCCTCTCCTTAGATGTGGGCAGCCTCAGCTCTACCTCCGTTGGAATTTGGTACTTCTTTCGTACCTTCTCCAACTCTTCCTCCGTAAATGTAGACTTGTCGGCCTTGGTGTGCTAGTGGTCCGGCTCCACTTGGCTAATTGGCCGAGCGGCTACGATCATCGTCGTCGGGCGAGCCCGCGCCGCTTGCCCAGCTCCCATCTCCTCCATTCGCTCTGCTCGGTACTATTCCGCCAACTCCACTGCGTCGTCTTCTCCCAATGAGTCTAGCCTCACGACTGGCACTCCATCTTGAGCCATTCCTCCAACGTGTCTGCGTAACGCTTCAGACACTGGCACAAGGAAGTTCACAAAGTGTTGCAGAGGCGTGTCACACGAAACAAACGAGTTCACCTCTGGGATATGCTGGTTTTGTGCGATAAGGTAAGTAAAGCGAATAACTCCAAATGCCCATGGTTTGCCTATATTCCAAGGGTCGAGATTAAATTTTGCCAGTTTGAAAAATTTCGAAAACTTCCGCCTCCGCCTTTTCAACGCCCTATATTAACCTATCCCTTCGCTTCCTGCTAACGCATCACCTCCCTTATTACGGGATTATGCCACGTGTACGACCACAATCCACTACTCTCTTCCCCTTCTCTGTCTATTCCACTTCACATCACCACGTGCCCCGCCGCTCCTCGAGCCCCGCGCGCCGGCATTCCCTCTTATCACTCGGTCACCCTTCGCGATCAGTCCACCTCACGGTCGGCCCCCTTCTCTCGGTCACCCTTCGTGGTCGGCCCACCTCACGGTCAGCCCCCCTCTCGCTCACCTTTCGCGGTCGACCCACTTCGCGGTCGGCCCTCCTCTCGGTCACCCTTCGCGATCGGCCCCCCCTTTCGGTCACCCTTCGCGGTTGGCCCCTCCTTTCGGTCACCCTTCGCAGTCGGCCCACCTTACGGTCGACCTTCCCTTTCAGTCACCCTTCGCAGTCGGCCTCCCTTTTCGGTCACCCTTTGCGGTCGGCCCACCTCACGGTTGGCCCTCCCTCTCGGTCACCCTTCGCGGTCGGCCCACGTCACGGTCGGCCCCCCCTCTCAGTCATCCTTCGCGGTCGGCCCAGTTGGCCCCCCATCTCGGTTACCCTTCGTGGTTGGCCCACCTTCCTGTTGGCCTTCTCACTCGGTCATCCTTGGCGGTCGGCCCTCCTTCCAGTCGGTCTTCTCTCACTTGACCAGCCACAACGCCCGTCTTCTTCCTTATTCCCTTCGTTGGACTAAAGCTGCACATGGGAGTGGGGGACTACTGACATAGGTGGGCCCATAGGGGTTTTTGGCCCACCACTTAAAACCCAATGCATGATTCAAACACTAAAGCCCAACATTATTGGGGTCCAACGTTGCACCAAGAACCAATGACATCTAAACACGTGTCAAGAGAAGAACCAACCACATAAGCAGACAAAGATCCTGTAGAGTTATTACACCACACATCAACCATTAATGAGGTTCTCTGCAGCATTTAATGCGATAATCCCTTCACGTCGGAACAAAACAGTCTCACTATGAACAAGGCAGGCTAGAACATAGACTTTCGGCCAACATGACAGGTCGGAGTGGATAAGGAAGTGATGAACAAAGGATATAAGCAGGTTTTTAAGATAAAGAGAAGGTTAAGTTCTTTATTATCATCCTATCTCTATATTCCATTAATCTCTTTTTCTAACTTGCTCGTCGGAGGGTTCGTTGGGGGACTCCCGTTCCCCGTTGGACTCTTGTGCAGATTTCTCTGTGGATCCAGCGATCGAACAACAGTGTGGGAGACGTGGATCAGCCCGACCCGTCCCTCTGGGACAAGTAGTATCATCAAGTTAAAAAGTTATTAAGATCTTATTTGGATTGTGATTTTTTAGTGGCTTTTTAGTTAAAATATAAAGTGAAAATAGTTAATATTAGTGCTTGTTTGGGATAACCTATAAAGAGCTCGTTTGGGAAGAAAAAGTCAAGGATTTTTTTGGCTAAAATAGTCACAAAAAATAAAATAGACTAACAAATTAATAAGACAAAATGTCACATTCAAACCATAATTATTATATTTTTTCTCTCACAAAAGTCAAAAAAGTTAAAAAGTCTATTCCAAACAAGATTTTTTAGCCCCAGGCTAAAATAGTCAAAAAATAAAAAAGCCAACCCACATCTCAAAAGAACCCAAAAGCTAAAAAGTCAATAAGGGTAGAATGGTCATTTTGATTTTACTAAAATATTTTATTACACATTTTTTTTTTGTAAAAAGTCAAAAAGTTATCTCAAACATACATTTTTTTTTCTCTATTTTTTTAGCCCAAAAAAATTAAAAAATGCACTTATATAGCACATCCCAAACAACCTCTTAGAAGAAGAAAAAAAACAATTTTTACGAAAAAACATGCGAAAAATAAAGTGAATGAGAAGAAATTTGTGACTAAGGCCAAGTTTGGGAAGTCTCAAAAAAGCCAAAAAGTTAAAAAATTACTTAAAAAGTTATCACTATTCACCAAAAGTCAACAATTACGGCTGCACAACTCCCAATACTAATTTTCCCCTACACATTAATTTATATAATTTTTTAATACACATTTTTCCATAAAAAGTCAAAAAGTTAACCCAAACATTCATATTTTCAACATTAACTTTTTAGTCTAAAAAGATAAAAAGTACACTTATTTAAGACACCCCAAACAGCCCCTAAAGTGAATAAGAATATATCTTTGATTTTTTTGTATGCGCTGAAAACTTTTTAACATTTTAGTTTTTTTTGTATTTTTTTGGTAATTCTTGCATAATTTTTCGTAAAATGTTAAAAAGTCCTTCACAAATATATTAATTTTTTTAATTTTATATTTTAGTCAAAAAAAACTACTAAACAGTTACTTTCCAAACAGACTCTTAGAGGTAGTATAATTTTGATGGAAGAAGCTTCTAATTTACTTTTTTCAGGCCCATTTTTTTTATCAATTTTTGAGAGCTCATAGCCACGACTTTACTGGCTTTGGGTCAAAGCCGCCGTGAACCCACCGGAGTACCAGCCTTACCAGCCTTACATATAAGTTACTAAAATGCTGCACATCAACCTTCAAGGGAGGGAGGGAGAGAGAGAGAGAGAGGAATAAGAAGGGGGGTTAAGATGTGAAAACAATAAGGATTGGGTACAAAACATACAGATTTGTTAATTGTAAAAATTTGGGCAGATATGCATATCCCTTCTCAAAAGTTTACATCATAGGATTTGGAAGATATGGTGATGTGGTCTCATCTTCGGCAAATTGATGCCAAAATGTGTGTGGGAATGTTCAAATTGTTTCAGTTTGTTTCAGTCAAGTTCACTATAGCACCTAACATGATCTTTTGCCGCCCTGAATTTTTTTTAAATATAAATACATAAATGAACTAAATATATATATATAATAATCAAATTGTTCATGAATAATTTAAGTTTAGTTTGAGTTTACTGAAATTGAGCTTGAGTTTTTCAAATATTTTACAAGTCAAGCTCAGATTTGATTCTTTAAACTTTAATTTTCAATAAGTCAAATTTTGAACAATTTTCAATAAGTCAGATTTGATATTTGGTATTTTTGTATGAAAAATAAAAAACTTTATTTTATCATTTAAAAAAAATTAAATTAAATAGCTTTTGAATAAAAAAAAATAATGAAATAGTTTTGATAATGCCTGGTTTTCTTATATGTATTTATTATTGGTATTTGACAATTTACTTGATAATCTTTTGGTTATATTGAGTTGGATTGTTATTCAAAAAAAAAAATGTTAACAAATTGTTGTATTATGTTTAAAATTTGTAAACGTTTAAACCGTTAAACCGATTCGCATCCATCGGCCAATCCGCTCAATTCAGTGAATGGATGACAGATTGGAGGTTCCTGACCGCAACCAAACCACGAACACCCCTATCAAAAACAAGCTAAAAAGGTTGATTATTATTATTATTATTATTTTATAATCATTTTTTTGTATATTTTTTTTAATAAAAAAATAATTTTTAAATCTTACGAACTTGAAACTAAAAATTTCACCGATCCATCAAAGCTGACACAACCCAACTAAAGCCACCCGTTTTTAAGTGGTTTCGGTGATATGAGCGGACAAATGTAGATGAAATTTTTTTAAATCTGTCTATGTTTAGACAGATGGCACCTGGGAGGCCACCCTAACGTAACCCAACCCAATCTAATCCACCAACCCCTTTAAGAAAATGATGTTATATTTTTATGCTTTGTATGTTAAAAAAAATATTTTAGGATAAATTATGCAAATAATCCCTTTAGTTTACACGATGTGTCAATTTGGTCCTTATCATTTCAATTTGCTCGATTTTGTTCCTTAATTTAACAAATTGTGTCATTTTAGTCCAATAAATAACGGTTGTTAAGTTTGATGGACGGAAAGTCTACACAATGTGTCAATTTAGTCCATATTATTTTAATTTGCTCGATTTTGATAAGAACCAAATTGACACATTGTGTAAACTACATAGACTAAATTGACATATAATTTGACTTTCCATCTACCAAACTTAACAATCGTTATTTATTGGACTAAAATGACACAATCCGTTAAATTAAAGGGCAAAATCAAGCAAATTGAAACAACAGGGACCACATTGACACATTGTGTAACTACAGGGACTGTTTGTATAATTTACCCAATATTTTATTTGGTAATAATGTTAAATATTTATGAAATATGAAAGTTTGACTTTTATTTTAATAATAAAAAATGAAAGAATAAAAATTTTTGGACTCAAATAAGGCCCAAAATAGTATTAAAAAAAAAATCTAAAATAGTTATAAAAAAATAGTAAAATAAAAAATAAGTCTAAATTGTCAAATTGATTCGCATCCATTCGTTAACTCACATGCTCTGCTCAATCTGCATCTGCTAAAAAAGCAAACAGATGCAGATTGATTTTTTCTATTCTGTCTAAGTTCAGATGGATGATAGATGAAAGGCCACCCGATCCGACCCAACCCAACCCAATTTGCGAGCGCCCCTCCCAAAAACAAAGATATTAAAAAAAAAGGTAAATTACACTAGTGGTTCTTATATTTTATCATTTGTGTCATTTTAGTCTATATACTTTCAATTAGCTTAATTTTGACAATTAATTTTAAATTTTATGTCAATTTAGTTCAATTGATAATATCGTTAGTGTTTTTTAAGAAAAATTATTACTAAACTAATTGAGGTTAACTAACTGAGTTGAGTTAGTTTATATTTTTGCCCTTAAAATATGACATATGATACTTATGTGCATATTTTTTATGAAAAAATACTGAGAGTTGTAATTAATTGAATTAAATTGAGACAAGGTCATAAATTCAAGATTAAAATCAAGCCAATTGAAATTACAGGGACTAAAATGACACAAGTACAAAAATACATAGACTACCATCGTAATTTATCCTGAAAAATGACTTTTTAAGGTGTTTCCAAAAAGAGCCTAACTTATTTTAAGTAGCCTTTTAGTTAATGCATTGGAACTATCTTAGAGATAATTCTATTTTCACACATCATTTGCTCTTTGTGCACATCTTTCTTATTGCACACACTTAATAAATTTGTTTACATTTTGTTTTACTCATTCCACACACAAAATATTTCAAATATACCTATAACATATATGTCTACACATTAACATAAAAATCCTAACAAATAACATACACATACCATATAAAACATAAACTCACACTACACCACTAAACCTAAACCTGAACCTAAATCTAAACCTAAACCTAAACCTAAATCGTGCCCTACACACGACATTTTTTGGCATTCTCTAGTCCAATGATATTCTTTAAGGTCTACAATTTTTTTTTAAATCAAAATTTTTTTTTTTGGGTTATTGTTTTACTATTATTCTGTAAAAACTAATACTCTATTTAGTTTTGAGTTTTTAAAATATATATATTTTTTATTTTTAAAATCTTATTCTTTTATTTTTAGTAAATTTTTTAAATATTTTAATCAACTTTTTACTTTTAGATCCACTTAATTTAGATACACTTAAGTGGATCTAAAAACTAATAATAATTAGAATATTAAGAAATATTCACTAAAAAAATAATACGGATTGAAATTTTTAAAAATTATTTTTCAAAACTCGAAATCAAATAAAGTGTAAGTTATTTTTATACTATTTTCGTTATTCATTCCATATTAATTGGCGAAGAGATGGAAAACAATTTGGTATTGATTATCCAAATAAATTAAACAAATTTAGCAATCAACAACTGAATTAAACAATAGTTTTTTTTTTTTTTTGGTTCTATACTTTAGAACCAAATATAAATTTTCGACATACAACTATTTTTGAAGTTGGTTTTTAAATATATGAAACATTTTCAAAAGTTGATTTCCGTATAGGTGCAATATTTTTTGAATTGACTTTTGAAAAGATAATTGCGACAATGAAAAAAAAAAAATACTTCCAAACAAAAAACTTACCTTTTCATTGCCTAATTTAGAATGATAATTGTGACAATGGAAGAATAAGTTTGATGTGTGTATTTTTTGAAAAGAAAATGTGAATTGAGAATTTTCATGCAAAAGATGTGTACTAAGAAAATCTAATTTCAAGGTTTGAAGTGTGTATTGATATCTATCTTGGTCATTTCGTTCTGTGATAAAATTATAATAATAAAAAAAAAATTTCATTCATTACACAAACAAGTTAATTACCTAAAAGTCTTGTTTACAAATATTATGGTAGCTTAGATTTTTTGAAATTTTACAAATATTGATATCTAAGATTTTACAAATATTCTTGTTTACAAATTTTACAAATATTGATATATAAGATTTTTTGAACCAATAAGTCTTATTTAGTAAAATTGAGAATATTATAAGTTTTTCTCAATTTTTAAAATTAAGAACATTATCAATTTTGCATAATAACGTTTTAGATAATTGTTTCACTAATTGATAAAAAAAAAAAAAAGAACATGAGATTAAACATTTTTACTCTTCTACTTATTGGTTTGATTTAACTATCAAATAAAACTAAGAATATTATCAATTTTTTTTTTCAGTTTTAAAACTGAGAACATTATCAGTTTTTTTCATTTTTAAAGTTTTTTTTTTTTTTTTTTTTTTTTTTTTTTAAATTTTGCATATCAATGTTCCATCATCATACTCCTTTATAGACACAAAATTTTCAATTTTCCACAAAAAAATAATTCATTTTTTTCAATATTTTAAAAAAATAAAAATAAAAACATTTGGTTTCAGTTTTCTGAAAATTGAATCTTTTATTTTTCGTATTTTTTTGTTTTAGCGAATATTTTTTAAGTTTTAAGCAATTTTTTTTATTTTTTTTTTTTTTATTTTTTTAGATGCACCTTACTAATAGTAAAATATTTGTGAAAAAATATTTTAAAAAATTAATAAATACACAAAAATATAAAAAACATACTGAATTTTTGTTTTTTTGTTTTTTTTGGTACTTAATGCATTTTTTAAAGATTTTTTTCACAAATACTAGGCCGCTACCTCGGCCTCTTCCTTGGTGTCATCTCCCTCAGTCTCCTCCCCTTGCAAGGTGTTGAAGACATCATTAGCGTAAGAGACTATATAGTCCGGCAGGAAAGCAGGGGAAGGAGAGGTAAATACCTCGGTAGAAGGGCCTTGGCCTAGTTTTTCATAAGCAGCCTTCCACCCGGACTGGAAAAAGATGTCTTTGGTGGCATTGACCTGCTTGGTATAACTTTCTTCGGCATCCTTGAAGCCGCGATCCTCAGTAGCCTTCTCCACCTTATCCTTCTTTTTCTTTAGCTCCTCCAGCTCGGTGCGCAGTAAATCCCTTTCTTACTTGGCACTATCGAATGGGCCGAGCAGTTTGGCATTATCGGCATTGGCGATCTCCAGAGAGGACTGCGACCGTCCTAGCTCGGTCTCCAGGTGCTTCCCCACATTAGTGAGGTTGGTCACCTTTTGCCGTAATCTGATAACGTGGTCCATGACAAGGTGAGTCTTCTGAATAGCTTGTAAGTAAACACAAGTTAGACCGAGCAGCAAACAATCAAACCGAACAAATAGTTGGAAAAATATTGCAACTCTTACCTTTGTCATGGACTTTATCACGGACTTGACCATCCGGGTATCCGGTACATGATCTTGCCCACTATGTCGCTTGACAACAAAAGCGACTTGGTCAGATCGAAAGCGAGGAGTTTCTTTTTGTCTTCGGCCACTGACGTAGTCGCCGGGATCTCCTTGCCATGATGCTTGAGCTTCGGCTCCTAAGCAGGTGTTGGCGTAACCTCTTGCACCTCTTGTTCTGCGCTCAACTCAGGAATGAGCTTGACCGACGGATCAGTTGTGCGAGCCCTCTTACTAGCACGGCGTGGCTCTAAGCTAGCCTGGGTGGCGGTAGTTGATGCTAGAGCAATCACATTCTCAGAACTCTAACCGATAGTTGGGACGGGTAGTGAGCTGCTCGGTAGCTCAGCGGAAGTGGCCGTGATAAGGTTCTTAATTCGGCTTCTTTTAGTCATTTCTTTTGCTTCGGTCAGTCGGATCAGTGAAATGTCGGGTAGTGTTGGGCCTGGTGGAGGAGAAAGCTCCTGCAAGAAATCTATAACCTTGCTTTTGCGTTTAGCTGAGTATAGGTAGCTCGATATGTAACCAAGAAGATCGTGACAATCTTGGTGCCGGTACCTGAGCACAGTTCTAATCGCCCTTTTGTTCGAATGGAGATAGTTGGCTTGCAACTCTTCAATAGTTGCAAAAAGAAAGCAATTAGCTTGGAATAATAAATATTAACAAAGTTAACGAGTTAGGAAGCTCGGCTTACAGGATGAACCAAAATTTTTGCTAATGTACCAACCGTGCACATCAATAGTCTCGTGATTTCCGGATACCCAGAAGAAATCATCGTCGTGCATATCTTTGTTTGGTGTGCCAGTCACTAAATGTTTTCGGCCCGGCCTTATTTTTAAGTAATAATTAAATTCATCGGCTGTGCGATCGAGCGTGTATTGGCGCAAAATCTCAGCTAATCCTAAATTTCAACTGAGTTGATGATTCAGCTCGGTGACTCTGTTTATTATCTATAAGTGTTTGTTAAGACTTGAGTGGGTGCTAACTCGGTTCTCCTTAGGAACTCACAAATTAATGGCTGCACTGGGAAGCGGAGACCCCCTCGACTATTGACAGCATAGTGAAGGGGCAAGATACCAATCTACCCCACGGAAGGATGTCCTCGTCATCGAGCTCTAAGTGTACATCGACTAGGATGCCATACTCCTCTCGAAACGTGGCCAGTGCACCCAGCGTGTTCACAAGGAAGCAATAGCGCCCCATCAGAGTCCGGTTAAGTTTGCTCGGTAGTATTGAGTTCGCAAAAGTTATGCACGGTGGCTGCTCAGTATTTGAGAGCCCTTATGTTGGTGTGCCTAGTCTCCTAGGATTTTGCAGGGTGAAAAATAAAGTGTAAGAGACAGCCTGGTCTCTTAAGCTTGGTCGGTTAAGCCTGTTTAAGCTCAGTCATTCTAAATGAGCAACAACACGGTCACAGTTGTGAGTGGACATAGGCTCGATCGCGTGAGCTAGCTAGATCGTAGCTCGGTCACACGATCTGCCGTGCAAACTAGCAGCTTGGTCCTTTACTTGGGTTTCATAAACGAAATATTTACCCGATCAACTTATTTTTTCAGATCAAAAAAACACTTTTTGCCCAGTCCAGCGCATGTCCCTCTTCGTTCATCTCAGAAGATGATGAACAGTGGTTGAAAAATAGGAAATGAAGGGGTTTTTCAGTGCCAGCGATTGAACAACCCTGGTTCGTTTAACTATACCCTAGTTTCCTAATGGTTTATGGCATTATCATGCCATTTCAAAGGAAAATAACACAAAAATACAAGAACATGAAGAATAACGAAGAACATGGAGAAACATGAAAACTTACGAGGTAAAGGTCCGATCAGCGCTCCGATCGACGGGCAATGACTCCGATGACGACGACGATACAGAGTCAATAACAAAAGCACCACGATTTGGGAATGTGCGAAAATAGTGAAAAGCTCTCTTTTCCTCTGTGTTGCTGATGGGAAAGATGATGAACAGTGGAGGCAAAGGGTTTTTGATATGATGGTTATGTGTGTAAGACTTGAAGAATTGCCAAGATTTGAATCCGAAATGACGACGTGGGACAGCTGGGTTAGTGGCACGGGGCCAACAGACGAGCGACACGTGTCTACGAGGGAACCAGTGTCAGTTTTGAAGAGACAAGTTGAAAAGCCGAAACGCCAACCGGGCAAGTTGTAGGGCCAAGCATGAGGATTAGCACAGTTGAAGATAGCGAACCAATTTGGAAGCGTGGGTGACCGAGTACTAAGCCAGGCAGATAACGACCGAGTAAGGGAATAAGATCGGTCAATGAATGTAATCCCGGTTACGCGAGCGCAACATGGATTAAGAGGCAATTGAGAGGGGAATTTATTCCGGCTTGGTGGGCTAAGCAAAGTTGGGCCTCGGCCGAGCGAGTCTTGGACCTGGGCCGAGGTCTTAGCTCGGGTGAAGTAAGGCCGCGGTCTTAGCTCAGGTGAAGTAAGGCCGCATGCTCTGGGCCGAGGTACTAACATGGTCAAAGTAGACGTGTGCGTCTAACTAAGGCCCTAGGTTATGCAATTCGGCTAGCACGAGGTTTTGGAGATGGATCGGGCTGGTAGTTGGGCTCGTGACTTGGGCCGAGCTAGTCCACGGTCATGCCGAGGTCAAGTGGCGAACACCTTGGCAGATAAGTGAAGCTTGAATGAGCTAAGTGTGGGCAACCGAGCTGGTACATAAGCTCAGTCATTGGAACTAATTAAGATTGGGTCTAGTGCAGACCGGGCTATATTCAGCTCGGTAGGAATTGCCATGTGGCCCAATCTTGGTACAGGAAGGAGATTTCGCTATCCGTACGAGTCAATACCATTAGGTAGTTTTGCCATTTAGTGTTTGGCAGTATTGGCGCTTACACGTGGAAGTATACAAGAGGGGAGCTTGTCCATGCGTCCAAGGAAGGACGCGTAGAGAGGTGCACACACAAACTATATAAACAGCGCAGAGCCTCATTGCACAGGTCTGGAATCCTTACACACTGAGACCTCCTAGTTATCAGAGCTCTCTCTTTTTTGTCTTCTCTCTCTCTAAAATTGTGCTAACTTGACTGTCGGAGGGGTATTTCGACCACTACCCGCCGGGTAGCTCACTTTTGTTGTGCTCTCAGGTTTTTCGGAGCGAAGCGCAGCTTGGACACAAGAAGTACGGAGAGCTAAGAATATTTCCTCCCCGTACAGATATATAAATTTACTTTCTAAACTTAGTAATGTGTATTGATATCTAAGGTTTGATGTGTGTATTGATATCTATTTTGGTCATTTCGTTTAGTGATAAAATTATTAAAAAAAAATTAATTCATTGAGTATGTATACAAAAAGTAAATGGTATATAGAAATAGAATCACCCTATTTTAGTTGTGATTACTAGTGACTTTAGTTAAAATAACAATTTAGCTACTCTCTGAGAATTACTCACAAAAGGCCATAGTAGACTAGTTAAAATGACTGATTCAAGTATGTTAAAGAGGTTGTTGGAAAAAAAAAAAACTATTTAAGAACAGGAAACAAAATAATTGTTATCATCATCCTCTTGAGTCTCGACAAAGTAATTGTTATTATCGGTATGGCTCATTTAACATAACTATGAAGTTTGTTTATTAAGTTTTGAAAAATAATATATAAATTTATTTTTTAGACTCAGTGATATATAAGTAATGTGATTGATTGATTATTGTGGGGGCATATTTTGTGAATGACAACACGTGGCCGAGGTGACACCGACGTGTCAGCCAGAGTGCCACGTGACTTGGTTATGTACGAGATGATCTCTGCTAGGCTGAGGTTATCTTTAGAGATATCAAAATCCAAGATGAGTGGATAAGGGACAAGAGTCCTAAAATGGGGGAGAACCTCAGTTTGGATAAAGATAAAGCTCTTAGGGAGTTTGTCTCTATCTAGCTGAGAGTCCAAGATGAACATTGAGCCAAAGTCCATTGAAACTAGACTTCTACAGGGATCAGGTTAGTGCTAGCTATAAAAACATGGCACCCTCGTGGGTCTAAGGTATGTTTTTTATGCTCTGTCTAATGAGTTAAGCATTATTGGCTATCTTTGAGAGATAATTACTGACTTGATCGTCGGAGTGCCCCCGGGTGGACGAACCACCGCTGGATTCTTATCTTTCTGTAATAGGTTGTTCGGGCTTAATCTATTCTGCTGGTGCTCTCCTGCTAAGTTTCCCTGTTTAGTTGTGTGGTCAAAAATCAACACCCACAATTTGGCGCCGTCTGTGGGAAACGTAAGGAGAATAGATGGCCAACGACGAACATTAAGAAAAGGTCGGGGACGACATCCCTAGTGGGAGTGGCAAACATGCCGATCCTAACATGGAACAGGAGAACCCTAATGAAGGACCACAGGATCAGAATCCTAGGGAGAAGGACGTCAACCAAGAGGGAGACCCACCGAAGAAATCAGGCCGAGACGAGTACTATAACGAAAGCGACCTCCAGGCATGGAAAGATATATGCCTGAGGAGGGACGACGAGATGAAAGGAATGGCAAACAATTTGGTAGACCAACAATCGGTTGTCAACTTCATGATGCAGAACAACGTCATGCAGCCGCCGTTTCCATTAAAGGACATGCCGATTCCAGCGGCCAAGAATGACGCCCAGAAAGGGGGGCAGAGAGCAGTCCCAACGGCCCCTTAGCATGACAGGACGAAGGAGCATTCACATCGGCCTTCTAGGGAAGTTGAACGAGGAGAGTCAGCAAGAGAAGAATCTCAGTAGACATCTCGTACAAAAGGAACCTATATGTTAGGGAACATCGGTATGTTCAGGGGAAGGAATTTTGTTTTGACATGACTAATGAAGAAAAGTCTAAGAGGACTCATAACGACGCTGGAAGCAGCGCACCAAAAAGACTGAAATTCGTTGACAAACGAGCTCTTGGTCGGACTAAGGAGGATTAGAGGGACTACCTCCAGAGGAAGCGACAGAATACTGAGGTCACATCTCCGATTAAGCCAAGAACACCATTCTCAGTCGAGTTGGATAAGTTCGAGGCCCCAAAAAGTTTCCATATGCCAAGGTTTCAGATATATGACGGTAAGTCCAATCCGAACTTTCACGTCGGCTTATATTTGAATTTAATGACACTGTATACCGGGAACGAACCGTTGCCCTGCAAGGTGTTCCCCTCATCTTTTGGGAAAATTCCTTTTGGCAACTTGTGAAGAGTTAGGAAGGCCTGGCCTAGATGTTTGTGGCCAGGTTTGTTACAAACAAATTGCAGCCGTTGAGGGTAAACTCCCTAATGGCTTTAAAAATTGGTGAGGGTGAAAGCCTCAGAGCTTATGCCAAAAGGTATTACGAGATGTTCAACCGAATACCAGGATGCAACCAGGAGTTGGCGGTCGTATCTTTTAATAATGGCCCGAAGGATGACTGCATACTTTGGAAGTCACTGGCAAAGACTTTGCCAAAGAGTATGGAGGAGCTCATGGCAAGGATCGAGAAATATGTCAGAGCAGAAAAACAAACGCTGGGATCAAAGGCGCCAAAACAGGAGAAGAGAAACGGCTCGCCGAAGTGAGGCCGACGTAATACTGGATTTAATAGACAAGAAGCAGGTATAAGAGCTACACAGGCAGTCACCACTGTGTTCTGAATCCCAGTTATAAAATTCTAGAAAGGATCAGGAACCAACCGTATTACAGAGCGCCGAAGAGGATCCCTACAGAATTTATGGGGAGAAGTCTGGGGAAGCACTGTGCCTACCACAATGAAGGTGGACACTTGAAGTAGGGTTGTAGAGCCCTAAAGGCACATTTGGAAGATCTAGTTAGACAAGGTCACTTAAGGGACCTAGTAGACGAAGCTAGAACGAGGGAAGAGCAGGCAAGACTGCCCCAGGCACCGGTAGCACCACCTCTATTAGCACCGCAACCGCAAGCAGACGGACCTCGAGTGATCAATGTGATTCACTCGAGGGTCAATGAGAACGAGGTGCGATGAGAGACTCAGAAGGTGAAACACTTACAGCATGTATATCAAGTCCAGCAAAAAAGGCCTAAGACAGACGAGCACCAGGGACCAATGGTATCCTTTACTGAAGCATACCTAGACATGGTACAACATCCACACGACGATGCTCTGGTAGTGACCCTCAAGATTGGAGAATGCTAGGTAAGGCGCATTCTAATTGACCAAGGAAGCTCTTGTGACATCATGTATGTCAAATGTTACAAGGAGCTCGGCCTTCACCAAGATGATTTGGAGAAGTCCAACAGCCTGATGGTCGGGTTCAATAGAACGCCGAGATGGCCCCTGAGAGCAATAAATTTGAAAGTGCAGGCAGGCACCAAGAAGGTAAGCACAGAGTTCACAGTAATTGACACCCCTCTCCCCTTACAATGTTATCTTGGGAAGGCCATGGTTGCATGCAGTAAGGGCTGTTTCCTTAACACTGCAGCAGCTGTTGCGGTTCCCAACAGAGCATGAAATTGAGGAGATCAGGTACATGCAAAGAATTGCTCCATAGCAGCAATGAAATCCACCTACAACGTGCGAGAAGCAGAAACAGTAGAGATTGAAGATGAGGACATAAAGGTCCTAGATAACGTTGGCAACGAGCCGGCCGACAAAAGTGAGGAAGCCTTAAAGAAGATCCTGGTCCAACAAGGGGATGAAGAGCGTTTCTTTTTCTCGGCTCAAGCTTGGCCGAGGAGGAGAAGAAGGAGTTAGATTCATTCTTGCGAGCAAACATAGAGGTGTTGGCCTAGACGCCATACGAGATGCCTGACATTGATCCCGAGGTCACTTGCCATAGACTAAATGTAGATAGGTCGGCTAAACCTGTCATTCAGCGAGCAAGGAGGCCAACGTTGATTCATGTGGAGGCAATAGAGGAGGAAGTGGACAAATTATTGGAGGCCGGAGCCATTCGGGAGGTAAACTACCTAACTTGGTTGTCAAACACAGTTGTTGTGAAAAAGAAGAATGGAAAGTGGAGGGTCTGTGTGGACTTCACCAGCCTAAATAAGGCTTGTCCCAAAGACAGTTTCCCACTCCCCAAGATCGATCAATTAGTGGATGCCACTTCAGGGCATGAAATGATTAGCTTTCTGGACGCTTACAGAGGGTACCGTTAGATAGCAATGTACCCCCCTAATAAGGAGAAGACTGCATTTATCACCCAAAAAGTGTCGTATTGCTACAGAGTGATGCCTTTCGGGTTGAAAAATGCAGGAGCAACCTACCAAGGTTGGTAACCAAGATGTTCAGACATCTGATTGGCAAACAGTGGAAGTGTATATTGATGACATGGTCGTGAAGACCAAAGAACCTGAGAATGACCTGGTTGACTTAAAAGCAGTTTTTGATACCCTTAGAACATTACGGTTCCGACTCAATGCTTTGAAATGCGCATTTGGAGTTGGGTCTGGTAAGTTCCTGAGATACTTGGTTACTAGAAAGGGCACTGAGGCAAGCCCAGATCAAATCAAGGCTATCCTAGACTTGAAAAGCCTAACGTTGGCAAAACAAGTGCAGATGTAAACAGGAAGGGCCGTAGCCCTGAATAGGTTTATAAGCAGAAGTTCGGATAAATGTAAACTATTTTTCAATTTATTGAAGAAGGCCACAGATTTTTTGTGGACAGAGGAGTGCAAAGTCGCCTTGGCCGACTTGAAGAAATACCTGACCACAGCTCCAGTTCTATCAAATCCAGTACCTGGAGAGGAATTATTTTTATACTTGGTCGTTTCAGAGCACGCAGTAAATGCAGTGATAATCAAAGAAGGGAAAAGAGAACAAAAGGTAGTGTACTATGTGAGTAAAACCTTAGCAAGTACAGAGACCATGTACTTACCTCTAGAAAAGTTAACACTAGCCTTGGTGATGGCTTCAAAAAAACTGAATCATTACTTCCAACCCCACAAGATTATGGTGTTGACTGAGTACCTTTTGAAGTCCTTGCTATAACAAGGAGATCTGACAGGCAGGGTAGCAAAATGGGCAGTGGTATTGGGCAGTATGATTTAAAGTTTAAACCCAGAACGACAATCAAAGGCTAGGTTCTGGCCGAGTTCACACCTGGTGCCATCCCACGTCGAGCTCCGGTGAGCCACGGCTTAGGGTGTCCAGGGGAACAAGAAGAGACCCAGCTGGGAATGAAAAACCCCACAATAGAATAGAAGAAAGAAGAAAAACCCAAGCCCTGTGATATTTACATCGGCGACTCCTTTCGCCTGTTTGTTGATGGAAGTTCAAAACGTCAAGGAGCGGGGGCAGGAATGGTGTTGGTATCACCAGATGGGCGAATGTTAGAATAGTCTATTCATTTGGGGTTCAAGGCCTCAAACAATGAAGCAGAATATGAGGCACTAATCGCAGGGTTAAAGTTAGCAGAGCAATGGAAGCCGACGAGGTGGTAGTCTTCTGTGACTTCCAATTTATTGTGAACCAGGCAATAGGCAAATATGCAGCCCGAGATGAAAGAATGATAGCCTATGTCAAAGAAGTTGTTAAACTGCTAGCCTTGTTTTAGGATTGCCGACTACAGCAAGTCAGCCGAGATGACAACAGTCACGCCGACGCCTTGGCTAACCTGGCTAGTGCAATGAAATCAGGAGAGGCAAGGACAATAATGGTTGATTATTTGTCTGGCCCAAGTGTGGAACCACTAATCATAGAGTATGAAGCAATATGCGTGGAAATGGTCCAAGTTGGATGGATGCAATAGTGATGTTTCTTAGGGACAGCAAGTTACCGGATGATCACAAAGAGGCGCATAAGACCAGACTGAAGTCGGCAAGGTTTAGCCAAACAGCAGAAGGTCATCTCTACAGAAAGTCTTTTATTGGCCCCCTTTTGAGGTGTGTGCACCCCCTTCTAGGTTAAAGACTTCTTGTATGAAATACATGAAGGGTATGCGGCGGCCATACTTACTCATAGGGCCATTACTCAAGGGTACTGGTGGCCCTACATGCAGAAGGATGTTGAAGCCTACGTCAGGCAGTGTGAGAAGTGTCACAGGTTTACACTTTTGATACATCGACTAGCAGTAGATTTGAACACAGTATCCAGCCCTTGGCCATTTGCCTAGTAGGGCATGGATCTGGTTGGACAACTGCCCCAAGCAACTATGCAAAGGAAGTTTCTATTGGTAGCAACTGATTATTTCACAAAGTGGGTAGAAGCTGAACCCTTTGCGAAGATTCGAGATATTGATGTAAAGAACTTCATATGGCAGAACATTATCACCAGGTTTGGATCCTGTGGGGGCATATTTTGTGAATGACAGCATGTGGCCAAGGTTACGCCGACATGTCAGCCAGAGTGCCACATGGTTTGGTCATGCGCGAGATGATCTCGGCTAGGTCGAGGTTATCTTTGGAGATATCGGAATCCGAAATGAGTGGATAAGGGACAAAAGTCCTAGAATATGGGAGGACCTCAGTTTGGATAAAGATAAAGCTCTTTGGGAGTTTATCTCTATCTAACTGGAAGTCCAAGACAAGCATTGAACCAAAGTCCATTAAAACTAGGCTTTTACAGGGAACAGGTTAGTGCTGGCTATAAAAGTAAGGCACCCTTATAGATCTAAGGTATGCCTTTTATGCTCTATCTAGTGAGTTAAACACTATTGGCTATCTTTGAGAGATAATTACTAACTTGATCGTCGAAGTGCCCTTTAGTGGACAAACCACCGCAGGATTCTTATCTTTCTGTAACAAGTCGTTTGGGCTTAATCTATTCTGCTGGTGTTCTCCTGTTGAGTTTCCCTGTTTGGTTGTGTGGTCAAAAATCAACACGCACAATTTGGCATCGTCTATGGAGAACGTAAGGAGAATAGATGGCCAACGATGGGTAGAAAGAGAAGATTTGAGACGATATCCCTAGTGGGAGCGGTAAGCATGCCGATCCTAACATGGAGGAGGAGAATTATAATGAAGAACCTTGGGATCAGAATCTCGGGGAAAAGGACGTCGGCCAAGAGGGAAACCCACCAAAGAAAGCAGGCGGAGATGAGTACTATAACGAAAGCGACCTCTAAGTATGGAAAGATAGAAGCTTGAGGAGGGACGGCGAGATAAAGAGAATGGCAAATAAGTTGGCAGACCTACAATCGGTTGTCAACTTCATGATGCAAAACAATGTCAGGCAACCACTGTTTCCATTAAAAGACACGCCGATTCCAGTGGCCAAGACAACGCCCAGAAAGGGGGGCAGAAAACAATCCCAGCAGTCCCTCAGCATTACAAGGTGAAAGAACACTCACATCGGCCTTCACGGGATGCCGGGTGAGTAGAGTCAATAAGAGGAGAGTCTTAGAGGACACCTCAAACCAAGGGGACTTATGTCAAAGAACATTAGCATGTTTAGGGGAAGGAACTTTGCTTGGACATGGTGAATGAAGAGAAGTCCAAGAGGACTCATAACGACGCCGAAGCAGCACACCAAAAAGGCTGAAATCCGTTGATAGCCGAACTCTTGGTTGGACTAAGGAGGATTTGAGGGACTACCTCTAGAGGAAGTGACTTAATGCCAAGGTCACATCTCTGGTCAAGCCGAGAACACCATTCTCAGTAGAGTTAGATAAGTTTGAAGCCCTAAAAAGGTTCCATATGCCAAGATTCCAAATATATGACGATAAGTTCGATCCGAACTTTCACGTCGGCTTATATTTGAATTCAATGACACTGTATACTGGGAATGAAACCGTTGCTCTGCAAGGTGTTCCCTCATCCTTTGGGGAAATTGCATCAGAATGGTTTCATAAGTTGTTGAAAAGAATTGTGAAGAGTTGGGAAGGCCTAGCCGAGATGTTTGTGGCCAGGTTTGTTACAAACAAATTGCAGTCGTTGAAGGTAGACTCTCTAATGGCTCTGAAAATTGGCGAGGGTGAAAGCCTCAGGGCTTATGCCAAAAGGTATTACGAGGTGTTCAATCGAATACTAGGATGCAACCAGGAGTTGACGATCGTATCTTTTAAGAACAGCTTGGAGGATGACTGCATGCTTCGAAAGTCACTGGCAAAGACTTTGCCAAATAGTATGGAGGAGCTCATGGCAAGGATCAAGAAATATGCCAAAGCAGAGGAGGATACACCAGGAGCAAAGGCACCAAAGCAGGAAAAGAGAAACGGCTTGTCGAAGTAAGGTCAAGCTAATACTGGATTTAATAGACAAAAAGCAAGACTAAGGGCTGCGCAGACAGTCACCACTGTGTTTCGGATCCCGGTTTACAAAGTTCTAGAGAAGATTAAGAACCAGCCGTATTACAGAGCGCCAAAGAGGATCCCTGGCGAATTTATGGAGAGAAGCCTGGGAAAGCACTGTGCTTACCACAATGAGGATGGACACCTGACATAGGGTTGTAGAGCCCTAAAAGTGCATTTGGAAGATCTGGTAAGACATGGTCACTTAAGGGACCTAGTAGATGAGGCCAGAACGAGAGAAGAACAGGCAAGGCTACCCCAGGCACCAGCAGCACCACCTTCACAAGCATCGCAACTGCAAGCAGACAAACCTCGAGTGATCAATGTGATTCACTTGAGGTTCAATGAGAACGAGGTGCGTGAAGAGACTCAGAAGGTGAAACACTTACAGTATGTGTATCAAGTTCAACAAAAGAGGCCTAGGACAGACAAACACCAGGGACCAACGGTATCCTTTATTGATGCAGACCTAGACATAGTGCAGCATCCACACAACGATGCTCTGGTAGTGATCCTCTCAAATCATCATGTATGTTAGATGTTACAAGGAGCTCGACCTTCACCGAAATGATTTGGAGTAGTCCAACAACCCGATGGTTGAGTTCAATGGAACGCCGACATGGTTGCACGCAGTAAGGGTTGTTCCCTAACTGTTGTGGTTCCTAACAGAGCATGGAATTGAGGAGATCAGAGGAGATAAGGTGTAAGCAAAGAATTGCTCCCTGGCAGCAATGAAATCCACCTGCAACGTGCGAGAAGCAGAAACAGTAGAGATTGAGGATGATGACATGGAGGTCCTAGATGACGTCGGCAAAGAGCCGGCCGACAAAAGTGAGAAAGCCTTAAAGAAGATCCTAGTCCAACAAGGGGATGAATAACGCTTCTTTCTTTTCAGCTCAAGCTTGGTCAAGAGGAAGAGAAAGAGTTAGAGTCATTCTTGCGAGCAAACATAGAGGTGTTTTCCTGGATGCCATACGAGATGTCTGGCATTGATCTTGAGGTCACTTGTCATAGACTAAATGTAAACAGGTTGGCTAAACCTGTCATTCAGTGAGCAAGAAGGCAGACGTTGGCTCATGTGGAGGTAGTAGAGGAGGAAGTGGACAAATTGTTGGAGGCCAGAGCCATTCGGGAGGTAAACTACCAACTTGGTTGTCAAACACAATTGTTGTGAAAAAGAAGAATGGAAAGTGGAGGATCTGTGTGGACTTCACCAGCCTGAATAAAGCTTGTCCCAAAGACAGTTTCCCACTCTCCAAGATCGATCAATTAGTGGATGCCACTTCAGGGCATGGAAGGATGAGCTTCCTGGACGCTTACAGGGGTACCATCAGATAGCAATGTACCCTTCTGATGAGGAAAAAACTGCATTTATCACCTCAAAGGGGCTGTATTGCTACAGAGTGATGCCTTTCGAGTTGGAAAATGCAGGAACAACCTACCAGAGGTTGGCAAAACAGTGGAAGTGTACATTGATGACATGGTCGTGAAGACCAAAGAACCTGAGAATCACCTGGCCAACTTAAAAGCAATTTTTGATATTCTTAGAACATCTTGACTCCAACTCAATGCTTCGAAATGCGCATTTGGAGTTGGGTCTGGTAAGTTCCTAGGATACTTGGTTACTAGAAGGGGCATTGAGGCAAGCCTAGATCAAATCAAGGATATCCTGGACTTGAAAAGCCCAACATCGGCAAAACAAGTGCAGATGTTAAAAGGAAGGACCGCAGCCTTGAATAGGTTTATAAACAGAAGTTCAGATAAATGTAAACCATTTTTCAGTTTGTTAAAGAAGGCCATAGATTTTTTGTGGACAGAGGAGTGTGAAGTCGCCTTGGCCGACTTGAAGAAGTACCTAACAACAGCTTCAATTCTATCAAATCCAGTACCTGGAGAGGAGCTATTCTTATACTAGGCTGTTTTAGAGCATGCAGTGAGTGCAGTCGTAATCAGAGAAGAGAAGGGAGAACAAAGGGCAGTATACTATGTGAGTAAAACCCTAGCAGGCACAGAGACCAGGTACTTGCCCATGGAGAAATTGACACTGACCTTAGTGATGGCTTTCAAAAAGTTGAATCATTACTTCCAAGCCCACAAGATTGTGGTATTGACTGAGCATCTCTTGAAGTTCCTGTTGCAGCAAGATGATCTAACAGGCAGGGTAGCTAGATGGGTAGTGGTATTGGGCCAGTATGACTTAGAGTTTTGGCCCAGAATGGCAATCAAAGGCCAGGTTCTGGCCAACTTTGTGGCCGAGTTCACACTGGTGCAATTCCACGTTGGGCTCCGGTGAGCTTCAAACCGTCAAGGAGCAAGGGCAGGAGTAGTGTTGGTATCACTAGATGGGCGAATGTTGGAACAGTCTATCCGTTTGGGGTTCAAAGCCTCAAACAATGAAGCAGAATATGAGGCACTAATCGCAGGGTTGAAATTAGCAGCAACAATGGAAGCTGACGATGTGGTAGTCTTCTGTGACTCCCAACTTATTGTGAACCAAGCAACATGCGAGTATGCAGCCCAAGATGAAAGAATGATAGCCTATGTTAAAGTAGTTGTTAGACTGCTAGCTTTATTTCAGGATTGCCGACTATAGCAGGTTAGCCGAGATGACAACAGTCATGCCGATGCCTTGGCTAACTTGGCTAGTGCAATGAAATCAGGGGATGCAAGGACAATAATGGTTGACTATTTGTCTGGCCCAAGTGTGGAACCACTAATCACAGAGTATGAAACAATGTGTGTGGAGATGGGTCTAAGTTGGATGGATGCAATAGTGATATTTCTTTAGGACGGAAAACTGTCAGATGATCGCAAAGAGGCGCATAAGACCAGACTGAAGTCAATAAGGTTTAGCCTAAAAGCAGGAGGAAATCTCTATAGAAGGTCTTTTACTAGTCCCCTTTTGAGGTGTGCACATCCCTCCCAGGTTGAAGACTTCTTGTATGAAATACATGAAGAGATATGTGGAAGCCATGTTGGGGGCAGATCACTTGCTCATAGGGCCAGTACTCAGGGGTACTGGTGGCCCTACATGCAAAAGGATGCTGAAGCCTACGTCAGAAAGTGCGAGAAGTGTCAAAGGCTTGCACCCTTGATGTATTAACCAGCAGCAGATTTGAACCCAGTATCTTGCCTTTGGCCATTTGCCCAGTGGGGCATGAATCTTGTTGGACAACTGCCCCAAGCAACTAGGCAAAGGAAGTTTCTGCTGGTAGCAACTGATTACTTTACAAAGTGGGTAGAAGCTGAGCCCCTTGCAAAGATTTGAGATATTGATGTGAAGAACTTCATATGGAAGAATATCATCTCCAGGTTTGGGATTCCAAGGGCAATAGTAGCAGACAATGGCACTCAGTTTGATAGTAAGTTAATCAAAAACTTCTATGCAAAGTACAAAATCAAGAACTGCTACTCTACTCCAAATTTTTCCCAGAGTAATGGTTAGACAGAAGCATCCAATAAGACTATCTTGGATGGGATCAAAAAGAGGCTGGAAGCAGCAAAGGGAAAATGGGTGGAGGAGTTGCTCAATGTACTCTGGGTATATCGGACTACGCTGAGAAGATCAACTGGGGAGTCTCCATTTGCCATGGCTTATGGCACTGAAGCAGTTATCCCACTAGAAGTCGGCATTCCAAGGATCAAAACCCAAGGAGTGGAAAATGGTACTAATGAGGCATTTCTAGCCTGAGATCTAGACCTACTGGAGAAGAAAAGAGAGAGAGCATCAATTCGGTTGGGGGCATACCAGCAACTAGGGGTGTGCGCGGTTCGGTTCGGGCAGTTTGAGAGTAAAATTACAAACCGAATGGCGGTTAGCGAATTGGCGAATTGACAAATTGCGGTTTGGGCAGTTTTTGGCAGATTGGCGGATTTAAGAATATTCTAACTAATTATCATACATTTGCATAATATATAACATTAATTTGTATAATATTTTTTAGATATATAACACAAAGTAATTTTACATAATCTGTTTCATATATATAACCACTAATTTGTGATAAATTTCATATTTTAAATCTTTTTCACACTCATTTTTACATTGATATTTCATTGAAAGTTAAAAAATATATATGTATTAACTTTAGCGGAGCGGAGCGGTTCGGTTGGCGGATTATAAATTTTAAAGTTTAAACCGCGGTTAACGGTTAGAGTGGTGCGGATTGATGCGGATCGGTGTGGTTTTAGCGGATTGAACGGTATTTTGCACAGCCTACCAACAACAACTTGCTAAGGCTTACAACAAAAAGGTCAACCCAAGAGAGTTCAAAGTTGGGGACCTATGCTAAGGAAAGTAGTCGGCAACAAGAAGGATCCTAGGGAGGGTAAGCTTGGCCCAAATTGGGAGGGACCTTATAGAATCATCTCGGTCGCCAACAATGGTGCATATCGGCTTGAAGACAGTAAGGGCAAAGAGTTGCCAAGACCCTGGTACACTTGTAACTTGAAGTTTTTCTATCATTAGATTTTTGGTTTTTTGAAGTTTATGTCTTAATTTTATTAGCTGAAGTAATAATAAGATTTTAGTTTGATGAATTTGAAATGTGTATGATGGGATTGACCAGTCCCATGGCAATGTTTCTGAATGAAACATGATGAATAACTTAGACTTATTATATGACGGAGTTGAATTATACTTGCATATAATAGAGTTAAACTAGTTGGCGATGTTTCTAAAGTGAAACATGACGAATAACTTAGACTTATTATATGACGGAGTTGAATTATACTTGCATATAATAGAGTTGAACTAAGTTGGCGATGTTTCTAAAGTGAAACATGACAAATAACTTAGACTTATTATATGGCAGAGTTGAATTATACTTGCTTATAATAAAGTTGAATTAAGTTGGCGATGTTTCTAAAGTGAAACATGACGAATAACTTAGACTCATTAAATGGCAGAGTCGAATTATACTTGTATATAATGGAGTTGAACTAAGTTGAGATTAACCTGGACTTGCCATATCGACAGAGTCAAACTCAGAAGAAAACTAAGTTCATTAATAGAGAGACCGAGGTTGAAACACCTCGGAAAATCTTTGGTTGAAACTGACTTCGGCGAAAGACCATTGACACATGCTTAATGTGAACTTAAGCGAAACTTAGGTTCACATTAGGGGCAGGAAGTAGGAATGATAAATAAACCTGAGAGCTTGGCACTTGTTGGAATTTTTAGAATGGTCTTAACACTTGTTGAAATTTCAGAAAAATTTACAAGTTGGAGTTGGCCGTGGTACTTATGAATGAAATGCCGAGATACATATTACCCGAGGTAACCAACCAGGTTGTCCAAGCTTGGAAAGGGTGAAGTCTTGAAAAAAGATAGCATATGAAAGTAAAAAAGTAATACTGAATAACACTTGTAAAAATATTTTGGTTGTCTGAGTTATTACATCCTGAAGTTACTATACAATTAAGGCGTACAAAAATATTCTAAGTATGACAGCAGTAAACTTGCATAGAAGAGAAGAAGGCATACATTCAACACTTGCAAGAAAAAGACTTGCATTCAGAAATAAAACTTGTTCAGATACAAAAAGGAATTTCGGCCTAGCATAAGAGATTACTTGTTCATCTACAAAGACAAAAGAAGGCACATCGGCCAAATTGAAACTTAAAATTGTTCAAGCAAAATGAAGGCACAACTTAAGGAAGGAAGAATGCAAAATAAAGAAACAATATCCTAAGCACTAGGATTGGTCTGAGATTGCTTAACCTCGGCTGTTGGAGTTGTATCAGCCTCGGTTGGCCGCATTGCATTCTTCTCCGCAGCTATCTTGGCATTTATTTCAAGCAAAGTCTGATTCAAACTCTTTTTGACACATTGGACCTCGACCTCAGAAGTGGTTGGTTTGGGAGAGACGCCCTTGGAAGCCAAGTCATCCTCCTCATCTTGAGTCAAGTATAGGACTTGCTCATTTAGGATGGGGGACTTGGCATTAGTGGCAGCCTCCTTCTCCTCTTCATTAGCATCACCATCACCATCTTCGACATCATCTCGTCGGCTTCTTCACTAGAGTCCTTGGGCTCTGGAGGGAAAGGCACTTGAAGTTGATTGATGTCCCGGAGGTCGGAGTCCATTGGGACAAATAACTTTTTGAGCGCCGCCGTCCAACCAAGGTAATAACCTCAGTTGCAAGCCAGGTTAACTTGCTCTTTGTATTGGTCACGGACGGCGGCTTGCCCTCTTCGTAAGCCTTTTCATCGGCCACTTTGACCTCGGCCTCCTTTGAGTCAAGGGCCTCTTGAAGTTTAGCCTCTAAATCAACTGCCTTGGCCTTGGCAACCTCAAGATCGGCTCTGGTGGCCTCGGCTTCAGCATCGACCATTTTTGCTTTTTCCTCGGCTAAGTTCCGAGCAGCTTGGAAACCTTAGCCTGATCCAGCAAAGCTCGATTGTTGGCTTCGGCATGATTGTGTGAGGTGAGGAGTTTGACAGCTTCCTTAGTCTTCTTTGCCAACTCCTTCCTTGTCATCTCAGTCTTGACTACGTATGAATGAGCATGCTGGATAGCCTGCAAGAAGTAAAACAGATAGTGAAATTTGACTAAGTATAGAAAGACTGTAAAGGAGTGAATAAAGAGGATTACCAAGACTGAGTGTTGCATCATGAGGCCAAAGTTTTTATACACATGGAGGTCGGCCATGTGATTTATATCCTCAGGTAACAGCACGACCGTTGACAGGGTGGTGTTGACCTCTACATCCTTGATCGCGCTGTCACCGGCCATCAAGGGTCTGTCCCCTATCATGACCTCGAGCGCCCAGATCATGTTGCGGAAAAAGCTACTACCTTCGGGATGGTCGGAACTCGGCTTCTTGGCCGGTGTGGTATCGGACGATGGGGCCTCGGCTGGCCTCTTGTCAGCAGAAAGAATGCTCTTTTCAGTCTCGACCAGTTTGGAGATTGGTACAGTGTCCTTAGAATCAATCTGAGTCACTGTAGCCTTGGCCTTAGCCTTCTTGACCCTCTTTGGCTTAGGCTTGGATTGAGAAGGAGAAGAAGAGGACTGCACAGTCATTACCCTGGGATGTTGGCTAGAAGGTCCTTAACAACTGCTGGTTTGCGGCCCATTTCGTCGCAGGGGAAACAACTGTTACTTTGGTGCTAAAATGTATTGCTAGAAGGGCGATTGGGGGATTGATTGGGTCGTAAGCTGATGCCTCAGAATCTCGGTGTTTGCGGCTACGAGTTTTACTGGCAGGAGCAGAAATTGGAGCTCGGCGTCGGCATCGCGTCGGCATTGGCATTGGGATGCAGGAATTAGTTTAGGGGCTGAAGTAGATGGTTGCTCAACTGGGTTAGAGGGAGAGGCCTAAATCTGGCCTTGGAGATGAAGTTGTTGGTGGAGTTGTGGCAGAAGGAGGGGTCTTACTTCGGCGTGGAACGTCGGGCAGGGCCGACTTGTACGTTGGAATGTAGTTCAGTAGAAGAGGGGCCTTACATTTCTGCATAGGGAGATCTAAGAGCTTCTTTAGATCTCGGCTGGGAATGAATGATTGCCAAAATCCCTTCGCTGGCTGAGGAAGAACTACAGAAAACAAAGAGCAAATGTTAACAAAGATGAATAAACTAGCAAGCCTTAACCAAAATGGAATTTCAGTACGAATGACTAAGTCTTACCATTACCCTCTTTAAAAACTGTTCAGCTCAGAGGATAGAGATGGAGGTCATCATCAGGTGAAAACTCCCAGTTGCCTGAGACAATGAAGTAATCATCTCCAGCACCCTTGTTGGAGTCTGGGAGGTCGGCTATTAATTTGAAGGCGGTGGATCTGAGCTTAAGATAGTATATGTAGCCTTTTTCAGACTTAAGGCCACACATGGTATAGTAGAATTGGATGTCAGCTAGAGTGATCCGAGCTTTTTCTCGGTGTGCTAGTTCAATTATACCATTGATAACCCTATATAGTTTATGGCCAGTTGTATTGGGTTGAGCTTGTAATAATAAAAGATTTTTTGGAAAAGAGTGTCTAGAGGGAACCGGAGTCCACACTCTATGAAGGCAACCACTGGGAAAGGCATGGAGTCCCCGTCCGGCATAATGGAGTCCTCCTCCCTAGCTAGCCTAAGCTAGACGTCGGCTGGGATGGAAAACTCTCTCCTAAAGTGTTCAAGTTTTTCTAGGATATCTACTCCACCTAAACATACCCACTATCTCGGCTTAGAGTGTTTTGGGATGAATGTCAGAAAGAAAGAAATGGTAGGGATTGATAACCTCGGCTAAAACCAAAACTGGAATTGTGGCAATGGTTTTTGAAGATCTAGGGGGAATTTGTTTCAATTTTCCTAAAGAATGTGATTTCTACCAAATCCCAAACCTAAGTCTATACGGAAACAAGAATCAAGGGCAACAATTTGGAAACAAGTCAAAGGAAAAAAAAAAAAAAACATGATTTAGAGTCAAGAAAGCAACATTTTTTCAAAGAAACACTAAGTAGGCATGTGTGGATGTGCAAAGGCCAAGAACAGTGGCAAAAATTATTAAAGCTTCAAACATATGGGCACTATGTATGTGTGTGAGAGAATCACGAACCGTGTGAATAGACACAAGGACATATTGAACAGCATGAATCATAAACAGATACGAGATTCAAAATACAACAAGGATTCAAGAACAAAAACTGATTTGCAATGACGACAAGCAGCGTGTAAACATGTAACAGATTTGAAACAAATCAAAGGAATAATGAAAGACTGAAAATGGAGGAAATCAATGGCTTACCGAGGAAATAAACGCCGGGATGAGTATCCCAGAGTCAGACAATGTGAATGGTCGCAAACAGACGATGAAAAGGTCACCGGAGGAGGTAATCAGAATAGTTACAGAGCTTGAAAGCTTGAACAATAGCGGTTTGGGAGAGAGGCGTTAAAGAGAGAAAGTTTTAAGGTAAAATGAATACTCAAAAGTGAATAGACAGAGAGAGAGGAAGAAGTTTTGTCAAAATTGTGAAAATGCGGCAAACCATAATGATTTGCCCTGGATGACGTGTCTGTCAGGCGGCGTGCGTAGAAACGACGCGACCTGATGGCGCGTGTCAGGTACGAATCAATGAGAGAAGGACGCATGACGGAAACGGTTGAGAAAACCGTGTGTGACAGCTCATGAGCAGATAAAACTCTTAGAGTTCTTGATTTAATGAAGCAAAAACCTCGGCTTGAGAAACGGTCTCAGATACTTGAAGAATTTGCTTATTGGTTCTTGATTCTTGATAAAAATGGATAGTTAAAGCACTGGGTGCTTGAAGCTGACGAGTAATGATCTTAGACGATGGGAAGGAATGAATTTTTAGCCGACATAGTATTTGAACGAATGATGTAGGTTCCATCACCTCAGGATGCTAAGGTAATAGAATCTAGGGGGCATTGTGGGGCATATTTTGTGAATGACAGCATGTAGCCGAGGTTACGCTGACGTGTCAGCCAGAGTGCCATATGGTTTGGTCATGCGCGAGATGATCTCGGCTAGGTCGAGGTTATCTTTTGAGATATCAGAATCCAAGATAAGTGGATAAGGGACAAGAGTCCTAGAAGAGGGGAGGACCTCAGTTTAGGTAAAGATAAAGCTCTTTGGGAGTTTATCTCTATCTAGCTGGGAGTCCAAGATGAGCATTGAACCAAAGTCCATTGAAGCTAGGCTTCTACAGGAAACAAGTTAGTGCTAGCAATAAAAGTAAGGCACCCTCGTGGGTCTAAGGTATGCTTTTTATACTTTGTCTAGTGAGTTAAGCACTATTGGCTATCTTTGAGAGATAATTACTAACTTGATCGTTGGAGTGCCCCTAGGTGGACGAACCACCGCTAGATTTTTATCTTTCTGTAACAGGTTGTTCGGGCTTAATCTATTCTGCCGGTGCTCTCCTGCTGAGTTTTCCTGTTTGGTTGTGTGGTAAAAAATCAACACCCACAAATCCCAAGGGCAATAATAGCAGATAATGGTACACAGTTTGACAGTAGGCTGATCAAAAGCTTCTGTGCAGAGTACAAAATCAGGAACTACTACTCTACTCCAAGTTTCCCTCAGAGTAATGGTCAGACAGAAGCATCTAATAAGACTATCTTGGATGGGATCAAAAAGAGGCTAGAAGCAGCAAAGGAAAAATGGGTGGAGGAGTTGCCCAATGTACTCTGGGCATATTGGACTATGCCGAGAAGATCAACTGGGGAATCTTTGTTTGCCATCACTAGAAGTCGGCATTCCAAGGATCAGAACCCAAGGAGTGAAAAATGGTACTAATGGGGCATTTCTAGCCCGAGATCTAGACCTACTGGAGGAAAAAAGAGAGAAAGTAGCAATTCAGCTGGGAGCATACCAACAACTTGCTAGGGCTTATAACAAGAAGTTCAACCCAAAAGAGTTCAAATTGGGGGACCTTGTGCTGAGGAAAGTAGTTGGCAGCAAGAAGGATCCTAGGGAGGGCAAGCTAGGCCTAAATTGAGAGGGGCCTTATAGAATTATTTCGGTCGCCGGCAATGGGGCATATCGGCTTGAGAACAGTGATGGCAAAGAGCTGTTAAGACCTTGGAACACTTGCAACTTGAAGTTTTTCTATCATTAGATTTTTGTTTTTTCAAAATTTATGTCATAATTTTATTAGCCGAAGTAGTAATAAAATTTTAGTTTGATGAATTTGAAATTTATGTGAAAGGACTGATCAGTCCCATGGCGATGTTTCTAAAGTGAAACATGACGAATAACTTAGATTTATTATTTAGCAGAGCTGAATTATACTTACATATAATAGAGTTGAACTAAATTGGCGATATTTCTGAATAAAACATGACGAATAACTTAGACTTATTATATGGCAAAGTTGAATTATACTTGCATATAATAGAGTTGAACTAAGTTGGCGATATTTCTAAATGAAACATGACGAATAACTTAGAGTTATTATATGGCAGAGTTGAATTATACTTGCATATAATGGAGTTGAACTAAGTTGGTGATGTTTCTGAATGAAACATGACGAATAACTTAGACTCATTATATGGCAGAGTTGAATTATACTTGCATGTAATGGAGTTGAACTAAGTTGAATTAACCTAGACTTGCCATGTTGGCAGAGTCAAACTCAGAATGGAACTAAGTGCATTTCAGTTAGATTAACAGAGAAACCAAGGTTGAGAACCTCGGCTAGTCTTTATTTGAATCTAACTTCGACGAAAGACCATAGACACATGCTTAATGTGAACTTAAGTGAAACTTAGGTTCACATTAGGGGGCAGAGAGCTGGAGAATGATAAAAGTTTAAGAGCTTGCGAAGACTTGTTGAATTTTTTAAATTTACAAGCTAGAATTGGCTTAAACACTTGTTGAAATTTCAGGAAAATTTACAAGTTAAAGTTAGTCGAGGTAATATTGAAAGAAGTATCTGAGATACATACCGGTCGAGATGACCAACCAGGTTGTCAAAACTTGGAAATAGTGAAGCCTTAATAAAAGACAGCATATGGAGGTAAACAAGCAATGCTTGATTGAATAACACTTGTAAAAATATTTTTTAAGTGTTATCCGAGGTATGCCAATGGTTGGTCAAGGTTGGTCGAGGAAAACAGTCAAGGTTTATATCCGAGGTATTATATCCCAGAGTTATTATACAGTTAAGGTATACTTTGAGGAAATACAAATATATTCTAAGGTATGAAAGGCATGAAAGAAAGTAGTAAACATGCATAGAAAAAAAGAAGGCATAAAAACTTGCATTCAAAGATTGAACTTGTTCACAAGCAAAAAGGCACTTCGCCTGGCAAAAAAACAACTTGTTCGGATACAAAAGAGGGCACATCGGCTAGATTGAAACTTAACATTGTTCAAACAGAAAGGTCACAACAACTATAAAAGAAGAAAGACAAAGTACAAAAAGGGAAGAGATTCTAAGTGGATCGCTCTGCTTTAGCGATTAGCTGTGTATCGACCTCGGCAGACAACTAAGAAAGCTTCTCGGTAGTCCTCCCTACCTCGATCTTGGCATCGATCTTGAGAAGAGTTTGGTCGAGGCTCTTCTCGGCTGTTTGTACCTCGGCTTCTGACATGGCTCTTTTGGAGAGGCACTCTTGGAAACCTCGTCCTCCTCATCATGAATAAAGTCTACGACTTGATCATTCAGAGTTGGGGACTTGACCCCAGTAGCAGTTTCCTCTTTGTCAGCATCATCAGCCTCGGAGTCATCGTCCTCAACCTCATCTTCTAAATCCTTTGGAGCTGGAGGGAAAGGCACTTCTGGCAGGTCAATATTACGGAGTGAGGAGTCCATTGGGACAAACATTTTGTTGAGCGCCGCTATCCGACCAAGGTAATAACTTCGGTTGCAGGCCAGGTTGACTTGCTCTTTGTATTGATCTCGGATAGTGGCCTGCCCTTCTGAAAAGCCTTCTCATTGGCCGCTTTGACCTCGGCATCTTTTGAGTCAAGGGCCTCTTGGAGTTTGGCCCCTAGCTCAGCTACTCTGGCTTTGGCAGCCTCGAGATCGACTTTGAAGGCTGCAGCTTCAGCATTGGCCATTTTGGCCTTTTCCTCGACTAAATCCTGAGCAGCTTTGGAAACCTTGGCTTGATCCAGCAGAGCTCGATTATTGGCTTCGGCATGATTAAGTGAGGAGAGGAGTTTGGCAGCTTCCTTAGTCTTCCTTACCAACTTATTCCTTGTCATTTCAGTCTTAACTGCGTACGAATGCGAATGCTGAATAGCCTGCAAAAAGTAAAACACATTAATGAAATTTGACTAAGTGTTGAAAGACTAGAAAAGAATAAATAAAGAGGATTACCAAGATTGAGTACCGCATCATGAGGCCAAAGTTTTCATACACATGGAGGTCGGTTATGTGATTCATATCCTCGGGTAAGAGCACGACCGTTGACAGGGCAACACCGACCTTGACGTCATTAATTGCACTGTCGCCAGTTGTCAAGGATCTATCTCCCAGCATGACCTCGGGAGCCCAGGTTATATTGCGAGGAAAGCTACGACCCTCAGGTTGGTCAAACCTCGGCTTTTTAGATGGTTGGAATCTGATGCATCGGCTTCAGCTGGCCTTTTCTCGATGGCAACTTGGTTCTTATTGACCTCGACTAGTTTTGAGATTGGCAGAATGTCCTTAGAGTCAATCTGAGTCACTGTGGCGTTAGACTTGGCCTTCTTCACTTTTTTCGGCTTTGGCTTTGATTAGGATAGAGAAGATGAAGATTGCACTGTCACTACCCGGGGATGTTGGCAAGGAGATCCTCAACAATGGCTGATTTACAACCCATTTTGTCAGCAGTGGAAACAACTATTACTCTGGTGCCGAAGTGTATTGCTGGAAGGGCGATTGGAGGATTGGTTGGATCGTAAGCCGATGCCTTAGAGTCTTGGTGTTTACGGCTGCGAGTTCTGTAGGCAGGAGCAAAAATTGGAGGTCGGCGTCGGCGTTGGGATGGAGGAATTAGTTGAGAGGCAGAAGTAGATGGTTGCTCTATTGGGTCTGATGAAGAGGCCTGGTCTAGCCTTGGCAATGAAGCAACTATAGGAGTTGTTGCTGATGGGGGAGTCTTGCTTTGGCGGGAGACGTTGGGTAGCATAGACTTGCAGGTCGGGATATAATTAAGCAGCAAAGGGGTTTTGCGTTTATTAATATCCAAACCTAAAAGCCGTTTTAGATCGGGGCTGGGGAAGAAGGTCTGTTGAAAATCCTTTGCTGGTTAAGGAAGAGCTACAAAAAGAAGTGAGAAGAAGAACATTACAAAAAACAGATATATACTGCCAAATCCTAGCCGAGATATGATTAAAAAGGAAACTTAGCTCTTACCATCACGCTCTTTAAACACCGATCAGCGCAGAGGATAGAGATGAAAGTCGTTGTCAGGTGCAAACTTCCAGTTGCCCGAGACGATGAAGTAATTATCTCCAGCACCCTTGTTGGAGTCTGGGAGGTCAGCTATTAGTTTGAAGGTGGTGGATCTGGGCTTAAGGTAGTATATGTAGCCTTTTTCAACTTAAGGCCACACATGGTATAGTAGAATTGGATGTCGGCTAAAGTGATCTTAGCTTTTTCTCGGTATGCTAGTTCAATTATGCCATTGATAACCCTATATGAGTTTATGGCCAGTTGTATTGGGTTGAGCTTGTAATAATGAAGGATTTCTCGGAAAAGAGTGTCTAAAAGGAACTGGAGTCCAAACTCTATGAAAACAACTACTGGGAAGGGCATGGAGTCCCCATTAGGTATGATGGAGTCCTCCTCCCCAGCCAATCTGAGTTGAACATCGGCTGGGATGGAGAACTCTCGACGGAAATACTCTATTTTTTCTAGGGTATCCACTCTCCACTTGAACATACCCATAATGTCGGCTAGTAAAGATTGGTGTGAAATTTCGGGGAAGAATGTTTGGAATGGGTTTAAAGACCCCAACTTAATCCTAATCAGGCACTAGTGCAAAGGTTCTTGAAATCTAAGAGGGTTTTTGTTTCAATTTTCCTCAAGAACAAAGTTCTGAAGCAAATCCCAAACCTAGGAACTACAGGCACAAGGATTAAAGGCAAAAATTTGGAAATACAACAAGAAGAACAGAAAAAAGAGCATGATTCAGAAATCAAGAAAGCAACATTTTTTCAAAAAACACTGAGTAGGTGTGTGCGGATGTGCAAAGGCCAAGAACAGTGGCAAAAATTATTAAAGCTTTAAACCTATAGGCACTATGTACGTGTGTGTGAGAATCACGAACCGTGTGAATAGACACAAGGACATATTGAATAGCATGAATCACAAACAAATACGAGATTCAAAATACAACAAGGATTCAAGAACAAAACTAATTTGCAATGGCGACAAATAGCATGTAAACGTGTAACAGATTTGAAACAAATCAAAGGAATAATGAGAGACTGAAAATGGAGGAAATCAGTGGCTTACTGAGGAAACAAACGCCGAGATGAGTATTGCCGAAGTCAAATGACGTGAATGGTCACAAATAGATGATGAAAAGGTCGCTGGAGGAGGTAATCGAAATAGTTGTAGAGCTTGGAAGCTTGAACAATGGCGGTTTGGGAGAGAGGCATTAGAGAGAGAAAGTTTCAAGGCAAAATGAATACTCAAAAAGTGAAGAGACGGAGAGAGAGGGAGAAGTTTTGTCAAAATTGCGAAAAGGTGACAAACCATAATGATGTGCCTTAGACGACGTGTCTGTCAGACGGCGTGTGCAGAAGCGGCGTGTCCTAATAACGCGTGTCAGGTACGAACCAATGTGAAAAGAGCGCGTGGCAAAAACAGTTGGGAAACCATGCGTGACAGCTCATGTGCAGATAAAACTCTTGAAGTTTTGGATTTAATGAGGGAAAAAACCTCGGCTAGAGGAATGATCTCAATTAAGGAGCTTGGTTAGTGGCAAAGTTGGACAGTAGAGTCCTGGGTACGCAAAGCCAACGAGTAATGATCTCAACCGTAGAAGGAAAGAGCGAACTTTGACCGACGAGACAATATAGGTTCCATCACCTCAGATTGCCGAGATAATGGAACCTAGGGGGCAGTTGTGGGGGCATATTTTGTGAATGACAGCACGTGGCCGAGGTGACACCGACGTGTCAGCCATAGTGCCACATGGCTTGGTCATGTGCGAGATGATCTCGGCTAGGTCGAGGTTATCTTTAGAGATATCGGAATCCGAGATGAGCGGATAAGGAACAAGAGTCCTAAAATGGGGGAGGACCTCAGTCTGAATAAAGACAAAACTCTTAGGGAGTTTATCTCTATCTGGCTGAGAGTCCAAGATGAGCATTGAGCCAAAGTCCATTGAAACTAAGCTTCTATATGAATCAGGTTAGTGCTGGCTATAAAGACATGGCATCCTCGTGGGTCTAAGGTATGCTTTTTATACTCTGTCTAGTGAGTTAAGCACTATTGGCTATCTTTGAGAGATAATTACTGACTTGATCGTCGGAGTGCCCCTGGGTAGACGAACCACCGCCGGATTCTTATCTTCCTGTAACAGATTGTTCGGCCTCAATCTATTCTACCGATGCTTTCCTGCTGAGTTTCCCTATTTGGTTGTGTGGTCAAAAATCAACATCCACGATTATTAAGAAAGATGTGAGAGAGAGTGCTGTCTTAAATATCTTAATTAATTGCTACATTATTGAACTTTAAAAGTGGATCTAATTTTTACTTCAATAGCAATGCTCTTGAACTTTTTTTAGTATAATAAAATTTTCAAAAAAATTACTTATCACGCGTTAAAATTTTTTTTGAAAAAAGTTAACAAATTTAGTAGTATAAAAGTTAGCATATTTTAGTAAAAATAAAATTTCTTTATTTGACTCAACTTAAAAGCTAACTGTTTTAGGTTTTCTCAAAAAAATCTAGTTTATATTATAGTAAACTTTTTCGTATTTTTATTATTTTTAAAATTTTTAAAGTTTTTTAATAAAAAAAAATCTAACTCAATTAAAAAAAATGTTGGATAAAGAAAAAAAAAAAAGTAAGCCATTTCAAAAAAAGACACAAAGTAAGCCAAAAAGGCCAACACCCAAAAGATGGATATACTAAAAAGGCAAAACTCATGAGCCTATTAAACAAAATTTGGTTATACTACGCACACTAATTAGTATATCAATTAATATATTAATATATGTTATGGTATTATTATTTCAAAATTATAATCACACCCATTATATAAACTACAAAAATTCAAAACTTTTAAAATTATGTCACATTATCTATTAGTACACTATATCAATTGATGTATATAGTATTATTCAACAAAATTACTTATTTTAGCATTAGGCTTCCTTTTGTTGTGCCCAAAAATCCAGTTTATTAGCTAAAGAACTCTACTTTGTTATTTAAAAAAAAAAAAAAAACCCTTATCCCATTTTGCAAATCTACTTCTCATCAAAAACTTTACTTTAGTTACTCAAAAAACAATCATTAGAAAAGCCAAAACGTTGAGATAAACAAATTAATTTTTTTGACATCAATTTTTTATAATTTTTTTAGTCAATAAATTAATTTTTTAACTAAGTCACAAAAGAGTCGTTTGTTCACTTATAAACTGTAATCAAAAGAATCATTAATTACCAAAAATTATTACAAGATTTTTATATGTCTTAACTTATAAGTTGATTTATTTTAGTCTTTTGTGAATTTAGATGAAGCTAAAATGTAATTAATTTTTTTTTACTCATTTACAATTTTTTTTGGATATAATTTTTAAATTAATTTACTTTTTGGCTTAATTTTATTTTTGTTTGGGAGTACCAATATAGATATGGGAAAATTTTTTTAAGGTCCTTGATATTAATATTTTATAAGATAAGGGTTCCTCAATATTTTCATAGAAAAAATTCGACATAGAGAAATTTTATCCCGACACAGAAAAATTTCAATTTTCACATAGAAATTTCTCTGATATGATTATAGAGAAATTTCATTGAGGGATCTTAGCTAATAAAAAAAAAACATATTGAATCTCTCTTACTACCCAAAATTAGAGAGATGTTTCACTAATTTCCTATATAGATATTAGCAATTCAAGATCAAAGAATTTATGTATAAGATGTTGGAAATGGTTATAAAATTCTGGGTAAAATCAGAATTTTTTCCTAAATTTCGTCTATTATTTAGGTGGGACCCGTGCGTCGATTTTCGCGGGTCAAAGTGATAACGCGTTCTATGCCGCGTTGTGATTCACGTGGTATATTTGGTTGCTCAAAACCATTACCGAGTGAATGGGAAATTGAAGCCAAAGTATGCTTCATGAAAATGGAGTTTTTGTGAAAAATCCTTAAATGATTGAATAAGGCTTGTCCCACATTGATTTGGTGGGAAGTTTTGAATGGGTTTATAAGGCATGGGATTGGAACTTAGGGTGTGCCCCAAGGGGTACCCAAGTGTTTTAGAGAGGGAGGTTATGGGCAAAATGGGCTAGACCTATTGGACCCAAAAATCACCACGTGCGGCCGCCGTCGTCCGGTCAGGCGGCTGGGCTTGGGCGCGGGTGCGTGGTGTGTGGTTGGGCTTGTTCGGCCCAATACCTATCTTTTTGGGCCAAAAACATTTGAATTTAATTTTATTTTTTAGTAAAATAAAATCCAGAATTCAAATTAAACCAGAAATAAACTGGTCCAGTTTTTTGTTGTACACCCAAACAGGTCCCTTCCGTTTTTAAACCCAACAGATTTAAATTTGTTTAAATTCAAAACCGAACAGGTTTCAACCTGTCCAAACAGTGCCTATCTGTTTAAATTGAACAGGTTTTGCACTTGTTTAATTTAAAACTAACAGCCACAATTTTGCCTATAAATAGACTAGCCCCTCATTTGGATTTCTACTCCAATTTTCGTACTCCATCTTCTGCTATAAATCTCTGCATTTTGCTGCATTTAATTTCTGAAAGAAAGAGTATAAACACTTAGTGTGTTCGTTAGACAAACAATTTATAGTGCTACTATTGTTTGTAGTTGATCATTTCATCCTGGGAGATAGACGTCCACATTCTGAAAGCACCGTGGAGAGGACGAATCTGTCTTAAGGACACAGTGTCAAACACTTGACTTGATCAGAATAATATTCAAGAATTAATCAAGTAAGTTATTTAATTTATTTTCGAAGTTATTATTATTTATTTAAAATCAGTTTTTAATTTTGTTTTTGTAACAAAATAAAATCTGTTTTTATTTATTTATTTATTTTTCCAAGTTTGATTTTTGTAATCAAACAAATTCTCTCATTTCCTTTATTTCTTTATATTCTGGTTGTTGTTTAGTACACAACAGTTTTTAATCTATTTAAATACAGTGAAGATTGTCCAACAATCTTAAGACAGATTTATTTTGGTATCTTCATTGTATTTAATTTTCTGTGATTTCATAAAGATATATTCTGGTTGGAAAAACAAATAGTGTTTTATGCTATTTGACAGATAATAGTAATATACTGTCTCTTTTCCTTGACAACTAGTAGTAATATACTGGTGTCATTAACAATTGCAGAATATTAAATTTGTGTTACAGAAAATTATTGTGGTATTTTATTTTTCTAGTTTTAGTAAAAAGGAAAATAAAATTATTTTGTGCTATAATTTATTTTCTGGTTTTAGTAACTAGAAAATTAATTTGTGTTTTAATTTTTCCTGATTTTTGTAATCAGAGATTATGGCTACTACAACTGAAACTGCAACTGGTAGTGGTACTCCGATTGTTACACCAACACTGGTCCCTATCCAGAACCATGTTCATGTACCAATAAATCATGGAGAAAAATCGAAAAAAATTTAACGGTACTGAGTTTAAAAAATGGCAGCATAAGATGTTGTTCTGTCTTACAACTCTTAATTTGGCCCAGTTTTTCCATGAAGAGGCTCTAGCACTTAAAGAGGGTGAAAGTGATCGGCAAGTTGTTGCCGCTGTAGATGCTTGGAAACATTCAGATTTCCTGTGTACAAACTACATCCTTAATGGCCTTGACAACATGCTGTATAATGTATACAGTCCTCTGAAAACAACAAAAGAATTGTGGGATTCTTTGGAGAAGAAATACAAGACAGAGGATGTCGGCACGAAGAAATTTGTCGTTGGTAAATTTCTGGACTTCGTTATGGTAGACTCCCAAACGATAATTTCTCAAGTTCAAAGTTTTCAATTAATTTCACATGATATTCATTCTGAGGGTATGTCTCTGAGCGAGTCATTCCAAGTCGCTGTTTTAGTGGAAAAATTTTTAAAATTATTTAAAACATAAACACAAAGAGATGACCATGGATGAACTTATTGTAAGACTGAGAATTGAAGAAGATAACCGTAAGGCTGAAAAGAGGAATGGGAAAAATCCCATTGAGTTCAAGGCTAATGTGGTTGAACAAGTTCATAAACCACATAACAAAAAGAGGAAATTTACTGGAGATGGTCCTAAACAAGGCGATAGCAACAAGAAGTTCAAAGGAAAATGCTATAACTGTGGCAAGACTGGACATCGAGCTTCTGACTGCCGCTGCCCTAAGAAGGATCATGGAAGTACAAGCAAGAAGACCACCAATCAGGCCAATGTGACAGAATTAGATTACATCTCTGACGGGGTGAATGACATCAACCTCTCTGCTGTGGTGTCTGAGGCTAACTTGGTTGGAAATCCCAAAGAGTGGTGGGTTGACACTGAAGCAACTCGTCACATTTGTGCGGACAAGAAGATGTTCACTACCTATAATGAGGCTACAAATGGTGAACAACTTTTCATGGGAAATTCTTCTACTTCTACTGTGGCTGCACAAGGGAAAGTGATCTTGAATATGACATCAGGGAAAGAACTGACCCTCAACAACGTACTACATGTACCTGACATCCGGAAGAATTTAATTTCTGGTTCTTTGTTAAGTAAAAATGGTTTTAGGCTTGTCTTTGAGTCTGATAAATTTGTATTAACAAAGAGTGGCATGTATGTTAGTAAGGGATACATGAGTGATGGTCTCTTCAAACTAAATGTAATAACAGTTGTACCGAAAGTTGCTATGAATAAGAATAACACATCTTTTGCTTATATTCTTGAGTCGAATTTATGGCATGGTAGATTAGGACATGTGAATTTTGATGCTTTGCATAGATTAATTGATTTAGATTATATACCAAAGTTTGAAATTAATTCTAATCATAAATGTGAAATTTGTGTAGAAACGAAACTAACTAAGGCTCCATTTAAATCGGTTGAAAGGAAAACCGAACCTCTAGAATTAATTCATATTGATGTATGTGATCTAAAATTTGTTCAAACTAGAGGAGGCAGAAAGTATTTCATAACATTTATCGATGATTGCACAAGATATTGTTATGTTTATTTACTTAGAAGTAAAGATGAAGCCTTAGAAATGTTTAAACTCTACAAAACAGAAGTTGAAAATCAACTTGGTAAAACCATTAAAATGGTTAGAAGTGATAGGAGTGGTGAATATGATGCACCATTAAATGAATTTTGTGCACAACATGGCATTATTCACCAAACTACAGCACCCTATTCTCCTCAACAAAATGGAATAGCTGAAAGGAAGAATAGAACTCTAAAAGAAATGATGAATGCCATGTTACTAAGTTCAGGCTTACCACAGAACTTGTGGGGGAAAGCAATATTGTCTACTAATTATGTTCTTAACAGAATACCCCACAAGAAAACCAACAACACTCCTTATGAATTGTGGAAAGGTCGATCACCTTCCTATAAATACTTAAAAGTGTGGGGGTGTTTGGCAAAAGTTAAAGTTCCTGTTCCTAAAAAGACTAAGATTGGACCAAAAACAGTAGATTGTGTGTTTATTGGTTATGCTCAGAATAGTAGTGCATATCGGTTTCTGACTTATAAATCAGAAATACCTAATATAAATGTGAACACTATTATAGAGTCAAGGAATGCTATGTTTTTTGAACATGTCTTTCCTTACAAGAAACGACAGGAATTAAGTTCACAGAAAAGAACTTATGATTGTACACAAAGTCAAGAGCCTAATGACAATCAAACACAAGAGACTAGTAATGGTCTCGACCTACAAGATTTAACTGATGATGAACCAAGACGAAGTAAGAGAGCGAGAACATCAAAATCCTTTGGTCCAGATTTTCTGACATACCTGTTAGAAAATGAACCTCAAAGCTTTAAGGCAGCAATGACAGGTCCTGAAGCACCTTTGTGGAAAGAGGCTGTTAATAATGAAATTGAATCCATTATGCAAAGTCATACTTAGGAATTAGTGGATCTTCCACCAGGTTCTAAACCTCTTTGATATAAATGGATATTTAAGAGAAAAATGAAAGCAGATGGTTCAATTGATAAGTATAAAGCAAGACTTGTAGTTAAAGGTTACAGACAAAAGGAAAGTCTGGATTATTTTAACACATATTCCCCTGTGACAAGAATAACATCCATTCGCATGCTTATTTCTATAGCAGCGTTGTTTAATTTAGAAATACATCAAATGGATGTTAAGACAGCTTTCTTAAATGGTGATCTAAATGAAGAGATTTATATGGAGCAACCCGAAGGGTTTGTAGTGTCGGGGCAAGAAAAGAAAGCTTGTTGGCTTGTAAAGTCTCTTTATGGATTAAAATAAGCGCCTAAGCAATGGCATGAAAATTTTGATCATGCTATGCTTATTAACGGGTTTAAGATAAACGAATGTGACAAATGTGTCTATGTTAAAAACACTGACCAAGGATATGTCATCGTTTGTCTTTATGTGGATGACATGTTTATCATTGGAAGCAGTCAAAACATGATCAAATCAACTAAGCAAATGCTTAACAAAAGATTTGATATGAAAGATATGGGGGTCGCAGATGTTATATTAGGAATGAAAATTACTAAAACATCTGACGGATATGCATTATCTCAATCACATTATATTGAGAAAATTCTTGGTAAATTTATCAAGGATGATATGAATTTAGCTAGAACACCTGTAGACATCAATCTTTATTTATCGAAAAATAAAGGTGATGCAGTGTCTCAGTTAAAATACTCCCAAATCATTAGAAGCCTAATGTACCTAATGAATTGTACTCGTCCTGATATAGCTTATGCTATCAGTAAATTGAGTAGGTACACTAGTAACCCCGGAGAAGACCATTGGAAGGCGATCATTTGGGTTCTTAGATATCTAAGATTTACTTGTGATCATGATTTGAACTTTACTCGATATCCAGCAGTACTCGAAGGTTATTGTGATACCAATTGGATATCGGATACTAAAGATTCAAAATCCACTAGTGGATATTGTGGGGAAGTGGTTTGGAAATACTCTTCAGATCCTGGAAGACGCCAATGATCCTCAGCTAGTCACCTGCAAAGACACAAATACTTCGGTCGGGGGTGCCGGAATTAGCACTCCGACGGACAAGTCAGTTCTGCTACTCAAGAAAGCTTGTTGACTAAGTTTTTAGAAGTGATTCTTACATACCTTTTCTAGTCCATTGCGATTATATTTATACTCGTTTCTTCTGATCCTCGGGGCCAGGGCCTACTTTTTCAATCATTATCTTTTCCACTATTCGGCTCTAGGGATCCTTCCCCATTCGGCCTATTTATCCTATTCGGCCCCTTGTCCTTGCGGGATATCTGCCGGCTAGCGTCTAGCTTCTGAAATATACCTTCTTTATCTTTGCCAATTATTCGGCTACCACAATTGCCCTCCGAACTCCCTGTTGACGGCAGTCAATCGGCGTGTTTGGTTCAGAATTTGAGAAGTTTAGCGTCAGGCGGCTTCGCGTGCCCCAATATATGTCAGGAGGCACGCGCCTTTTTGCTCATCATTACGCTTTCCCGCTCTATTCATGTGTATCTCAGCATTTATTGCGATTTGAAACTTTGGTCCTTTCGAATTCACATTTCGTCGATTTTCTGAGACTTTTGGATCGCCAGTGCATATCCCTCCGTGACTCGCGTTTTCTGCAACTTCTTCCCGTCTTCCCTTATCTCATCTGCTCTTCGTAAGTTTCCTTATCCCTTCTTTGTAATCCTATTTTCTGTTTGCTATTTTAGCTTCGGCGAATATTTAGTTCTTTGCTAAGATGGCCAAACATTTGAAAGACCTCCTTTCTGAGGATCGTATCTCCGGTTTCCGGCAACATTTTTCTATTCCTGACGACGTCCATTTATCCCTTGTAACGGACAATGCTCTCGACATGGAGAGGGAAGATCAAAACACGATCGTATTCCCTCTTTTATCCATTGCGGAGGGCGAGGTTCATTTCCCCCTACACCCACTCCTTAGGGCCGTTCTCCGCTATTGGGGTTTGATTCCTTCTCAACCCAATGTAAATTTCTTTCGAATCATCATGGGGGTTGTAGAGTTGAATCGACGCCTTAGGATTAACCTTGGGATTCCGGCCATTCGGCATTGTTACGCCTTAGCCAAATCCTCTGGTCGGCTGGGGCGATATTTTTCAGGGCCAAAGATACTGACCATCACTTGGTGACTATGCTTGCCAGTTCTGGTAAACGGGTTGACGACGTGATGGTCAACGTCCGAGGTAATTGGGAGTTCGCTGAAGGGGAGGATCGCCTGGACCCTATTCCCAGACATAAGGGCGACCCAGGTTGCCACGCAATGTCTTGTTTGTTGGTCTATCTCTTATTCGGCTCTTTTCCCTAAATCGCTTTTTATCTTCTGCAGGTAATAGGTTGAAGAAAATTTTGACTTCGGTTGACGACGTGGTTCTTGAGGAAATCAAGACTGCACTCACATATTTCGGTCGTCCAAACGTACAACAGCAAGGGAGAGCCGCCCATATTCTCCTTCGGTATGAACCCACTTACACTACTTTCTCGGCTGCAGATAACATTCCGATTCCAGCCGGCAATCAACAGCTCTCGGCCCTTATCTTCCCCAGCTTCAAAAACCTTAGGCAGATCGGTCTCGTAGCTTCTGATTCGGGGGAAGACGCCGAGCCGGTTGTAGAGCTGATTGCCGATCCGGCTGGGGAGTCTACTGAGGAGGTTGTAGAGGGCGACGAAGCCGTACGCTCGGCATTTGAGGCCACCGAGCCATTCGCCTCAAGACGAACAGATTTCTCTTCCGGGGATATTTTTGCGAATTTGGGGGATCTACCCGGCGATTTCTTTGAGGGTATGGCGAAAGAAAGCCTAACGCAGATGGCACGTAAAAGAAATGCCGAGCGGATGACCGCTCGAAAGAAGGCTGAATGCGCCGCATCAGATCCCAGCTTGATCAAGCCGTTCGTACCCGTTTCTGAGGGGACGGTTGAGGTCGCTGCGTCCGATACGGGAAAAGAGGGTGGAGAACAGGCCGATGGGGAACGGCTGATTCCGGAGCAAGGCCAAAAGCGTGGTGCCGAGGGGGAAGCGAGTTCAGAAGCTGGCCCTGGTAGCAAACGGCCTCGGCTTGAAGAACCGGGCGTGGTCGCTCCGTTCGTTATTCAGCCAAAGATCAGGGATATGCCGATTTTATCCGACGCTTCGGCCATCGAGGATCCAGCCGTGGCTCTGAGCCTGGCGGCTTCAATTTCTCTGCCGACTGACAACAAAGCCTTCGGTGCCGTGCCTGATATTATGGCCGTTGCCCTAACTGCTCAATCGGCACTCCTGGTAGGTCACCTTCATTTCGCCCTTGTTTGTTAAAGGCGTCTAATCATACCGAATTGTTTTGCAGACGATCGGAAGGATCGCCAACTTGGGTCGCCGCCTACGTGATGCTCTCGGGAGAATTGACCATTTGCAAACAGAGGTGCAGGGTCAGAAAAGTAGGGCCGAGTTTGAAATTATGAGAGCTGAAATGGAGAGCGCGCGAGCCGAAGCGGAGAAAGAGAGGGTTCGCGCCGCCGAACAGCTTCGTGTTGATGCTGAGGGTAGGGCAAATGCGAGCGAGGAATCGCTCAAACTTTCCAAGGAAGCGCTTGCTGAAGCGGAAGCTCAGTTAGAGGAGCTTAAGGCGGCCCGCGAGAAAGCCGAATCGGAGGTCTTTGAGGCAGGGAGAGGCGCCGCTCTGACGGAATATGTTGAAGAAGTGTCCAAATTTGAGAATCGCAGGTTCAAACATGGGTGGCTCAAAGCCCTTGCTGCCGCTGAGGTTACATTGGATTTGCCAATTCCTTATGAGCAGGTGGATGTTGAGCCACTTGAATCCGATACCGACGAATGATCTGGGAGCCGTTTACTGAGCAGGCGTCTTTTTGTTTTTGTTTTTCTTCTTTTGGATAGTGCTTTGTTGGTTCAGGGTAGTTTTCATGTATAAATTGGTTAGCATCTGCGCACAATTTATTAATGAAAATTTCCTTGTAATTTTTGCTACCACTACACACTTTGTATGAAAGAGTTCAGTGGTTTAATTTTAATGAAAGAGTTCTATGTTTGTCAATGTATTTGGTAAAATGGAATTGCATGTACTGTGGGGAAACCCTGATTTGTGAATCTGCCCTTGCCCCAGGGGGTTCATAAAAAGAATTCTAGCTCTGAATCAACTTGTGAGCCGGCTGGGTACTTGGTCCGAATAGATTGATAAATCTGCTCTTGCCAGTCAACTTGTGAGCCGGATGATTTTACTGTGGCACGAATGATTTTATCTAGAACTCTTCTAAACAAGCCGTACATAGAATATCGTTTGTCCAAACTTTAGTTTTTTCCTTATTGAATCTGAAGTCGCTAACCACTGAAGGTAGAGAGGACAAGATTGGTCAATATCTGGGTTCCTGCAGATTCAATACATATCCCATCAAAATCACCATTTGCAATTTCACTGCCTACTGATCTTGGACCCCTAGATTGATGAATTTGCCCTTGCCCCAAGGGGTTCATGATAAGAACTCTGGCACTGAGGAATCAATTCGTGAGCCGGCTGGGGTAGTTTAACCGAACAGATTGATGAATCTGCTCTTGCCCGAATCAACTTGCGAGCCGGCTGGGTACTTGAGCCGAATAGAACCACTGAAGGTAGGAGAAAAGATTGGTCAATATCTGGGTTCCTGCAGATTCAATACATATCCCATCAAAATCACCATTTGCAATTTCACTGCCTACTGATCTTGGACCCTTAGATTGATGAATCTGCCCTTGCCCCAGGGGGTTCATGATAAGAACTCTGGCTCTCGTGAGCCGGCTGGGGTAGTTTAGTTGAACAGATTGATGAATCTGCTCTTGCCCGAATCAACTTGTGAGCCGGCTGGGTACTTGAGCCGGAAGCTTGTCCTGCTGTCAACTTAGTCGGCGTCAGGCGATTGGGTTTCCCGATTAATGAACTTGCCTCGATCGTGCTGCCTCTGCGAGTGTTAAATGATCAAAGGTACAGCTTTTAAGAGTCTGGTAGGTATCTAATTCAGACTCCTGAGAGAAAATCTATTGTGCGAATGTCGAACAAACTCTTCTTTAACAGCAAAGGGAAGCCAAGACATTGGCTGAGCTTGGCGGTGATATGAATCGAAGTGAACACCGTGGTGCGCCCTTGCGTGCTGGGAGTAAGAGTTCTATGGGTCGAGAGAGGCGTCAATCTCCTCGACGTCATAGTAGGTCGCCCAACGGGATAGGCAGTCCCAGGGGAGATCGCCACACGCCCAAGTCGAAAGGAGATCAGACGCGAATCCGTACCCGTTAAGTTTTGCAGTATTTGTGAAGAATAAGCCCATGACGGAAGCGGACTCGATCGTTCGAGATCCAGACGTGGCGGTCGAGTTTGCTCGACAAATATTTCCTCCGGAAGTTCAGCAGTCAATGGTTGGTCGTCAGGACTACGAAGTGTTTTGCGAGGGCATTCATGGGGCGGTGAAAGGGCTCTATATGGCTTATGAAGTCGGCATGCGATTGCGCGTCGCCCGCCGAGAAATGGAGAAAAAGGAAGAGCATATCTGCAGTTTGGAGGCTCGCGTGGAGGCGGCTGAACGTGAGTTAAGAAAGATCAAAGCGGCTCAAGTACAACCAGCAGGGCAGGTGAATCCAATCGTGGAAGAGAGGGTCACCAGTCGGCTTATAAGCGCTGCCATTACCGATCGTGAAACGGCGAGCATGTTCGCATTGGAGTCCGCCAAGGGGAGGTCTTATGAAAAAGGTTTTCACGAAGGGCACTTGGTTGGAATCCAAAAGACCAAGGAGAAGCTTGCCGAAGAGGTTTGCCGATGTGAAAATCGTGGGTTCAGGCATGTTGGATCAAGGCATCTCAAGTCGCCGAATCTCTTCGCTTGTCAGGCATCGATTCGGCGTCACCTCTCTACCACAGTAAGGACTTTCCGTTTTTTGCTTTCGAGGTTGAGAAGAGTGAGGATGAGGGCGACGCCGTATGACTTTAATTATTGTAAGGTTCGAACGCTGGTCGCGTTCGCAATTATGTAATTTCTTGGTTTTTTGAATAAAAGACGCTTTATTGAAAATGTCAAATTGTCTCCCGCATTCGGCGTGTGCGTGTTTAATTTGATTGCATAAATGTTTGGATAGACGTAAATCAATTGGACTCAGCATGTTAGATCGATGCGCCGATTCGTTGTGCGTGATCGGCCTACATGTAATGGCCGTTTACTTTTGAATAAAGCCATTGCGGCGTGTTGTTGAAATTTGAAGAAGCCGTGAGCCAGGGATTGGAGGGGCTACGGCATTTTGACTTAGCTCGAATGCCAGATGTCTAGCCGATTGGGCTAGGTAATTTTTGCCCTTGCGCAGCCTATGCGCGCTCGTTTTAGCCAACCGTTGGGTTAACTAGGTCATGGAGAATGTTGACCGACGCCTGTCTCGTGGGGTTTAGTGTTGATAAAATCACTTCGGGATTTGGGCCTCGAGATCGCGGCCATTACTAAGAATAAAAGCGGCAGGCGCCTCATGCAATCAACATATTTGGCTCACCAGCATCTATTGCGTGGGATGATCAAGAGTTCTCACCATCAGATGGTATGATAGTTGCAGGAGCTCAAATTCTGGCCGAACTTGGCGCTCAGATGGTTTGCGGCGGAGGATTCTCCGGTGTGGGAGGTGGACCGCTGAAAGGAGAAACTGGAAACACGTCAGCCTCCAAGTCGTTGAAGCAGATCGCCCCGAAAGGAGACACAACGACCGCTGCCCCTAACCTCCCTTGTCTTGGATCTTGGCCTTGACATTGTCGATGGTGTCGGAGGCCCGGCGACATGCCGATTCGGGCGGTTAGATCGATGCGTTTTGAGCCGCGATGGTTGTTCAAATGACAAGAGTTGGGTCGATGGGTTGATTTGTCTTAGAAGTTAGAGATAGATATTGTAATGTTCGAACGCGGATTGCGTCTATGTAACAACTTTTTAATCAAATAAAAAGTGTTATTTCATATAGTTGAGTCTTACTCTGAAAATCTTTTGTTTAGCTATACCGGATGAATGTTCCTGATCCCAACTTTTAATGGTTAAGCACGTCATTTCGTATGGTTTAATAGTTTGCTATTAGTTTGCTATCGGAAAGTTTGCTACCGAACTTTTGTGTAGCTTAAATATTTTAGCTTAAGTATTTTTCCTGTATTCAGGGATCGGCCCTGCCTTAGGCGGGATGCAAGTTAATCCAGAATGGGTCGTACTCGTGGGCCGGCTAAGGCACGCCTTGTCCGGCGAACCATATTAGTGATTCCGGCTTAATTAGTTGATTAAAACGGGCTCCAGATCCGGAGACTTATTTTGGCCAATCGTGATATCCACGAAGGGCGCTCCGAATCCGGAGACTTATTCGGCTCTAAGGTGACCTGCACCAAAGGGCGCTCCGAATCCGGAGGCTTATTCAGCCCTAAGGTGTCATGCACCAAAGGGGGCTCCGAATCCGGAGACTTAATTGGGCCAATCGTGACATCCACGAAGGGCGCTCTGAATCCGGAGACTTATTCGGCCCTAAGGTGTCATGCACCAAAGGGGGCTCCGAATCCGGAGACTTAATTGGCCCTAAGGTGTCATGCACCAAAGGGGGCTCCGAATCCGGAGACTTATTCGGCCCTAAGGTGTCATGCACCAAAGGGGGCTCCGAATCCGGAGACTTAATTGGGCCAATCGTGACATCCACGAAGGGCGCTCCGAATCCGGAGATTTATTCGGCCCTAAGGTGTCCTGCACCAAAGGGGGCTCCGAATCCGGAGGCTTAATTTGGCCAATCGTGAAATCCACGAAGGGCGCTCCGAATCTGGAGACTTATTCGGCCCTAAGGTGACCTGCACCAAAGGGGGCTCCGAATCCGGAGGCTTAATTTGGCCAATCGTGACATCCACGAAGGGCGCTCCGAATTCGGAGACTTATTCGGCCCTAAGGTGACCTGCACCAAAGGGCGCTCCGAATCCGAAGGCTTATTCGGCCCTAAGGTGTCATGCACCAAAGGGGGCTCCGAATCCGGAGACTTATTCGGCCCTAAGGTGTCATGCACCAAAGGGGGCTCTGAATCCGGAGACTTATTCGGCCCTAAGGTGTCGTGCACCAAAGGGGGCTCCGAATCCGGAGACTTATTCGGCCCTAAGGTGTCCTGCACCAAAGGGGGCTCCGAATACGGAGACTTAATTGGGCCAATCGTGACATCCACGAAGGGCGCTCCGAATCCGGAGACTTATTCGGCCCTAAGGTGACCTGCACCAAAGGGCGCTCCGAATCCGGAGGCTTATTCGGCCCTAAGGTGTCATGCACCAAAGGGGGCTCCAAATCCGGAGACTTATTCGGCCCTAAGGTGTCATGCACCAAAGGGGGCTCCGAATCCGGAGACTTAATCGGCCCTAAGGTGTCGTGCACCAAAGGGGGCTTCGAATCCGGAGACTTATTCGGCCCTAAGGTGTTATGCACCAAAGGGGGCTCCGAATCCGGAGACTTAATTGGGCCAATCGTGACATCTACGAAGGGCGCTCCGAATCCGGAGACTTATTCGGCCCTAAGGTGACCTGCACCAAAGGGCGCTCCGAATCCGGAGGCTTATTCGGCCCTAAGGTGTCATGCACCAAAGGGGGCTCCGAATCCGAAGACTTATTCGGCCCTAAGGTGTCATGCACCAAAGGGGGCTCCGAATCCGGAGACTTAATTGGGCCAATCGTGACATCCACGAAGGGCGCTCCGAATCCGGAGACTTATTCGGCCCTAAGGTGACCTGCACCAAAGGGCGCTCCGAATCCGGAGGCTTAATTGGGCCTAGGAGGCTTGAAGGAGAGTGACAAAGAAAATTGATTTTCATTAAAACGTGGTACCAGTACAAGCATCAGATCCCACAAGTCGGGTCCGTAAATGGATCTTCATAAAGTCTACGTTCGCGCGGATTGCGGTGAGCCACGGATCTCCTCAATGCCATGGTCTGTTGGGAAGCGCATAAGCTGATGGTAGGTGCTTGGGACAGCCTTCATGACATGCAACCAGGGGCGTCCCATGATGGCATTATACGGCGACGGAAGCTTCACAACCAAGAATTCCACGTCAACCGTTTTTGAGCCCGCTCGAACAGGCAGCATGACTCTCCCCAACGGGTACTCTGGATTCGTGTTGAAGCCGAACAGTGGCTGAGACGACGGTGATAGGTCCGACTCGTTGAGGCCGAGTTCAACAAAAGTTCTGTAGTACAAGATTTCCGAAGTGCTTCCTGGGTCTATGAGAATGCGTTCGACGCTGAACTGACGTACGCGTAATTTGACGACCAAAGGATCGACGTGGCTGGCCATTATTCCGACAAGGTCGGAGTCATCGAACTTAATTGTCGGAGCTTCTCTGGGCCTGCCGGTTGGCATGTTATGTTTTTGGGGAATTGGGTGCGATTGGATCGTATGCACGGTCGGGGATGCCGGCAGACCGTAGATTATGTAGATCACACCGAGCGGAGGTGAATCCTGTCTCAAGGCTAATGCTTTGGTTGGCCTTCCCTTGCTCACGTATTGCTGCAATCGACCATCTTGCACCAATTCCTCTAGATGATCCTTTAGCGCATAACAGCTCTCGGTTTCGTGGCCGTGATCTTTGTGGTATTCGCATCGTCTGTCCCTCCTCCGTGTGTCGGGAGGCCCCACCATCTTCGACGGCCACTTGAAAAATGGAAGGTGCTGGACTTTGGTCATTATTGCCGCGATCGGCTCTGTCAACTCCGTATACTTCTTGTCGGTTCGCCTTGAGCGTCTGCTGTCGACTTGTAGTTATTCGTTCGTTCGGTGGGGCACTGATCGCTTGATCGGCGGGAGTCCCGCCTTTTATCTCGCTTGGTTCGTTGCCGGGGCTCAGGGCTCGGTGGCGGCACGGAGCTTATTGGTCGAGCGATTTCGGGGAGGGCCGTTTTGCTGGAGATTTGTCCGGCTTTTATCCTCAGGGATCATCTTCGACTTTACAGTATTCTTCAACTTTCTTCATCAACGCCCAGACTGTTTTGGGGGGCCTTCTGGTCAGGGAACTGCGCAGAGCACTGTCAGGATGTAAACCCATTTTGAAGGCGGTGATGGCCATGGAGTCGTTGCAAGCGTCGTCAACAAGGTTGAAGCACTCCCAATATCGTGCCGAGTACGCTCTGAGCGTCTCTCCCGACTGGATCTGCATAGCCCAGAGGGAGTCGGCCTGTTTCGGTTGTACCTCGTTGGTGATGAACCTGGCCCTGAAGGATTTCTGCAGTTGTCGGAAGCTTTTAATCGAAGCTGGCTCCAACTTGTAATACCACCTACGGCTAGTGGACCTAGGCTGCTAGGGAATATTCGGCACATGAGGGCTTCATTGTCTGCGTGCAACGTCATGGCCTGTTTGTAATGACGGATATGATCAGTGGGGTCTGATTTTCCGTTGTAAAGAGTGAACGACGGAGCTTTGAATTTCTTGGGCAGGGACGCCCTTGCGATCCGTCGAACGAAAGGATCGTGCTGGTCTTCCTCGTTTGAGCTGCTTCTCCTGCGCTTGTTCCTTGTTCGCAGATCCTTTTCGGAGGAGCTGGAGGTTTCGGATCGTCCCCTTGCGTCGAGCTCCGTGGATGATGAGTTGGAGTTGCTATCGGTATCCTTTGGTCGAGCCCGAGGTCTTTGCCCGTCTGCCCTCGGAGGTCGCTCTGGTTCCTGGCGCATGGCCTCTCTAGATTTTGCTACCTCCAGGGCCAAATCTTGACGGAGTCGTTCGTTCTCAGCGATCATGTTCTCGAGTCTTTGTTCGTTCTGCTTTGCTTGTTCTATGATAGCCTGCATTGTTTCTTGTGCTGAAGTTGTTGGCGAATCGAAGTTCAAGACGCGTCGTGCCGCGATGGTTTCTTTTCCGAGCATATTAGCTGGGGTGAGGTCGCCTCCCTGTGTGATTTCGTCGGTGGCTATCGGAGGATCTTCGGTCACGCCTTCCATGGATGTATTTGAGTATTCCCACAGACGGCGCCAATTGTGGGGAAGTGGTTTGGAAATACTCTTCAGATCCTGGAAGACGCCAATGATCCTCAGCTAGTCACCTGCAAAGACACAAATACTCCAGTCGGGGGTGCCGGAATTAGCACTCCGACGGACAAGTCAGTTCTGCTACTCAAGAAAGCTTGTTGACTAAGTTTTTAGAAGTGATTCTTACATACCTTTTCTAGTCCATTGCGATTATATTTATACTCGTTTCTTCTGATCCTCGGGGCCAGGGCCTACTTTTTCAATCATTATCTTTTCCACTATTCGGCTCTAGGGATCCTTCCCCATTCGGCCTATTTATCCTATTCGGCCCCTTGTCCTTGCGGGATATCTGCCGGCTAGCGTCTAGCTTCTGAAATATACCTCCTTTATCTTTGCCAATTATTCGGCTACCACAGATATGTCTTTACTCTGGGAGGCGCTGCTGTTTCTTGGAAGTCCACGAAACAAATATGCATCGCACGATCCATAATGGAATCCGAGTTTATTGCTTTAGACAAAGTAGGAGAAGAAGCAGAATGGCTTCGTCACTTCTTAGAAGACATTCCAATGTGGCCAAAACCTGTGCTAGCTATTTGCATTCATTATGATAGTCAATCTGCAATAGGCAGGGCACAGAATCATATGTATAACGGTAAGTTACGACATATTCGTCGTCGACATAATACCGTTAGGCAGTTGTTATCAAATGGAATAATCTCAATAGATTATATAAAATCTAAAGAGAATATTGCGGATCCGTTAACAAAAGGTTTGACAAAAGAGCTAGTGTATAGTTCATCGAAGGGGATGGGATTAAAGCCTATTACATAAGAGTCGTCGTAATGGTAACCCTACTTATGTGACTGGAGATCCCAAGAACTAAGTTTAAAGGAACAACTAAGTTATGTATGGCTCGCCAGAAATCACCAAGGGATTAAACTTCCCTACCCATTCCTATGGTGAGAGTGATATCTGCAACATATGTTGTCTGTAGGGGCATAAGGATAAGCTTTGCTTTTAATAATTACTTATATCTTGATTAAGGCATAAAATCAAGACGAGTATAAAGAGATACTCACAATAAGAATCACCTATATGAGTGTCGAACTGGGGCCGGTTCTATGAGAATAAAAGATGCCAAATTCTCTAGAAACACTCATGAAAACCAGGAGCGTTCAAGGCCAAAATGAACACAACAGTGAGAACCACAATGTGTTAGAAGATATTTTGTGTGAAATCTATTGTCTTGGCTTACACAAACGGCTGAACAATTCAAGGCATCGCGTCCATTGGTTAGCTAGTAAGTCCGATAGGTTATCATTGGGGAAGATTCAAGGCCGAAAGCTACCTATCCTGATGCAAGATATTTTCGACTTATACTCTTTCGATAAAGTCTGCATATTGTTGCATTTCCGTTGTCATCAAATTCCATTCATGTGGGGGATTGTTGGAAATGGTTATAAAATTCTGGGTCAAACCAGAATTTTTTCCTAAGTTTGGTCTATTATTTAGGTGGGACCCGTGCGTCGATTTTCGCGGGTCAAAGTGGTAACGCGTTCTATGTCGCGTTGTGATTCACGTGGTATATTTGGTTGCTCAAAACCATTACCGAGTGAATGGGAAATTGAAGCCAAAGTATGCTCCATAAAAATGGAGTTTTTGTGGAAAATCCTTAAAGGATTGAATAAGGCTTGTCCCACATTGATTTGGTGGCAAGTTTTGAATGGGTTTATAAGGCATGGGATTGGAACTTGGGGTGTGCCCCAAGGGGTACCCAAGTGTTTTAGAGAGGGAGGTTATGGGCAAAATGGGCTAGACCCATTGGACCCAAAAATCACCACACACGAGCGCGCGCCGCCGCCGCCGCCGCCGTCCGTCCGGGCGGGCTGGGCTTCGGCGCGGGTGCGTGGTGTGTGGTTGGGTTGGGCTTGTTCAGCTCAATACCTATCTTTTTGGACCAAAAACATTTGAATTTAATTTTATTTTTTGGTAAAATAAAATGCAGAATTCAAATTAAATCGGAAATAAACTGGTCCGGTTTTTTGCTGTACACCCAAACAGGTCCCTTCCGTTTTTGAACCCAACCGATTTAAATCTGTTTAAATTCAAAACTGAACAGGTTTCAACCTGTCCAAACAGTGCCTATCTGTTTAAATTGAACAGGTTTTGCACCTATTTAATTCAAAACTAACAGCCATAATTTTGCCTATAAATAGACTAGCCCCTCATTTGGATTTCTACTCCAATTTTCGTACTCCATCTTCTGCTATAAATCTCTGCATTTTGCTGCATTTAATTTTTGAAAGAAAGAGTGTAAACACTTAGTGTCTTCGTTAGGCAAACAATTTGTAGTGCTACTATTGTTTGTAGTTGATCATTTTATCTTGGGAGATAAACGTCCACATTCTAAAAACACCGTGGAGATGACGAATCTGTCTTAAGGACACAGTGTCAAACACTGGACTTGATCAGAATAATATTTAAGAATTAATCAAGTAAGTTATTTAATTTATTTTCGGAGTTATTATTATTTATTTAAAATCAGTTTTTAATTTTGTTTTTGTAACAAAATAAAATCTGTTTTTATTTATTAATTTATTTTTCCAAGTTTGATTTTTGTAATCAAACAAATTCTCTCATTTCTTTTATTTCTTCATATTCTGGTTGTTGTTTAGTACACAATAGTTTTTAATCTATTTAAATACAGTGAAGATTGTCCAACATAAGATGCATCGGCTAATAAATCAATTTGCTAGCAAAAAAGCTTATTTTGTTAAAAATAAAAAATAAATAGCCATTTGGCACCTCCATTTGCAGTAAAAAAATTCTACTTTAACAACTCTAAAAAGTTTTTTAAAAAAATTGTGTAAATTATATTGACACCCCTTGTGGTTTATGTTTATTACAGTTCTCTCCTCACTTTCTGGAAATTACATCCCCCTCTCCGAGGTTTAAAGTTTCATTACAGATTGCTCCCTCAGTTAGTTGACTGTTAAGTCAACTAACAGATTTTGCTGATGTCAGCAATTTAATTTTTTTAAATACCAATTTTGCCCTCACTAGGTAAATTATATTGACACCCCTCACATTTTAGAAATTACAATCCCCTCTCCAAGGCTTAAAGGAACATTACCAATTGCCCTCTCGGTTAGTATTAGCTGAAAAAAAAATTAATTGAAAAAAAAATTTTGTTAGTCAAATTTTTAAATTTTTGTTTAAAAACCAATGTAAACTTATTTTTTGAATTTATGTTTTTTTCTCAAATTTACAAACTGAGACAACCATTTATAAATCAAAAAAAATTATCAAACAAGTTTTTATGACAGTTTTAAATTTTTTTGTCAATATAAATTGAATGCTGAAAACGAAATGGTTACTAAACAGGCCTCAGATGGTAAAAATGTTGTCAAATTAACAAATAATTAAATAAGTTATCAACGTAAGAAATGACTTATCAAAATATTCTTAGGCTATATATAGTTTGATTTTTAGAAAAAAAAAATTAAAAATTAAAAATTAATTTGGTTAAGAAATAAAAAATAAAAAATAATTATCATTTTTATATAACTTTTATCTTTCGAGTGGTTAGAAATAATTTTTTACAAATTAAATATATTTCTTCATATTTATTTTTATTAAATTAGGTTTTTTTTTAAAATATCAAGGGAGGGATCCGTATTAAATTGAAACCTCAGGAGGTGTCAATGTAATTTACCCTTTAAAGTATATGTAATGGTTAAGGGTAAATATGTCATTTTAACTTAAAAGTTTACACCGTCAAATAATTACACTGACAAGGGGGTCAGTGTAATTTCTCAAATGTGAGGGAGAGAATTGTAATAAAAATAAATCTCAGGGGGTGTCAGTATAATTTACCCAAAAAAATTCAAAAGAACTATGAACATGTTAAACAAATTAACTTTTTTAGTATTAATTTGTTGGTAAATTATAAATACATTCTTTGAGGTTTGTCAAAATTATGAATTCTTTTCTTATGCTTTGAAAATTACAAATATTTTCCTATCAAATTTTTTTCTACAACTAACCTAACAAATAAAAATAAAATTATTCAAATACACTATATCTATACTATCTATTCTATTATTAAAAGGAAACAGCTTTCTTGGAGTCTTGAAACCATTGTCTTAGAAATTTTTTCCCATTTTTCTTAAAATGACCTTAACTTTGTAAAAAATCATACTATTTTTACACTTATATCAGTTTCTAATTAAGGGTAACATGATAAATTACTAATTCACAAACTGAATAACCTCCACTATCCATGTTTCACAAAATGCTGCAGTTCCACGTTTACAAAACCAGTGGTGCTAGAGACCACTAATTTAGTAGCTCTAAACTCACCACCAATGAGGTGGCAAAGCTAAAAAAAAAAAAAAAAAGACACAATACATACCCACTGCCACATCATTAGTGGTAGCTCTAATTAGAGCTCCCACACACTTTCCTTACAAAACAACTGCTGCTGGTAGCCATTTTCTGAGTTCCCCCTCTATTCACAAACTTTTCCTTCTTTTTTGGGAAAATACTATTCAACTATTCAAACAACTTTTTCCTTTTTTTATTTTTTTTATTTGGTGGAGAAAGACTAATCAACTACCTTCAATCTTATGGACTAATCATCTAACACTGTAAGTATACTATTGTTAAGCTTTTGTTTTTTTTTTTGTGTATAAATTCAATATTTTAAAATTAAATTTGTTTGTTTACTTAATTTTGTGTATTTGTTATTTAAAATAAAATTCAGTGTTAGTTTATTTATTTAATTATTTATTTATTTATTTATTTATTTTTTACAACCAATCCAATATTCAAATAGAGATTTAACTTCTATTTCAGTCATTTTTCTCTTCATTTTTGTTTCTTCTCATCACAAATCCCTCCCTCAAATTATTGATCCAAACAGAGCCTCTCAATGGCCAAAGCATAAATAACTGTTCAATAGGGAATGGAAACAATAGCATAAACAACCAGTCAGGATGTACTGTTCAATGATTTTTTTTTCTTTTTTTTTTTTTGGGAGAAATACTATTCAAGAACATTGCAATCTTATGGTTCTCTTTATCCGAAATATATATCTACTGCTTATCCTACGTTGTTAGTGTAGTATTGTTAATTATATTTTTATTTTCTTCAATAAAAAGTTTCATTATGTAATTAGGTTCTTTGGAGAAAAAAATATATTGATTGAGAACACTATAATGTATTTTTTTTTCTTCATTAAAAAGTTTCATTGTGTGTGTTTTTGGAAGAAAAAAAAAAAAAATCAGTGCTCATAATTTTGTGTGTGTGTTTTTGAAAAAAAAAAAAAAAACGGTACTTTCTATATTTTCATTAAATTAATTTTTAGGTTCTTAATACTTATAAGTGTTTTTAATTAAACACTTTGACACCTATGTGCAAGTTCTTAGATACTTAAATAGTTTTGGATTTTTTTCTATTTCACTTTTTAAGCTATTGTTTCTTTTTGTGTATAAATTCAGTTTTTTTATAATTTGATTTGTTTGTTTGTTTACTTTTGTGAGAACACTATTATGTATTTTTTTCTTCATTAAAAAGTTTCATTGTCTGCGTGTTTTGAAAAAAAAAAAAAATCAGTGCTCATAATTTTGTGTGTGTGTGTTTTTGAAAAAAAAAAATCAGTGTTTTTTGTATTTTCATTAAATTAATTTTTAGGTTCTTAATTATATTTATGCAGGCTTCTTTCAATAATTTGGCACCATGTATGTGTGCAATTTTTTAGATTAGACTTAAACACTTTGGGTTTTTTTTTTTTTTTTCCTGTTTTACTTTTTCAATCATTTGTTTATTTTTTATGTATAAATTCAGCTTTTAAAAATTTGGTTTGTTTGTTACTTAATTGTGTGTGTTTTTAAAAAATATTCAGTGTTCTTAAAAAAAATTCAGTGCTCTAAGTGCCTTGGATTTGTATTTTTGTATTTGTCTTTTTATGTAATACTATTAATTATACTTTCTGTAAAATGAAATGTTTCATTATGTTATCAAGTTATAAAAATAAAAAATAAAAAATAAAAAAATTGACTTTATTTTTCTTCTTTTTATCAAAATTTGTGTTTGTGGGTTTATTATGTTTCCAAAAAATTGATTTGTTTGTTTCCTTAATTTCGTGTGTGCCTTTCTTTATAAAGATTTGTACATATTTTAATATATATATATATATATATATATTTTATTTATCAAATATCAAATATATTAATATCAAATGTTACATTACACATAATTATATATATATGTATATTATTTTTAAAAAAAAATGTCAATTTCATATTATAACTTCAAATGAGTGTGCCTAGCCATTAGTTATATATGTGAGTACTGACTTGGTGTCCAAGCGTGTGATGGTTTCTCCTTCTGTCACGTGACAATTTTTATCCTAAAATAAAAAAAATATATTATTTAGAGATGTAAACAAGACAAGATTTGAATCCAAGATCTTAATTTCATTAAGAATACTTTTACCATGTAAATAATATATATATTATGATATTAATTAACCGATGTGGTCATTTATTATTATGTGATTGGAAACCTTAAAAGGCGGGATTAACTTCTCTACCTGAAAGGAGAATCTATTTAAATATATTTCAGTGAGTGTATTTATAATTTATCTTAATTTATATATTGATTTATTTTTAGTCAATGTACCAACTTTTTAACAAGCTGCCAAAGGAGGTCACGACAAGGGGTCAGGGAAGGTGATGTCACAACACTATGCTGTGACAGCAGAGGACACCGCTTAGCTGCTTATCATTTTTTTGTCTTCACATTGTGCAATAGATTTCATTTTCCTTTTTCAATTTTAAAAATTCATTTTCAGACCAAAGAGCAAGCCCCTCCTCAAAAGTAAAGATTTAGCTGGGAAAAAAAATTCATATCTACTAAAAAATTGAATTAGTTTGATTAGTTAATAATAAAAAAAAATATATAAAAATTTGTATGAAAATAGAGTTTTACAATATTTTTTATATATCTCAAAATCACTTTTCTATAAAAACAAATTTTAGAAGTAAATCAATGTTGAAACTATACCACTTAAAACAAATGACAATTTAATTATACAACATGTAGACAATTCAATCATGTAAAAAATTTTACATGATTTTTTTTTTTTTTTGGAGTTATATGGTTGCTACATGTATAATTGAATTGTCATTTGTTTCAACATTGATTTACTTTTAAAATTTGTTTTTACAGAAAAGTGATTTTAATGCAAATAAAAACATTGTAGAACTCAATTTCCATACAAATTTTTACCTTTTTTTATCAGAGGAATTACAACTCATTGGGATAAAGAAAAAAAAAATTACAAAAATATGTGAGATGCAAGTGATTTTGTGATGAGGTGCAAGTGAAACCCCAACATGTTTGTGTAAAAAAAATTTATCTGTCCCATTGAAATGCAATTCCCTCTTTTTCTTTTTTCAACTAATCAAATTCATTCAATGTTTAATAAATTACAAATACATTCCTTGATATTTACTTAAAATACGGATTACCACTTGTGATTTTAGAAATTACAAATACCTCTTTATTAGATTTTTTTTATTTAATAGAATTCACAGAAAAAAAATAAAATTCTTAACTACACTCCTATATAATAATAAAATGACATGAATTGTTAATTGAAATATATTTTGATATCGTTAAAAACTGTTAATTACTTAATATTTATTAATAAAATGAATCAATTATTATGTGGTTAAAAACTGGAAAGAACATGATGTAATTTCTAGAATCATAAGGAACAATTCGTATTTTAACCAAATTGTATTCATAATTTATCCTTCAATTTTTTAGTAGATAAGAATTTCTTTATTTATTGTTTTTCAACTAAACCTTAACTTTTGAGGAGGGGCTCACATCTTGATTTGAAAATGAATTTTAAAAATTGAAAAAAAAAAAAAATGAAATTAAAATCACATTGCACAAAATAAAATAATATATATATATATAGTAATCAACCAAATGGTGCCATTCGCTGTGACAGCGCCATCCCGGAATCGGTCCAGATACAGCCACACAAGATCAGTCTACAAAAATTTTAAGTTGTATTTGGTTTAATTTTAGAATTGTGATTCTTTTTTTAGAATTATGATTTAAGTGTAAAATTATGAGTTGAGTTTTGAAAAGATAAGATTTGTTTGATTATGAATTTTGAAATGAGTTTTGAAAAGTATTTTGAATTTTGAAAGTTTTGAGTTGTATCTTGAATGAGTTTTGATTGGGACCTCGAATCCCTTTCCCCCAAATGCCCCTAAGCGACGAAACGACGTCGTTTCGTCGTCTGAAATTTTTTTTTTTTTTTTTTTTTTGCAGACGAAGGAAGAAGACGAAGGAGGGGAGGGGGAGGGGAGGGGGAGGGGAGGGGGCCTAAAAAATGGAGGAGGAGGGGGCGGAGGCGGTGGAGGCCGACGAGGGGCGGATGCGACGATCAGGGCAGCGACGGCGACGGCAGAGCAACGAGGCGACGGCGACGAGCAGATCGGCGATGGTGACGATCTCCCTCTCCTCTCTCTTCTCTCTCTCTCTCTCTCTCTCTCTCGGGGGATTCGGGGGAGGAGGGCTTCGGGGGAAAAATCTTTTCCCATCTTGAATTTTAAGTTTTGAGTTTTGAGTTTTTGAATTTTGAGTTGCATTTTGAATTTTTTGGATTTATTTTTTAAAAACATTAAAAAAAAATTTAAGAAAATTTTATTTTTTTATTTTAAAAATAAAATTTTTATTTAATTTTTACTTAATTTTTTAATTTTAAATATTTTAATTTATTTTAATTTTTAATTTTAATTTTAATATTTTAAACTCAAAATACAACCCCACATTCAAATCGTAACCAAACACATAATCAAAACTCAATTCAAAAATTATTTTCCAAACTCATAACTAAGCACATAACTCGAAATTCCACACTACTTTAAAAATTCTACAATCAAATCAAAACTCTTTTTAAAACTCAAAACCAACTAATTTTTTTTTTTCAAAACTCATAACTCAAAATATGACTCCACACTCAAATTATGATTCTAAAAATAATTTTAAAAAACAAAATAAAAAAATATATTTATTTGGATTTTTTCTACAAAAATAAAGTTTTGAAAAGAATTTGGTTTTGAATTTTGAAAAAAGTTTTGATTTCAATTTTGAATTGTCTGTTTGGTTATGAGTTTTGAAATTAATTTTCGAGTAATTTTGAATTGTGTGTTTGGTTATGAATTTTAAAAAGTAATTTGAAAATTTTACCATTGAAATCATGATTCCAAAGGCAAACCAAACACAGCCTTAGATTTGAAAAGAATTAGGCTTCCCTCTAGCTCGATCGGACTGGAGGGTACTATTGGGCTCGTGGTGGACCACCACGGGTTCCGTTTCAATAATCCGAACCGTTTAATATACAGAACTCGTCGAATACTATATGCCTATAAAAAAATCATGTTGATCGAATATTGATAGCTATCTCATTGGATCATATTTCTGTTAACTGTTTATTTTTTCACTGTTCATTGTTTTTTTATAAAAAACTAATTTGATCATGTAGCTATTGACATCTAATCAACGTAATTTTTAATAAATATATAATACTCGATGAGTTCTACATAATAATGGTTCAAATTATCGAAACAAAACCGGTAATAGACCTTCACAGTCCTAATAATACCTTCTAGTAGGGGAAAGTGAGCCCCATTTGAAAATAACAATGGGAAAGTCAAAAATCATACAAACCTCAATGTGATGTGATCCCAGAACTAGAACTAGTCCTGTTCATTCCAGGGCTGTGCTGTGCCCTGCTGCTTCTGTTGTACGACAGGCATCCATGCATATGGACACATAGATCCAACACATTTTCGTCAACTTGAAAAGATTAAAACTATGGTACTCCTAAAAGAGAAATGAAATAACAATAAATATTAATAATTAAAATTTTAAATATTTTTTTATGAATTTGTAATATTTTTTTTTAAAAATACTGTTGAATAGTAGTTTTTCCAAATTTTAAGAGGCTTTTAAAACAGAGAGAGGTTTTTATTTTCACACCATCTTTTTGTTTTTTTGTTTTTAGGTTCACACATGTTCTAAGTTTATACATTTTAAAATGAGTATTGCTATTTAGGGTTGGTTTAAGAAGTGGGTTGGCTTTTTAATTTTTTGATTTTTTTATTTTTTTTGTGAGAGAATAGTGTAATAAGTATGGGTTGAATGTGATGTTTTGTTTGTTGTGGCTAAAATAGCCTATTTTGTCTTTTGTGGCTAAAATAGCTAAAAAAGCCCACAAAACCACTTCCCAAACGGTGCCTTAGACTTACTTTTCTAGATCCAATGGCGTGTCAAGAAGATGATTGGTTGATAATTAATTATTCTTTAATTATCAAATAATCATATTCTTGATACATCACTAAGTTTATAAAATAGGCTTAAAAAGTAAAGTTATATATCATTTTCCTTTAAAAATATCGGTTTGGAAACTTAGCATCGAACCAAATTGATGATTTGAATCATTGATGTTCTTATTAATCATTTTACTTAATGGTATAATTGTAATAAAAAAATTGCGTAAATTACACTTACTTCCGTTGAGATTTCTGACAAATACAGAGACCTCCTTTATGATTTCAATAATTATAGAAACCTCCTTTACTTTAACTGATAATATCAAAATTCTCTTATTTTTTGATGGTCGTTAACGCAACTAACAGAAGTTGTTGATATCATCAAAGATAAATACTGAAATACCCATAATGCCCTCGAATGTCTTGGTTTAGATGCATGAACAATCAAAATGGAAACAACAGGGAAAACCAATTTCTAAAGTTATGAAACCCAGAAATTGAAAAAACCAATTTCTTTGTTAGTTTGTATTTTCATTAAAAGGAATTGGTATATTGTCAAGTGAAATTCATGGGTTGAGTTTAATTTGCGTTCAGAGAGTGGTTTGTTGGAGACATATGGTGAGAAATTATGGTTGATTGGAGCAATGGAGAGTTATGCTATGTATATATATATATATATGAAGTGATAGTTCAGATTTCTGCCATCGAGAAAGTTTGGGATTTATATCGTTTACCCATTACTAGTTCAAATCCTTCAAGCGTAGGATTACATTCAACATTGTCATCCTCTCCTCGTCTTCCTTCGTTAGTTTTCAAACCCAAACCCAGATTCGATTGAGAAAAAGAAATAAAGAGTGTAGTGAAGAGGATGAACAGAGTGACTCTGTCACAAAGCAAAGACATTAGAAGAAGAAATCAGATTTTGCCAATCGAAATTAGATTTGGGTTTGTTTTCTTGAGTCAAAACTGAAGGGGACTTCTGATCAAAACCACGACTTTAGTTCTCTGATTTGGGTTTGTTTTCATTGTTTCATTTGGAAGAACCTAACAATGCCATCTTAGATCTGGAAATAAATCGCAGAATGCTGTAGGGGTCGTCGTTGCTGCTCTTTGTCGCCCGTTTCCATCGACTGCTTTCTCCAACTCTCCGTCGACGTTGTGGTCTCTCTCAAATTTGGGAATAGAGTATAAGAGAGAGAAGCTAAAAAAGAAGGTGACCCCTTCGTAGATTTTCCCCAGAAAATCCTTATTTTCCAAGAAAACTTTAACTTTCTCATCTGGGTTGGGGTTTCTCAACTCACTATCTTCTTTCCAACCCAATTGTTTCTCTCAAGTCAATATTAATGCTCAATACCCTGTTCTTGATGTTTGAAATTCATGTCTCAAATTTTTATTGAACTCTTTGTTTCTGGGTTTTTGATAAATTCCACATACAGACGTAGGACCCATCTCGTTTAATCTTTCTCAGTTGTGTTCCTCTACTGGTTCTATTACACTTCATGATTATTTAGCCTTAAAAATCTATGTATATTACTATAGGACTGTTTGATAGAGTTTATAAGCTATTTATTTCAGTTTTTAGCTTAATTTAAGTTAAAATGTTGTGTTTGGTACAGCTTAAGTTAACCAGCTTATAACTTAAATTAAGCTATTTCTTAGCTTATCTCAAAAGCTGGTCAGGGAAAACTTAAATTTTCGACTTAAGCGCGCAGTTGGTGTGGAGGGAGCTAAAATTACTTAAATGCCTCATCACTACCCAAATTTTACTATTAATATTAATTAAAAAAGAAAAAATTGTATATTTCTGAAGAAAAAGAAAAAAATCAATATTAATTAAAAAATAAATATTAATTGGTATTAATTATTAATAAATTCATATTGTATATTTTTATATTAATTAAAAAATAAAAAATTGTATATTTCTGAAGAAAAAGAAAAAAAATCAATATTAATTAAAAAATAAATATTAATTGGTATTAATTATTAATAAATTAATATTGTATACTTTTGTAACGAATTAATTATTAATTGATACTAATTAATAACAATTGTTGATTATTAATATTAATTGATACTAATAAAAATTAATTATTAATATTAATTTATACTAATTAATAATTTTAGTATTAATTGAGACTAATTAAGCCATTAATTGATACTAATTAATAATTTTAATATTAATTGATACTAATTAATTTATAATGGAAAATATTGTAACAATAATACTTCCATTACATTTTTATCAAATGTATCAATTTTTATATTAATTGATACTAATTATATTAACTTTTATTAATGAAATAATTTTTTTAAAATTAAAACTAAAAAAAATGACAAAATAATCATTTTTACATCATATAAGGGCAGAAATGACAATTATACAGTAAAAATACTCTGCTACTTAAATCCATAATCTCACAGCTGCATCAAACAGATTAACAGCTTATGTTCACAGCTATAAGCCATAATCTGTTAAGCCATTATCTATAATCACTTTTTTACAGTTCTACCAAACGAGGCCTATATATATATATAAATATATCTAAATTAGTGCTTTTTATCATCTAGGTCTTGTTTATTTTGATTGAATAACTCTCTCTTGATCTAACAATTTGTGTGATTGTGTTGAGGCAAAAAAAATCCCATCTCCAAGTGGAACATCTTCAGGGTTATCTCTGATTCTAGGCTCTGACGAAGATTTTCAGGCTTTGGTGGAACAAAGGGTATTTTCGTCTTTTCATGCTCAAATGAAAGGGTAATATAGTCATTTTGTATAGGAAAGTAATGTCGTTTGTGCAAAATTGATGGATTGGAAAAATCTTGATATTGTCAGTTAAAGTGGGAGAGGTTTCTGTAATTATTGAAACCATAAGGGAAAGTCCTTGTATTTGTCAAAAACCTCAGAGGAAGTAAGTGTAAACTAAGAAAAAAGTTATTAGAGAAAATAAGAAAGCCTCTAAATACACTTAGAATATTGTTGGACAACATTATGAAATTTAAATTTTGTTATTTTTCTGTGAACATCTTTCTATTATAATTTTACCCTTACCCCCACTCACTCCAGACACCATCTTCCACTTCCTCCATCGACGCCAATTCTGATATCGCTTCATCTCCTCTATTTGTTGCTTGTGCGCCCTATTTCATTTCTTTCTAGCCATCTGTCGTCATTTCCCTTTTTTTTCCGCCAACTAAAGCCTCCACCCTTTTCTCTTTAGTGCTTAATGCTCCTTACTCCTCCATTTCTTTGCCCAACAACCCCAACCCCCTTCTCTTCTCTCCCATTTGAATCCTAAGCCTAGCTCTACCCCCAAGATAGAAAACCATTCAAACCCTAAGCCTACGTCCACCTCAACATATATATATATATATATATATAGAGAGAGAGAGAGAGAGAGAGAGAGAGAGAGATCAAAAGAATCATGAAAGAAATAAAGAGGGGTTGAAGGAGTTGAGGAAAGGCTGGGAGAGTATAGAATGGTTGGGGTGTGGTAAATGGAAGTGGAAAAAGGCTAGAGTGGCTATGATAGAGATAGTGGTGACGGTGATTCAAATGGGAGAAGATGTTTATTGAGAGTGGTATTCCGGGAATATTGAATAATTTCTTGAAAGAAAGTATAGAGAAATAATTTTTAAAATTTTTATCCTTTGTTGGAGGTATAATAGTATGAATAAATAAATAAATAAATAAAAGAAATCACCAAATATGGGTATTTAACCATTTTTTTTGAGTATGTTTAGAGGCTCCAGAAATAGCAATCTCCCTTCAAAGTGAAAAATTATTTAGGTGTTGTTTGGTAAAGTTTACAATTCTTTATTTTTTGGTTATAAAAAACATTAAACATGTTTATGTTTTTTTTCAAGAAAAACGAAAACAAAAACATGTTCAGTATAAGTATTTTAAAATTTTGTTTTGAAAACAAATGAAAATGGGGGTTACTGGAGGTAATTGTCGACGGTTGGAAATGGTGGGCGAAGATGGTTGATGGATGAGGTCATTGTTGGTGATGGTACCTGATAGTGATGAGAACGAATGGCAACGAGGTGAGTTTGGAGCGGATTTATCATCCTCCACCCCCATCATATATCATATCGGGGCGGAAAAATGTTAGTTTTGTAGCTTTAAAAATAAAAAATTAATCAAAATTAAAGATAATATAGTATATTATAGATAATAATTTATAATTAATGAGGATTAAAAGATGTAATATGATGAATAAAAAGTGCAATATTTTAGTTTTATTATATTAAAAGAATTAAATTATATAAATATATTTAATAAATAAAATTGAGGTAGAGATGGGTAGATTGGGACCTGAGAGCAATGGATGATAATCGGAAAAAGAGAGAGAAAAGAGAAAAAAGGGAAAAAAATAATTAAACAGAAAGTGAAACCCACTGTTTTGTGTTTACAAACTTTAATAAATTTTGTAAAGTGTTTACAATTTTTTGAAAACAAAACAAAAACCAAACGAGTTTTTTTGTTTACAGTTTTTAAAAATTCTATAAACATAAACAAAAATAAACGTTATCAAACAGGCCCTTAGTCATTTTGAAAATTTCATATTATTTTTTTAAAAAAATTGAATTTCATATTGACTATGTGCCCAATTAATAGTAGGGATTAAATAATACAATAAGCAGACACAAATACATCAACAAGAAGTTTTAGGTATAGTTTGACAATCAACTATTTTAATCAAAAAATTAAAAAGTCAGTCAAGAAATAAAAACAAAAGGAAATATTTAGTCCAATATCCCTCTTCAACTTTTAGTAATAAGAGAGATTCACAATTTTTTTTTTTTTTTTTTTTTGTAACATAAGATCTCTCACCCACACACATATATCACATTCGGATCTTGATTTTGGCCAAAGCTTTGAGAATGTCATGGCATGTAGAGTCGGACAAGGGTGATTTTTCAGTACCTGTAAAAACGCAACAGGGTCCGATGGAGAGAGAAAGTTCGAGACGTCGGTGCCGGTGTTGACACCCACACGGGGCTCTTCTTGGTTCTGTTGCTTAATCTTTGCAAATATTTTGAAATTGAACTGAAATTTATAGATGTACAAGGATGAAAATTTTGGTGAAAGGTTACCATATCCAAACAACAACACACTGTATATCCAAGGTCCACAATTTACTTTGTTTTTTTAACTTGTTTCACAATTCCAACATCTAAGTATAATTATGTCTACACAAGACACATACAGTGACACACACGAACGCAACACACATAAAAAAGTATATATACCTACACAAGACGCATACAGTGACACACACGAACGCTACACATACATAAAAACGCATATATACATAGAGATACATAGATAGAGAGAGAGAGAGAGAGAGAGAGAGAGAGTGAGTGAGGTTGTGGACTTGAGATGATGAGTGGTCTGCGAACGAACCAAGTGAAGGAGGGCGATCTCGCCATCTCTAAATCTGATTCAGAGCTATCATAGATGTACAAAGATAGTTCAAGTGGATTTTTGATTGTTTTGCTTAATCTTTGCAAATATTTTGAAATTGAACTCAAATTAGATGTACAAATATAGTTGAAGAGGTTTTTGTGAAGTGAGGTAAATTGCGCAGACACCTCTTGAGGTTTCTAGTTAATATATATCTCCCTTACATTTGAAAAATTTCTTTGTTAGATTAAAATGACATATTTATCCTTTTAGCTTTTATACATATAAAATAATACAGATATTTTGTTCATGTCATTTTAAGAGAGATAAAAATCATCTTCTTTAGTTTAACTCACACAAAAAATTGAGTTTATTTATTTATATTTATATTTATTTTTCTTGTTTTTTTATTTTTACTATTTTTTTAATATTTTAAGCAAATTTTTTTTTTGATACACCCAATCTAAATATACTTAAGAAGTGTAATATTTTGTGATTTTTTTTTTAAATTCACCAAATAAAAAAAATACAAAAATTCAATACATTATCTTATGTTGTTGTATTCAATAGATTTTTTAAAGTTTTTTGTACAAATTTTATACTTTTTAAATATATCTAAATTAAATTGATCTAATCTAGATATAACGGTGGAAATAAAAATGAAAAATTATATTCATATATAAAAATTTATACAAAAAAAATCATAAAAATGTTGTGATAGTGATACTGTTGTAAATATAAATCATGTTTATGAGTGTTTTATTTTAAGGGGTACTTACGTGTAGGTCCTAATAAGTGAACTTATTGTCTAATAGGTCCTATGAAAAAAAATTGTCATACGAAAATGTCACTAATTGTAAGTTTTAGTGACAATTTACAAAAATCATGACAAAAAAAGTCATTAATTATCAATTTTAGAGACATATATAAAAAATTATCACAAAAGAAAAATATTTTTAGCTTCAATTTTACCAAGATTTATTTTCAATAGGACTTGATAGAAATTAAGTCCAACTTTTAGGGCCTATTGGTAGTTTATTCTTGTTTTTTTAAAGTGAAATGTCACAATTAAACTATATCATTGTATTTAAAAATTCTATATAAAATTTATATTTGTATATTATCACTCAATAAGAATATGTTCAAGTAAAATTTAATGATGGAAAGTTATAGAATATAGTCATGATGATAAGAAGAAGAAATGATAGGAAAAAAAAAAAGATAAGATGGTCATTTAGAAAATTTTAAGGCATAATATCAGCAATTTATGGGACAATTTGTAATGAGATTATAAACTTCAGGGAGGGAAATATAAATTTTTTTAATATGAGAAAAAGATCTGTATTAAATAAAAATCTCATGAGATGTCAGTGTAATTATCCTTGATTGTTTTACTTGATATGAGTGTGTAGTCTCTAAGGATATAAAGATGAGAAGGAAGAAGAGAGAAAAGAGAGGGTTAAGATTAGAATTCGCCATAAAGAGAATATTGAGGTGTGATTGTTTCATCTTTTGGTTCTGGTTCGGTTAATCCACTCATTCTGTATGGAAATTTTTTCAAAGAAATTAGCCAAAACATAAAGAAATTTATGAGCAAATCAAAGAAAATTGATCAAAATATAGAAAAATTTGTGAAAAAATCAAAGAAATTTTAATCTAAAGAAATTTCAAAACACAAAAAAAAATAAAGAAATTGAACAAATTAAAAAAATTTCAAACCAAAGAAATTCAAAATACATAGAAACTGAAATTTCTCTAAAAAAATATTGAGAGATCCAACCATTATAAAAATATTAGATGTACTTTATCTTACAAAATCTTAATACCAAAGATCTTTATAAATAATTTCCAAATAAAAACTAATTTATACAAAAAAGAAAATTAAAAAATTCATTCGCATTCAATCCATCAGAGTCTTCCGTTTTTGCCCTTATTTCAATTGCCAAAGACTTTCAAGACGGTTACACAAAACACAACGGCCGTCGCCGATTCTCTGTCCTGTCACAAATCATTCTTTATTTACAACTATATTAAAATCATCACTGCCAATATTAACTATATTAAAATCATCACCATCAATATTACGGGTATTGTTTAATTAATAAAGGTAAAAAGGGTTTAATTCTCTTTGTTTCTCTTTTTCTCCCGAATCAATACTCGCAATAATTGATATATTAATTAATATATCAATATAATTATAATATTATCATTTTAAAATTAAAAATCCACCTATTAGAAAAATCCAACATCTCTAAAATTATATAACCTTATCCGTTAATACCAAGAACGAAACTAAGATTTCATCATAGGAGAGGCCAAAAGAAAAATATTTTTTTTCATCATATACACAAAACACACACACATATATTAAAATCATCACTGCCAATATTAACTATATTAAAATCATCACCATCAATATTATGGGTATTGTTTAATTAATAAAGGTAAAAAGTGTTTAATTCTCTTTGTTTCTCTTTTTCTCCCGAATCAATAATAAAGGTAAAAAGTGTTTAATTCTCTTTGTTTCTCTTTTTCTCCCGAATCAATACTCGCAATAATTGATATATTAATTAATATATCAATATAATTATAATATTATCATTTTAAAACTAAAAATCCACCTATTAGAAAAATCCAACATCTCTAAAATTATATAACCTTATCCGTTAATACCAAGAACGAAACTAAGATTTCATTACAGGAGAGGCCAAAAGAAAAATATTTTTTTTCATCATATACACAAAACACACACATATATATATATATATATGATATATAAATTATATACACATAAACAAAAATTAAATACCATAAAAAATAATTTCAAATAGGATAAATAAATCTTTTTTAATATAAAATAAAAAGAGAATTCAAAATAAAAGAAAAATGATATATATATATATATATATATTTTAAAGTCCTATAACAAATAATAAAATTCACAAAAATAAAAAGCATGCCACTTATAATTTTCTCCTAATTTCGTCTGGATTGATACATTAATTAATATATGAATTATTACTGCATGTATCATTATTCTTCTCTCTCTTTCTACACTTTCCATCTTCAATTTCTGTACAAACTTATGAGAATCAGCCTCCCAACTAGGACGTTCTTCAGACTCTTTCCAATCAATCGGTAAGTGAAATTTCTAAGATACCCGCACCAAAACAAAAAAAAAAAAAATGTTCTTTTTGCTTATATCTTGCTTTACTTGGATTTGGGTTTTGTTCCAAATTCTTTGTTCAGTGATCGAGTCTCTGTTTTTTGATGCTGTAGTTTGTAAATTTGGGGAAGATTCGTGGTGTATTGAAGTGGGTTTTGTATAGATAGATATTCGATCAGAGGTCCGCAAGTGGTAGATTTTAAGAGTTGAGCTATAAGAAGTTCTAAGTTTGTGTTTGGTGATCTCTTTGATGGAGAAATTATGCTGCTTTAACATTGCATGGGTGCCGGTAATCTTCTCATCTCTTGTAGTTCTTGGATGTTTTATGTTTGTTGTTATGGAATTTTAATCCATGGAAACTAAAAATGAACAAATAAAAGCATTGGAGTTTTTTTTGTAATGAGGTTATGTTGTTCTGCTTGATTTTGAAGGGTTTTGTATCTGTATTCCAACATTTTTTAGCTGGGTGGTCTAAGCTTCTGCCATGTTTGACATATGTTGTGGATTCTAAAGGTAGCAGATTGATTAATTATTCTGTGTCTTAAATGTATAATTGATTGTATAAATTGTGTTGATCTAAGAAGTGCAAACACTTCTAAGAAGATGATATATCCGTGTCGTGTCTGTGTCGGACACTGACACACTTTGGACACTTTCCCAACATGACACTCTGTAAAACGTGTCCTGTTTTATATATTTTTTAAAAACTCAAACACTTTTTTAGACACTACACACATGTCTATCACTTTAACACATGTGTCCATCAATTAGACACGTATATAATTTTGAACAAAACAACTTAATTGCAATAATAAAACAAAAACTATATAAATTTATAGGAATTAGTGTTATATTGCATTTTTTTTATTATATTTGAACGATATATTCATATATATAACCTATAATAAATATATAAAATTATATATTTTATGCTTATTCCCCACATGTCGTGTCCTGCATTTTTTTAGAATTAGCGTGTCGGCGTGTCCGTGTCATGTTGCGTGTCCGTGTCCGTGTCCGTGTCCGTACTTCTTAGGTGTTGATGGGGTTAGTTTCACTTTTTATCCCCCAAACTATTGTCAATTTTATTTTTTTATTTCATTGTTAAATTATCCATTTTGTGTATAGTCTCTAGAGTGTTTTTCCTTGGTGATGGAAAATTTGCCTGCTAGGTTTTGTCAATTTCCAAATTCTTATAATGACATTGGCTGATATAATGACGATACTAGGTAGCATAGATATCATTATGGGAGAAGTTGATTGTTGAAATGACAATTAATACAACAGAAGTACAAGCTATCAATTATTTTTCTAGATTGGAATCCTAGAGTTTTTGATTTCTTTTCATATGGTCCAATTGGAGAGGTCTGTCCCAATCAGTAATGGTGGAAGCCTAACTTAATGGGAAAAAAGGTAATTTTACAATTTGGACAACCAATATCATATAATCAAATTCCCATCTTCTCACTCACACTACATTAGAACTTACACCCTACAACTAAACATCTATAATAACTTTTTGGCCTTTCAAATTAAGCTTCAACACTCACTGATTTAGACAACCGCCTCCAATTGGACCACATGAGCTAAATTCAGAAACTTTGAGGACTAAATAGATGAAAATTTAGGGATGAAATTGAAAAAATGACAATAGTATAGGGATAAAAATGAAATTAACCCTATGTTGATATATATTTTAAAGATCATGTACATTGAATGTAAACAGGAAAGAGTTGACATTGAATCATTAGGATCTCAGCTGTCACTTCACTTGTAATCTTCAATCTAGTCTGAGGTTGCATTTGGAAGCCTTTTGAATTTAATGGCCTGGTTGCACTTTCTGTGTCATCTAAAAACTAAACATTCACCTGGTAAAATGGAACCATGAACGAAAGTTGGGAACTTTATTATATTTCTTGGTATGTGATCCTTTCTACATTTCAATGAAATGAAGAAATTAAAAATAAATAAATTATAAAATTGGAAAAATAAGATGAATTTTGTTTCTAGGATTTTCCAGGTTTATGCGATATGAACTTGTTTGAGCATAGTTTGTGTCATAATTATGATCTTAATTGTAAGACGACAACCATTTAACCTAATGGCTCCATTCAAGATTATAGATTTCTACCTTAAAATGGTATGCGAAATGTCAACGGGCACATTCACTTTTCTGGAGCATCTAAAGAGGCCCCAATACCCAAAAGAATCGACCATGAGATTCTATCATATCAAATGGAAGGTAAATCCTGGAATGAAAACATCTTAACAAATGGAAAAGGTTTTTGCACACAAGAATTCTAATGAGAATTAATGAATCTTTATTAAGAGGATTGTTCGTATCTGCAGTGTGGTCTGTCTTTACCACAATTGTATAACGAGATAGCTTTTTCGGTATTGTTAAAAGTATATAATTTCAATAAACAGATGCTGTCTTAATTTTCATAAAAGGTCACTTTGGGGCTTCATTCCGTTTGAAAGAAATGTAACCAATGATGTATTGTATTTTTTTAGTTTTATTTTCATCATACCTTTTCCTCGCCTGAGTAGTTTTCGATGAATTGAGAGGTTAGTGTGTAGGAGTGCATTCCTCATATAGCTCCGGCAAGGGAAGAAGCCATGAGGGTGAAATCAGGTATGGTTTCAGCATAGTGAAAGGGAAGGCTAATCATCCCGTGGAGGATTACCATGTTGCTACATTCATACAGATGGAAGAGCTTGAGCTTGGGCTGTTTGCTATATTTGATGGCCATTTGGGGGATAGTGTTCCTGCCTACCTACAAAAGTACCTGTTTTCCAACATCTTAAAAGAGGTGGGGTGATTCAAAATGGTAAAATTGGTGATATGTTTGGTTTAGTTTTTAAACAAAATTAATTTCAAATTGATGTTATATTACACTAATGGGTTTAATTGTTCTAGGAAGAGTTTTGGACTGACCCAAGTAGATCTATCTCAAATGCATATGAGAAGACCGACCAAGCAATTCTTTCACAGAGTTCCAACTTGGGAAGAGGGGGGTCTACTGCTGTTACTGCAATTCTGATAAATGGACAGAGGCTGTTGGTAGCAAATGTCGGAGATTCACGAGCAGTTCTTTCAAGAGGGGGTCAGGCAATACAGATGACTACAGACCATGAGCCTAACACTGAACGAGGCAGCATCGAGAATAAAGGAGGTTTTGTCTCAAACGTGCCAGGTTATTCACAGTAACCATTGTTCTATGAGCCCATTGATAAAAAAAACGTAGACTTTTCTGAATTTAATTGTGGATATCACTATTGTTTTTTATTTTTATTTTTTAGAAACAATTTAGTTGTCAATTACTCAAGACTCATCATATTTTAAAGTGAGGCTTTAGATTTTTTTACCTGTGGCACAATTTATATCTATAGGTAGGGGTTCTGAGAAGCAAACTAATTCCAAGTTTCTTATCCTCTTTTGCCATTTTATTTCCAAATAACACAAATTGCTTGAATCTCTTTATTAATTATCTTAAACCCAAATATGGTTCCAATTCCAAATGCGGTACAGCCAAACAATAAACTGGTTCATGTAAACAGACGGTAGTGCAATCACTTAAGACGCACGAAAAAACTAAAAATAAGAATTGAGAAATGAGAAATGAAGTGAAAAGATACTGTATGTGTATGCTTTACCTTGTTTTTAATGCATCAACTATTGAAACTTTTGAGATCTATTTTTTCCTGAATTTTGAATTAATCAATTTTTCTTCATGAAATGTAATTGTTGTTATTCTATTTAATGAGCATTGGTTTAATGTTCTAATCTTCATTTAACTCTATACCATTGTTGGACATTTTCCCAAAATATGAATTTTAAATTTATTTTTGCTTGGTTCACACCTTTTATTATGCATATGGAATTTGTAAGGTATTTGTACCAACATTATATTACATCCACTAAGGACTAGCTCCAATTAATTATCTAGTACTTTTAGAAGTGCAAAGTTTGTGTTCTTTTCCCTGTCTAAAGCTACTGAAGCAATCCTGATTAGGTCATTAGATTAACCATATGAAACTTGTGCAACATGCATCTTAATCAACAAAAGATTCAGCAAGATCTAAGATGCAATAAAGTGATATGGGTTTAGCATCTCCTTGGCTTGGTGTCACGGGTTGCCCTTTCAAGGCCAACACCGCGATGGTTCGCATGTGTGGTGTGACCTTTGGAGTGCTCAAGAGTGGCCCTTGGAAGTGCCTAAGAGGATGGCATTGAGATTCCAAATTGACAGTTCGACCTCCCAAGGTCGGTCCCAAGCAGCGCATGGTGCACATGCCAACACTAGCCAGCAGCACTCCCAAGCAGCCAACAGAAGCACACCCCACCCATGTCCCCATGCCGCCTGGCCTCTTGCCCACGCCCCTCTGCGCACACCTTCCAATCTTGTCCCACGTGAGCATGCGTGCCCAGCAGCGCTGGCAGCTGGCTAGCACAGCTTTGGGGGCTTCTTTGAGACACCAAATGGTTGAGTTTTCGGCCAATATTTTTATTGGGATGAACCCATGGGATGAGGGTTCCTGCTGCCAAGTTTGGTGATTTTTAAAAAAAATGTGGAATAATGAAAAATGATTACGATGCCTCTAGCAATGAGCATGTTTCCTCTTGCCAGTTTGTCGAGGGCTTAAAATGCTACTATAAAGGGGTATAGTGTGCTACTAACCAGCCTCCGTGCCCAAACTGTGCATGAAGTGAGCAATATTGAGGCAACTTGAGGTGGGCTTTGGGTATCCAAATGGATGTCTAAGGTCTCCATGTGGGTTTGGGAGCCCTATGTCCAGTGTTATTGAGGGGAATTAGTGTTGGCATTGCATGTACCTCCCAAGTGCAGGGTTTGGGACGTGCACCCGCTAGCCCCCGCATTGTAGCATCTTGGGCGTCGTTCTAGATCAAGTGGGCTGTCGAGGTTCCACTGTGAGCCTCATGTGCCAACTCACAGGCATGGTTTGGGTTTGACTTTGCACATAGGGGTTTAGTTGCACAAAGAGAGGGAGGGGATAGGAGTAGAAGCAGGAGCGGGGGCAGAGGAGTAAGGGCATATAAAAGTTTCTTAGATTGGGAGTGTCGATGGAAGTGTATATATATATTCTTCAAATATATAAAGATATTCTAACAATTATATAAATATTTGATTGACACTAGGGTGTTCGGATCAAAGCCCGACTAATCCCAAGGGTGCACAGGCCCTCGACCAGGAGTTTCTCGCAAGTGTACCACGGTTAATTCAAGGTTTTTTTATAGTCTGATGGCCCCAAGGAATTGTTAGACCCTAAGAGGCTTCGATCCTTGAACCTTGGAGGGAGCACATCCCTTGGGGTTATTCTAACAATTATATTTTGCTGCTTAGTTACAGTATATGTATTAAAATATGAATAAATATTAGAGTTGATGTCAACTGCAAATTTTTTTTTATTACGTATAAATAAAAATCATATAAATAGAAACTACTAAAAAAAGTTTTGAGATTTGTCTTTTTTTTTATTCTTTTTTTTTTATGAGATTTATATGTTTGAGAGGTTTCCATCTCAGGTTAGAGTGAGTTTCTTTCTCGACGGGGGCGAGTTTCTTACAAGTTTCTTACTTGGGAGCGTGGAATCATGTTTCTTCGTAAGAAACGACACTCAAGTAGAAGGTTCCTGCTACTAATTGTAGGGGTCCCGTGGCTAAAGGCATGTGACATGGAGGAATGCCCCATATGTGGGCCATCGAATGAAGGCATCAAACTAGTCTATGCAACAAGGTGCTTGTTGAGTGAGATGTAGCGCTACAATCAAGCTACAGATTGACATGTTGCCTTACTCAGTCGGTACATTAGTGCAACGCTAAAGGCGTGCAATGGCCTTGGGTAGAATCTAGCATACGTGCAAGCATGAGGACTACATCGTGAGCACAAGACTATCCCTCGATGACTTGTGGGTTGTGCATGACCCTGTGGCTACCTGATATGCATGAATTGAGGCATGTTAGACCCCGTGACTATTTGAGTGCTATCAAAAGACCTTGCATGGAGTAAAAGCTTGTCACCTAGGTCAGGGGCCTTTGCTAACACATCCTTGTGTTGCTAGGTGCCTTGATGACATGAACTTTGTTAGGCAAGTGCCTTACTTGGGAGGAGCACGGTGCTATGAAGCAACTTAAGATGTGCTTGGTGCTCTTAAGACATCGAGTCTACTCATGGCATCTGGGAATGCGGAGCTTACCTCATGGGAGTTGTTTCTTCTTGACAAAGCATTAGACCTTGAAAGATCAAATGGGTTAACTTATGAACACTTGAATTGTTGGTGAAGATTGGCGGGCTTAAACTTGATAGAGTTTGACTGCCACATGGGCAAAAAATTGTTCCGCTGCATCCTAAGAAGCACGGATACGAATACGAATAGGGATATGGATGCGGACACGGGACACAGCGATTTTAAAAAAATGGGGACACGGTAATAAAATATGTTTTCATATATTTTTATTTACTATCTAGATTAATATTATATCCGCAAACAATCAATATTAACAAAAATAACTATAATTCTATATATATATTTTTAAACAGCAGTTTTAAATTATCATTTGTAATTTATAATTTTTTTTTTAATGTATGATTTATTAAGTATTTAAATCTAAGAAAATAATAATAAATATTCAACATTAAAATTAAAATTAAAAAAAAAAAAAAAAGACAACTTGACATGTTCCTAGTGTGTCTCCGGCGTGTCCTTTGAAAATAAATTGATTAAATCATGTGGCGTGTCCCATATGTGTCATTGCCATTGTTTGTGTGTCTGACACGGATACAACACTTGTTTTGAAGTGTCGGTGCTTCATAGACTGCATCTCTAAACGAGTCAGCCTGTGATACTTGGCCAAGTGTTTCTCCACGAGGGCACCCCATGCGGGATCTTTGAAGAATTTGTGACTTGGAGGCTGGAATTGAGGGATTGTCATGGTTGCCTGAGTCTCCCCAGGATGGCTCCACCTTTACTGGCCTAAGAGAGAGAGGCATTGACCAAGACATGTTACACTTTGAAGTTTGTATCATGCGTACCCTGAAGTTTATCATATCTGCCCACTATAGCCCCATGATATGGCCACTGAAGTTTTCCATGGGCATGGTAGCTAGGTGAGAATTCTTTGGATTATCGAGCAGAGAGGATTGAGCCACCTGGTCATAACTGAGTTGTGCCCTGTCGTCCTGTTCTTCGCTATAAGGGACCTTCTCTATAGAGAACAAATCAATCAACCCGCTTCCATCCAACCCAACGAACCAAAAACCTCTTCATTTCCACTCTGTTCCTGAGGCTGCCTCCAGTCTCTCCTCCACCTTTGGCGGCCATGATCCTTCATTGTGTCTACTTTCTTCCCAGAAGGCTATCCACCATCCATCTCAGCATCCAACTAAAAGATAATTATGGGATCATACAAGATTGCAACAAGGGGAATCTTCTTGACCCGTTTTCATCCCTAACATCTGAATGGTGAACCTTACTTGAATGGATATCCGAAGTTTTTTATGTAGGCATTTGATGTTATAATTCATTGTCCTGAAGGGCCACCAGAAATAGTGGCACCCATTTCATAAAGTTTTAATGATAATGGCCACTTCAACTATGGGTGCACTACTTTGGGAGATGGATTTATACCTTCAAATTCTATTTATAAATTATAACAAAGTGGAGGCTTTTTATTTCCATGCATCACCGAACTCTATAGAGATATTTTATTTGAGTAATGCTAGTGACACTAAATGTTTTATCAAATATTCTACCAGATGTCTCATATGGGTGTGGGACCCACATGAGACCCACATGGTATGGGTCCCACATTCATGTGAGACATTTGGTAGAATATTTGGTAAAACATTTGGGCCCTCTAGCATTACTCATTTTATTTTAACATTCAGCATCTTTTCACATTTGAAGCAAGCACAGAACAGTATCCACATTTGCTACCTCCTGCCAGTAAGGTGAAAACCTATGATATCTTTGCTTGTAGCCAGAACAGAAAAATTAAGGCTTGTAAAGATAGATTCAACAAAATTGTTAAACACCAAATAAATAGAACTGAACTTGCAGAGCTATTCAGTCATTATTTTTTAGAATTGAACTTGCAGAGGTAATTCGGTTTTGTCTATGCTTCACGATTCCCCAAAATGTCTTGTTTGCGACTGCATGTGCGATCATGCTTTTTCCTTTCTTTCTTTCTTTCTTCTTCTCCAACTTTTGGTGGCGATTATATGAACATCTAATCTGAGGGAAACTTTGAGTATGTCTTGTACACCTCTCTGATTTGCGTGTATTGTGAACTGTGTTGCGTGAATACTTCAATAAACTGACATGGTTCTCTTGCATCTTTTTATGTTCTTGAACTATAAATTTACATCCGTTGATATAACTTGATCAATCAAGGTTCTTAATTGGGGTAAAGCTTATTTGAATTTCACCATGAAAACAGTCGATATGAATGTTAAAGAATGATGTCTGTTGCACCTTTCTATCAGGGGATGTTCCTAGAGTGAATGGACAGTTGGCTGTTTCTCGTGCTTTTGGAGATAAAAGCCTTAAATCACATTTGCGGTCGGACCCCGATATTCAAGACACCATTATCGATTTCAACACTGATGTTCTTATCCTTGCAAGCGATGGTCTTTGGAAGGTAACACACACTAGGAAGCAAATAGTTGTCTTGATAAGTATATCAAAAAAGATTATTATTGTTTTTTATTTTATTTTTCATTCATTTGACATGTGATTAGTGCAGGTAATGGAGAATCAGGAGGCAGTTGATATTGCAAGAAGAATGACAGACCCCCGGAAAGCGGCCAAGCAATTAATTACCGAAGCATTAGAGAGAGACAGTGAAGATGATATATCTTGCATTGTTGTTAGATTTAGGGGATAAGAGCTTTTAAACCATATCGGTTTTCAGTTGCAAACTATTTTTGAAATAAGAGTTTCTTTATACAAGATTCGAATCTATGTATAAATCTAACAGCAAAAGACATACCCAATTGGGGTGAATGAACCTCACAAGTTTTTGGCCAAACTACGAAATTGCCAGAAAACACAGAAAGGAGAGAATGGAAAGCGTCCCCCTGTATATTTTAATTTCTCCATTAGGTTTGATGTTAAACAATGTGATGTATATCATCTGCTAAATCATGCACACGATGAAAAGCTATGTAGATGGAAAACATGAATTTAATTATGAATAAGGGATCTCTTTTTGTGATACAGTTATGCTAAACCATTTGTCTGTCTTTTCTTCAAACCCATGTTGGTTGTGGTTGTCCAGATCATTTTGAATGGATAGTTTACAAGATGATTTTGTGACAGATACTAAAAATGGCAGCTCTAAATTTTAAATTTTCTTTCTGGTTTCAAAATCTGAATCGGGAATGATGACATATTGTAGGTACATGTGTCCATTTTTATTACATGGCGTCTCCACGTTATTCTCCTGGTAATTAGCACCATCTGGTGGTCTTACAAGGCAATAGGTCTTGATGTGTCTCTGCATATCGTGCCAAGTCTAGGCACTAAGCGTGCCATATTAATACATCACTAGCATAGTTCTCTGGCTCAGAAGATCACTACTGTCACCTTCGTTCCTCTAAGAGTCTCATCTATATCTTCCACCACCTCCAATAATCCCATGCCAACTAAACACTTACCATCTTCCTAAATCACCTTCTTCCAATCACTCTAAATTCAATCACTTGCATTTATGAACATATATATTTTGACCTATTCAACTATGAAAATGTGTCACATGTCTAAAGTCAATCACTCGCATTATGACCTTGGGCATTTGGCTTAGTGGTTGTATAACACCCTTTTGTGGTGTGAGATTTTGGATTTAACTATTATGTAATACAGTTTGATATCCTTTGTAGTGGTATTTATTTCTCTCCTATTACAAGGGTTATATATAATTAGTAGTGGTTGTTGGGCTTGGTTTATTGGTAGGTAAGGCTTTGTTAATTTTCTAACTATTGTGGGCTACTAGTCTATCTGATGATGCGAATATTTTCATATTTATAATCACTCTCCTATTGATTGTAAGAATATATATATATATATATATATATATATAAGTGTCACTTTATCCCTTTTAGACCACCTTCAAAATAGGTGTATTTTTACGATTTTCAAAATTGAGAGGGTCAAAATATATGGATTCTTAGATAATAAGAATAAAATGATATTCACTGATAGTTGATGAAGCGTTGGAGTAATCAACCAAAAATTTAAAAAAAAAAACAAAAAGGGGAAAGTGAAAAATCAAAAAGAGATAAAATCAAGAGTTAGCAATTTTATTTTATTTATTTATTATTTTGAGTAAACTACCAACAAGTCTTAATAGTTTGACTTAATTCCCAACAAGTCCTATTGAAAATAGGTCTTAGTAAAATCGTCACTAAAAATTATTTTGTGTGACAATTTTTTTTTGTATATATCGCTAAAAATTGACAATTACGAACTCTTTTTTGTCACGAATTTACAAATTGCCGTTGAAAGTTAAAAATTAATGATTTTTTTTTTTGCGACGATTTTTTTAAAGTGTCATTAAAACTTATAATTAATAACATTTTTTGTAACATAATTTTCAAATTGTTGCTGAAAATTAACAATTAGTGACTTTTTAAATGGTGTTTAATGAAAAACGCCATTAATTCTTACAGGACCTACTGAAAAATAAGTCAACTCATTGAGGCTTACATGTAAATCTCCTAACGTGTAGCTTAATCTAAAGGGGTACTTATCAATTAGTCCTATTAACTAGACTTATTTACCTACAGGTCCTAACTAATAAATTTAACACTATAAAAATAAGAGAGTGATAAATTTATCACTAAAAATTTATTCATAAAAACAAAGAGACTGATAAATTTATCACTATAAATTTTTTCATAAAAATAAAAGACTGATAAATTTATCTTTATCACTTAATAAATTTATCAATAGGACTTAATGGGTAATAAGTCTCCAAAGTAGGACTTATTGGGTAATAAGTCTCCAAAGTAGGACCTATTGGTAGTTTACCCTAATCTAAAAAGAAGGAAAAAGGGAAAGGAGATAACGCTTCATATGGGGCTTGAATCTGCAACCTCTATTATTGGATTGGAGAGCATATGAGTTGGCATAAGGGCATGTGTTTTCCTTTCCAACCTCAAGAGGTTGGCCTGGTGGTCAAGACCTAAGCGTAGGTGTGTGCTCTCTCTAAGATTTCATATTCAAAATCTCTTAAATACAAGTAATTTCTTAGATTAGTCCATACGAGATTTTGTCCTAATTTTAATTGAGACCCCTACAAGTGAACAATTAGATTGGTTCCACAGATTAATCTGTCTAATAGATCGAATATCGAATTATAAAAAGAAAAAAAAATGTGTTTCCTTTCTATATGTCATATGGTGAATTTTGATTCTTACAAATCAAGGACAACACTAATAGTACCATTGTTGAAAACAGCAAGGATAAATTACAAATACACCCCCTGAGGTTTGCTTAAAGTATAAATTGCCTTCTGTGATTTGGAAAATTACAAATACTTCCTTATTAATATTTTTTATTTAACAGAATTAACTAAAAAAATGAAATTCATAATTGCTCTCCTATACAATAATAAAATTATCTAAATTATTAATTGAAACATATTTTTAACATCATCAAAAACTATTAATTGACTTGATGATTTATTAATAAAAGAGGCGATTTCTCATGAAATCTCAGGAGGTGGAACGCAATTTCCAAAACTACAAGGAGCGATTTGTATTTTAATCAAACCTCAGGGGATGTATTTGTAATTTACCCAAACAACAAAATGTGCCCTACAAAATTAATTTGAAACAAATAATTACATTTGAATATTGAAATTTATTATCTTATGTGTAATTTTATTATGGGTAAATTATAAATATACCCCCTTAAAATTTGTTTACAAATTATCTCTTGTAATTTGAAAAATTACCAATAGTCCCTTATTAAAAAAATTTATTTGATAGAATTAATTAAAAAAATAAAATTCATTAGGGCTGGGCATAGGTTATCCAAACCGCCCAACTCGCATACAAATAGGCGGTTTCACAGACAATGCGAACAGATGCGGTTTAAAATATAGCATGTTTACGGGTTGAGGGTTCAATCTGTACCCCCAAACACCTGCCCGCAATTGTGTGTGTCTGTTTTTTTTTTTTTGGAGCAGTTTGCCTCCAGTCTGAGATCGGACTGGACGGTACTGTTCGGCCAGTGGAGGCCCACTACGGGTTCCGTTTTGATAATCTGAACATTTCAATGTGTAGAATTCGTCGAGTACTATATGCTTGTAAAAATCACGTTGATCGGATATCGATAGCTATCTCATCGGATCAGTTTTTTGTCAACTCTTAATTTGTTCATCGTCCTTTTTTTTTTTATACAAAACTGATTTGATCACATAGCTATCGATATCCGATCAAAGTGGTTTTTTATAAACATATAGTACTCAACGAGTTCTACATATTCAACGGTTCAGATTATCAAAATGGGACCCGTGGTGGGCCCCCACGGGCCGAACAGCACCGTCCAGTCTGATCTAGGACTGGAGGCAAGCTGTTTCTTTTTCTTTTTTTTTTTAATTTGAACTATTGATTTTTGTTTAGAAGAGCTTTTTTACAGCTTATTTTAGATTTTAGCTTAATTTAAGCTGTTTCATTATGTTTGATGTAGCATAATAATATAGATTATAGCTTTTTGTAAGTGAAAAATCAGCATTTTGTTGAAGTGGCTGTGGGGTGCTTAATTATTTAGCTTACGCAGCAAGCTGGGAAGGGAGGGGGCAAGATTACTTAAATGCCCCTCATCAACTTCAATTATTACCAAAAAACCAAGATATAAACCCACAACCAAACACTGTTCACTTCTTCAGAGAGAGAAAAAGCTTGAGAAGCGATTTCCAATGGCGTGAACCAACTCTCTCCAGTGGTGTGAACTAGCTCTCTTTCTCTGGCGTGAAACAGAGCTGGCTCTGTGAGCTCTCTCTATCTCTATCTCTGTCTCTTTCTTCGCGTTCGTGGCAGATCTTTCTTTCTCCAGCGTTGTTCGCAGCAGATCGCGACAGATCTTTCTCTCTCTCTCTTCGTAATCACGGTAGATCTCTGTCTCTCCAGCGTCGTTCGTGGCAGATCGCGGCAGATCTCTGTCTCTCCAGCGTTGTTCGTGGCAAATCATGGCAGATCGCGGCGAATCTCTCTGTCTCTTCGCGATCGCGATCGCGATCGCGATCGCGATCGCCACGTCACCGCTATACCTTCGTCGTCGTCCCCCATTCCCATCCCTTTTCGGTGAACCAGAGCCGTTGTCCCTGCCGGCTAGGGTTTTCAGTGTTTTAATAATAATAATAATAATAATAATAATAATAATAATAATAAAAAAAAAAAAACATTTTAAGCCATTAATGAAATAAATTTATATTAATTGATACTAATTAAGCCATTAATTGATAATAAATTAAATTAAAAAAATATTAATTGATATTTGTAACAATTTTTAATAAATTAAAAAAATATAAATTAATATTCATGTATTTATAAACTAAAATGAATATAATTTGAAAATTTTAATTGATATTTCAATATTTTTCAAAATTTTGTCAAGATCAATCTCACCATGCATGTTACAATATTAATTTGAAAAATAAAATATAAACTAAAGAAAATAAAATAAAATGAAGAAAAGGGTAAAAAAAGGGCAAAAACGACATTACACAGCAAAAAGTTATTTTATAGCTTATTCAACCAAATACTACTTTGTTGATTAAATCCATAATCTCACAACTACACCAAACAGGTTAACAACTTATGTTTAAAGCTATAATCTCTAATCACTTTTCTACAGCTCTATCAAACAGGGCCATTCATATCCTATGCCCAACACACAAAACCCTAATCTCTCAACTCAACATCTGCGCAGCCTCTCTCTCTCTCTCTCTCTCTCTCTTTCTCTCTATCGTTCTTTCATCTCTCTCTTTCTGTGGCGAGTCGACTGATTGACCTTCGACGATTGGTGACCTTCTTCAGCAAGATTGACCTTTACAAGATCGGTGACCTTCGCAAGATTGACCTTCGACGATCGGTGACTGTAGACACCCATTTTTGACGGCCATTACGACTTGGACACCATCACATGCACACCCGATGATGAGTTTATATGCTCGCCAAGTGCTTGAAGTTCTCAGCGGGATGCCACAACTTTGAGCTTTTCAAACCCTATATCCCTATTGCCTTTGTTCTTGGACCAAACCCAGTGCTTTTCAAGCCTGTAGCCTCTGGTGGCCTGCCGGCCACCCTTTTGGGCTGCCAGACATCACTTTTTGGTTGTTGGCCACTAATGTGGCTTGCCGGCCACCAGTGTCTTTTGCAGATATTTTGTGATAGTTGTGCCAGCTGTTTGTATAGATGCATGCATCTGCTCCCACATGTAGGGCTGGATGTTCTTGAGGGGTATTCATGTTTTCTATATATAGGAGGCCCTCCTCTCATGTTTTAAGGTTAGAAAAATTTGAGATCAAAATATTGCATCTCTCTCTAGCAAATTCCTATACTTTTGCCTACAAATCCTTAACCTTTGCCTATACACCCTTAACCAAACATTCTCATCTTTGAGCTGAGGCACTTTTGAGCTTGGTTTGAGCTCTTGAAGGGTGTGTTGTCTTGGTTTTGTTGCTTGAATTGCTTCTTCTCTTCAAGAGACATAAGGTTTTGCCTATTTACTTGCTTTCTCTATTATTATTCTTGCTGTTTTCCAACTGTTTTGGGGCTGTAAAACTTCTGTGTTTTTGGGCTGAAGCTTGGATTTTAAGGCCATTAAAGGCTGAGGGGTGATCAACCCTTCTTTGTACCTTGTTTTGGAAGCCTTTGCCCTTGTGTTTCCCACCCTTGCATCATCTTTTTCTGAGCTTTTAAATACTGAATTTCAAAATTATTTTAGTGGCTAAAAACACCTTTTGAAATCCAAATTTGGAGAGGTTAGCCTCCCCTCGTTGTGTCTTGCTTACTAGCTTAGCTTGTGCTATATTTTAGCTTATTTTTCTAGCTATTGTTAGCTCAATTCTAGCATGTTTTAGGACTGTTTTAGACCTGTTTTAGGATTGTTCTTAGCTGTTAGTTATATTTGAGCTTTGTTTTGCATGCTTATAGTGTAATTGTTCTCATGAGTTTGGTGTTTTAGGCCTTAGACACCATCTTATTTCAGTTGATTGCATTTATTTATGGCTTTCTATACTTGTGATCACTCTTAATTACCTCTGCAACCTCCCTTCTTTCTTAGCTTTTGTTTTGCTTTGAAAGTGGTTCAAACAACTTGTTTGTTTAAGCATGAGATTGAGATGTCATACTTAATGGTTTAATCCCTTTAGGGTTCATTACCAATGGTATGATGTCTCTTTCATGCCCAAAACAACACTTGGTTTGAGCCTTCTTTCCATTAGAGGACTTAAACTCACCATTAGACTCAATGAATTAAAGAATGGATGGTAATTAAAATGGAGTAATTCAAATGGGGCTAAAAATGAGATGAAATGGTTCAAGTGTCCAAGGTCACCACTTCCCTTGATTAACTCATGAAAGGGAGATGGTTTGAGTCTTATTTTGTTGCATTTATTGAAATTGCACACTTTGGTTCATGAGCCATCATACAATGAAATTGCTTGAGTTGATGGTTTGTGGACCAAGTTTACTACTCCTTTGATTTGTTCATGAAAAGGAGGGGTGAGTTGTGCAAACAAACCATTGAAAATACCCTGTGCATGCTCTATTTGTTCTCTGTTTCAGCAAGATGAATAAGGCAGCAGTGGCCGGCAAGCCACTTTCCATGGCCGGCGGGTGGCCAGCAGGCCACCTTTGATGGCCAGCCGGCTATCACTGGTGGCCAGCAGTCCTCACTACTGGCCGGTCGGCCGGCCACTGATGCAAAATTTAGCAGTGTGTTCTTTGAGCAGAGCAAAGTTATTCTGGAAGTGGGCAAAGGTGTTAATGTTCTATTGTGCAACAGAGACTCTCTGGAAGCAAAACAATAGCTTTTCGGGTGGAAACTGAGCATGTGCATGAGCATTTCTCGCATATCGAGCCTGTTTAGTTTAAATATTTAGCTTAAATATTTATTGTAATTAATTAGTTGTAACTAGTTAATTTTGTAAAGTGTTGTAATTATTTTAATTAACTAGGATAGTTAATTCATTTATTGTAATAATTAGTTAAGTAGTTTAGCTAATTTCATTTTTTTTGTAATAATTAGCTTAGCTAGTTAGTTAGTTTATTCATTCGGACTTTTCTTCGTGAGAGCGCAATGTAATAATGTGTATGTCTTCCAACCCCACATCTTTCTCCCTTTTATTTACTATCTTATGATGGTTAGTTTAGGGACATCATATTTTGTTTAGCATAACTTCATGATTTGCATCCATTTGTATTGCATGCACCGAGGCTCAGTTCATCATTTTAACTTGCATTGTTAGTTTAATACTTCTTTGAATACGTGCTTAGATCGCATGTTATCAAATTGCTTCATATGCCATATTAGTGGCCAAGCCTATTTAAATTGCATATCGTATGTGTTGCATTAGTCATATTGCATAGTTAGGAATCATACATTTTTCTAACTCATTTATCTCTTTTGGCTTGGAGTACTAGATGAACCTTTACTCACTTTAGCATAATTGTATGAATGTGATTGTTGCCATGTCTAGCATGCTTGCCATGAGGCTAAGTGCTTAAATGATAAACTGCTTGAATGCCTATGAATGAAGGCTTGTTGCTTGAATTGGAATAATTTGAGTAATGTTCATATGCGATCACTTTTTCAAGTGGTACATATTTCGAAACAATTTTCAAAACAAACATGAATTGAGATGTTCCAATTCTTACAATTTAGTCTATACTTGCGTGTGTGCGCATCACATAGTAATGCTAGCCTAATAATCGGAACAAGAGCATACAATGTAAATAAGATTCATATCATGATTATTTGATCAGGCGAGTAGGGGTGCTCAATTTATGACCTTCCCCTTTCGTACCCAAGTTCTCGAGCCGACACAATCTTGGTGATAACAGACACGTGGCCTTTGGCACGAGTCATGGGTTTCCTAGATTTCTCAAAAATATTTAGGTGGCAACTCTGTATCTGGCAAAACAGTCCATTTTGGCAATTTGATTCAAAATCGATTTTTCAAAAGATTTGTCAGATTTGGACTCTTTGGTGATTATCTATTTCACATTGCACTTGTGAGATCAGATTCAGAATCGTAGGAGTCCGATATTGTAGGGCTTATTTCGACTTCTGAAAGGGGGCACGAAAAAGTTGAGCTATAGTGACCTTCTCCGGCAAGATCGACCTTCGACCATCTCTCTCTCTCTCTCTCGGTGACCTTCGACGATTGACATTAGCTGTGTAAGTTTGAATCGATCTTTAGTTTTTGATTATATGCATTTATAAGTAACTTTTTTGCTGCTATAATTTACTTTTAATTCTCATTGTTATGAGCTTGGTTAGCCATGTAACTTTTACTTGTTTGTTCTAGGACAGGAATCCCGTGTCTTTAAAATCTTTCTTTCTGTGGTGAAAAATGTATTTTTGTCTAGAAATGTGTTTGAATAGGGGAACAAAGATTTTGGGGATAGAGAATCTGACCACCTTCCAAGTGCTCTCAAGATGTTTATTTTTTATTATTGATTGTGTATCATATGCCAATTCAATTTTCCACATATATAAAGACCACAGTATAGTAGCTTTGTAAGTAGGTTGTATTGTGCTCAATTTTCCACATATATACTGCATGACTAAGATTTTGTTTCAATGGTGACTAAGATTTGTTTCAATGGTGATTAAGATTTTGGAAATTGAATTAGAAGTGGAAATTAAATCTGTTTATTCTCTAAGTTTATTTTGCAACAAAAATGGGGAAATTGAATTAGAAATGGGAAAAAAAAGGCTCAAAAATAAATTTTCGAAGAAAAAAGTCCAATCCTCAAACCGCCCACACATCCGCGAACCCTATCCGCACAAACCGCAAACCACACTGCGGGTGGTTGTGGGTTGACTTGTTCCCAAACCGATCTGTAAACCGTCCAAATCTGAACTGCGGACACCCCGAAATTCATAATTGCTCTCCTATATAATAATAAAATTACCTAAATTATTAATTGAAATATATTTTTGATATTATTAAAAACTGTTAATTGACTTGATGATTTATTAATAAAATTGGCGAATTGTTATGAAATTAGAAATCTTAAGAAGTGGAATATAATTTCCATTACCATAGGAGGCGATTCGTATTTTAATAAAAAAATTATGAGGTGTATTTGTAATTTATCTTTTTATTATTGATTGGTCATACCAATTTAATCTATCTTAGGTGGGATTTGGCTCAAGAATGGTATAGAGCAATGGCTTAGAAACCCTTGTCAAAGCAATATGGTAATACCCTAGGTTTTTTGACACGCATAAGTTTTTTTGTTTTTTTTTTATTTTATTTTATTTTATTTTTTTGGGGGGGGGGGGGGGGGTGGGTGGGTGGGTTTGTTATTTTGTGCTAATTCTAACCATATAGTAAACTTTAATAAATAGTCTTATTTGATCTAGTATGAGAAAACACATGCCCCACATTCCGGAAATGAGAGTCTTTGATGATCCTCATAGGAAAACATAATTGAATACTAATAAAGTACCACGTGATAATGAGATTATGGTACACATTTGGATATGTATTATATGTATCTTATAATTAAATAACAAAATAATATAATTTTATACTTTTGAGTCATAATTCAAAAAAGAGTCATAATCATACACTACATGAGACAATAATCAAACATCTCAAAATAATATCACAATTAAAGAAAAAAATTAATTATAATTAAAAAAAAAAAACATAATTAAATATACATATAATAAGAGGTGTGTATTATAAAATTCTTGTTTTTAGTAATCACATGATAATATGATGACATGATATCCCTTAAATTTTATTGATTAGTGCCCTACAAATGTTAGTGAGTTGAGTAGACTTGGTCATTCTTAGAAAAATTAAAATTAGGCATAGATATATGGTTATGACCAAAAATTAATAAATTGTTGTGAAATATTTGAATAATCATTAAAAAAAAAAATACAATTGAAATTGAAAAGTATTACTTTATTATAATAATAGAACAGTCTAGAAAAATCAAAATAGAAAGATGTAGAAGTTTAGAGAGCTTTTGCGAATAAAGTGGTGTTGATTTTCTTCTACCTATATAAAGGCAATTATTTGCTTGATGCATGCATCTATGAGGATCAATAAGAAAAGATATATTTATTCTGTTTTAGCCCACATTCTTTGTTATTTATCTTTGGTCCTCACTTTCTTTTATTAGTTTTATAACACGTTATCAGTACGAGATTCTGACCAACTGAGAAGGAAAAGTGAAATCACGCACAAATAAGTTGGCGTGGTTTTTCTATAAAGTGGTTGAGGTAAATATAAATAAATTTTGAATAAATATTTTATAAGAGCGGTTCTTGATAAGGCTAATTCTATATTTTTCTTAATATATTCACGTAATATTTGGCTATTTTGGGAAGATGGTTATAAGCAGTTTTTTTTTGTGAGAAAGGAAGTGGGTTATAATCTGGGAAGTGGATTATAACCCACTTCCCAAAAGGAGCCATTGTTATTGTTGCATTGAGTGTAAAAATATGTCAAATTCTTCAAAATCAAAGTTCATAGATCTTGATATTTCAATAATTTTATTTATCTTGGATCGTTGATGTTGAGATCCACCTTGAGGTAATGGATCTTGGACATACCATTAAAAGTGAAAATGAAGCATCCCCGAAGGATCACGCAAAGGCAATGATATTCATTCGCCACTATCTCCAAGAAGAATTAAAACTGAATATCTCATGGTAATAGATTCACTATTTTTATAGAATAATTTGAAGGAGAAATACGAGTACCAGTAGACCGCAATCTTTCCAAAAAGCTCCCTATAATTGATTGCATTTGAATTTGTAAAATTATGAATCAATTAGTGAGTACAATCTATAGAATATGTGTTGGAATATTCAAGCTAATAATATGCTCTTATAGTAGCAATATAAAAAGTGTTGATCTACAAAGTACTCTAAACTGATTTTATGCCTTCTTGTGGCTGAACAAACTAAGCAACTTTTATTGAAAAACCATCAATCTCGCCTTACTGGCTCTGTTCCATTCCCTGAAATGAATGATGTTGCATTTCATGGTTATGGATGAGAGAGAAGTCATGGTTGTGGACATGACTGAAGAAAATTACAGAATTCGTAGTGGACATGTTCAGAAACATTCGAGCAAAAATATCATGCCATTCCACCTGAAGTAGAATAATCTTGAGATATTACAGGCAAAGGGGAAAAGTTTATATAATAGAATTTCCCAAAAATGATGTATGTGTGTATGCGTGTATTCATGTTGCATGTTGCATAGTGCATATTGCATCGCAAATAAATAAATCTGTTAGAAAATAGAGTGATTATTATGCATAAATAAGGTAAACTACCAATAGGTCCTACTTTGGAGACTTATTACCCAATAGGTCCTACTTTGGAGATTTATTACCCATTAAGTCCTATTGATAAATTTATTAAGTGATAAAGATAAATTTATCAGTCTTTTATTTTTATGAAAAAATTTATAGTGATAAATTTATCAGTCTCTTTGTTTTTATGAATAAATTTTTAGTGATAAATTTATCACTCTCTTATTTTTATAGTGTTAAATTTATTAGTTAGGACCTGTAAGTAAATAAGTCTAGTTAATAGGACTAATTGGTAAGTACCCCTAAATAATTACTATTCATCTTTTTTCACCCGAAAGTTCACTATTCATCATTGTGCATTCTTTTAACAATTTTCTCAAAATACTATTCATCAATAATATTTTACTATTGAAATCTTTTCCACTTGAAGCGTCTATGTAGACACCCCATTTTGACCGACCCCAGGACTTGGACGCTTTTTTTTGATTAGCTGATGATGAAAATCAGAATGTATTTCTCATATAATTCTTAGTAAGAAAGATGGAATTTATGCTTCATTTCCAACCCTAAGCCTGCTTCATTTCCAACCCTAAGCCTGTTTTGGCCAAGTATTTTAGACCCGTTCAAAACTCTATTTTAAAATATTTCTTTTTACGCATAGTTCCAATAATTTTGTTGAAAAAGCCTAGTTTTCCTAAGGAAAAAAAAAAAATTGGCCAGTCGGCTAAGTTTCCTAAGAGCAGAGCAATTTCGGCAGAATTCTTGTTGAAAACGTGTGAGTCATGCCATTTTAGATCTTTTGTTGATATATTCATGCACGAGGTACACACCCACTCCCTCCATTATCATTCCTTTGTATCCATTGCCAAAAGGAGGATTGTCTTCTTCCCAAAAGGTGGCATCCATTTTCAACCACCCTTGTCATCCCATCAACCTTGTCTCCCACCTCCTTGATTGAGCCTGCATTCATTATCTATATGGAGAGATAGAGAGGATCAAAAGGGGAGAAGAAAAGATGATTGAATTAAGAGAAGAGAGTTAAAGAGGAAAAGAGAAAATATTGAGAGTTAGCCAAAAACACCTTTATATACACTGATATTCCATCTTTTTATATACGAAAATCATCCTAAGAATTCCATTAGAGCTATGTTCTTGAGCCTTAATCCAAAAGAGAGTGAGTGTTCTTGAAAAGAAAGAAAAACAGAGAGTTGGAACAACTCTCCCCACACACATTGTTAAATAGCCCAAAAACACCATTTAAACAAGAATTTCAAAATTTTGAACTGAGGATTGAGAACACACTTCCTAAACTTGAGGGTGATCAAAAGGAAGTTTAGAAATCAAATCCTTCATTGGAAGGTTAATTTTGCACACTTTTCATTTTCTTTTACTTTCTTGTTTTTTCTTTCTTATATTGTTTTTCTTGCTTCAATTTCATATTATAAATCTATTGTAAGCTAACTGAAAGTGGTTAGTTTAGTCACCCATATGTCCCTTGTTTGTTCTTTCTTCGATGTTGAAAAGAAAAAGTAGATTTTTTTTGCCATAATTATTTGGCCGGCCAGCCAATTAATTGGCCGACCAGCTAATATTTTGGCTGGCCAGCCAACTTTTTCTAGGGTAGAACAGAGCATGTTTTCCGACATCAATCAAAATGGTTTCTGGCAATCCCCAAGACGTACATATTTATTTTTTTGTTGTATTTTGAGATATTTGTGAGGATATATTTTGTTGTAATATTTTTTTTTATTTATCTCCTCCCTTATTTGGATATATAATATTCAAATGATGTAATAATTTTCCACCCCTCTTTTTTCTATCCCGTTCTTTTACTTGTTTTCCTTATCTGTAAATATGTATTATATGTTGTCTTGTCATCATATCCATAATTTGCATCCATGTTTATGCCTTAAGATTCAGCTAAATTTGCATTTATGAGTTTAATTAATTATTATGTGATTTTGTGCGTTGTCTCATGTCTTGAGATGATTCACATGTCATAAATTAGAAGCTGGATCTTTAGTTGCATTTCATGAGTGAATTACATTAGGATCTTGTATATAGGATCATGCATTTGCTTATTAACTTTGTTTTGTAATTATTTGCGGGACGTCGATAAATATGTAAATTTCCGTGCTTTAGCATCCCGCTTGTACATGTTTTTCTACTATGTTTAACATCCTACCATGTGGCTAGTTGTTTATTTGATATAACTCTATGTATGTCGGTGGGTAAAGGTTGTGTCATTTAATTTGGAATAACATTGATTTTCATAATTGCACTATTCAAAATATTTTCAAGATAATGAAATCAAGTTGTTTCAAAATGGCTATTAGAGTCTATATTTGTTTGATTCACATAGTAAATTTTAAGAATTATTAAATAACCGGAATATGAACATAAAATGTTAATAAAAATCATATCACGGTTTAGTAAAGGCCGATCTTTTGATCAAGTGAGCGGAGGTGCTCAATTAATGACATTCCCCTCTCATACTTAAGGTTCCGAGTCAAGCATCCTTGATTACAATGAATAGTGGTCTTGTCACGTGTCACGACCCAAACCCGCCCCTAGAAGGTTGGTGTCGTAACCGGCCAGTAATCCTAGATTACCACAGGCCTTCTTGTACATACATGCATAATCGGGGCTCGCGGAAGCGAAAACAGAAACTACAATAGTCCAAAGAGCTGTGCATTAATATGAACAAGTATTTACATGACAAAAATGTTAATTTACCCACTAACTTTACATAACATGCAATCAAAAGATCATATACAACTATAGGCAAAAGCCACAGATACAACAAGACAAGGCTCACGAAACGGCCTTCCAGGCCTAGCCCCGACTCGGAGGCACACAAAACTGGTAGGCTCGATGCAAAACGGCGGCTCAGCTTGAACTCCGCCTAGGCTTGACTCCCAGAAGGCTCACCTATAAATACATAAATACAAACAATGAGCTAAAGCTCAGCAAGTAACATTAACGTAAAGGGTTTAGTGAACGAACTCCAACATTTCATAAATCTGTAAAACGTAACATTCATAATCATAATCAGAATCATCTCATAGGAACATACATAATGGCATACTCCATAGAATTAACATGTGTCGACTAACGACTAGAGTAACCGGTCCCGGACACCGATTAAACACATACCGAGATCTCGTAAACTGGTCATGGGTTTGTCCTTCCATGCCGTCCCCCATGACTAAACGCATGGGCCTGCATGTTCTCGCCCCCACAACTGAACTAACTATGGATGCCATACTAGATTCGCAAATAGGACATTCGTTCACAGAAGACATTATCATTCATAATCATTCCATAACGTATAACTTTGAACATATTTCATAAGAACATACCATTTACAGAAATGTCACTTACAGTGGGTTTCCAAAACCGGTGGCACGGTCTTCACTTCGTGACCTGCAAACATCAACATTATAACACATTTCCTTAACATTCATCACCAATACGTCACATAAGTCATGCCATTTCACATTCATTTCATGCTCAATCTAATCTTTCTTTACTTAATTCATGCTCATGAGATGCTAAAAGATGCCATTAACATGTTAGAATTACGTAATTCAATTTTCCAGGATTTTCTGCAAATAAGCCCTTCCGCTCGAGCTCTACCTTGTCCGCTCGAGCGGACTGCACATTTCCCCCAAAACTGCTGAGAGGCTGATTTTACCGCTCGAGCGGGCTTCCCTCCGCTCGAGCGGACCCTGCGAAATTCTGAAATTCTGGTTCTTCTTCTACACTTCATCTTTTCTTTGCAAAATCCATTTCAAATACATGAATACCAAGTTCCAAAATACTTGATTAAACCATTACATCTTCAATCAAAATTCACATGGAGCATAAACAAGATCAAAACCCATGAACCAAGATGAAAGACCATAAACATATACATACAAGCTTCATATCTCTATATTCATGGAGGTTCTCCCTCAATCATGTCAAATATGAAAGGAAACCATGATTCATGTTCATACTATTATGCCATAATCTTGAGTCCAACATGCTAGATGTCAAGGATCACCAATCAATTTCATGAAAATCTTACCTTTAGATGGTGAATTGGAGAAGTTTAGCTTGATTCCTCCCCTTTTCTTCCCTTTCTCTTCTTCTTCCCCGAATTCTCTCTTCTCTCTTTCTTTTCTAGGTTTTTCTTCTCTTTAGTTGAGTCAAATGAGTCAAAAAGACATCACATCCTTATCTATATATCATATAAACATATTTGTGCCAAAAATTCTTAAGCCAAACAAGGCCCTTATTCCCTTAATATATATATATACACCTATGCCAATAACTTGAGCCAAACAAGACGTAGCGATTCAGACGAAATTCAGTCCTCAATTTATTTTACCAAAAGGTTCTAAAAATTCCCGGTATCACATAGACGCGTTCAATTTCGTTTTCTGAACCCATTATAGTCATCAATTTCCGTCCCAAAGTTGTCATTCCAACAGATATTTTGCTAATTCAAACAATACTCTTCAATTAAATCATATAAATGCATAATTAATTACTGATAATTGTGACATACGGTTCCGGGTCATCACATCACGAGTCACAGGTTTCCTAATTTTTTCAAAACATTAGATGGCGACTTTGAAATCTAATGACGCAGTCCATTTCTAGCAATGGTTTTTGTAATAAAATGGATTTTCAATAAAAGTTGCCAAATGTGGACTCTTATCTACATTTCACATTGCACTCGTGAGACTAAATCAAAGAAATCGAGAGTTCGAACTGTTTAACGCACGCGGGTACTCCCTGGGCAATGTTACGGTTTGTCTTCTAGATAACAAGCCTCAATAAAATAAAAAAGAAAAGATTATTGGTAATGAAAATATTCACACTAATTTCTGAATATTATATTTAGTTTTGTTTTGTTTTTGGAATTTATATTTTCTTGTTTGATCATGTTTTGGAAATGATGATTAGCTATTTATATACATGGATTGTATTGATGTATTGACTAATTCTAAAATGTTAAGTAAAAAATATTAATTTAGTAGACAGTATAAAGACACCCACAAATCTTTGTAATGAAAAACATTTGACGATGACAAAAGCTAATATAAAATCTCAGGTTCTGCAAACTTAATTTAAAGTTCTGGAAGAGCCAATATTATGATTGTCAAATGGAATCAAATTTGATATTGATGAAGTATATTCTGCCAGATCCATAAGACATCTGTTAAGTTTTAAAGATATATGTCGTATTGGTTATTGAAATCATAAATAAAGGTAAAGAAGAATATCTATATATTACTTCTACTGGAGTTGCTTAATATTCATATGAGTTGTATTATACAACAATAAAAACAATTGAATCAAATGTTGAGATGCACTAGAAGCGCTCCAACTTAATGCATTAGAAGTGTTATAATCCAAAAAGTGTTCATGTTAGGGCATGCTTACCCTGAGCATCCGGGATCTATAAGGATGTATTAAATTATTAAAAATTCAAATAGGACATCCATTAAAGAATCAAAAGATTCTTTTACCAAGAGATTATCCATCCAGTAATTATCCATGCTCTGTCTGTTTACTAAGAAAATTAATTATTGGACTATCCCATTCATATCAATATGGACTATTCGATATTTCATGATTTTGATAGATATATTAACTAGATAGTCTCAATCGTGACACAACTTTTAGTGATTATTGCATACATATTGGTATGGATGTCAAGCATCTTACTGCCTATGTTCATACTCAAAATAGTATAGTTTAATATTTAATTAAATCATTTTAGTTGATTGCTCAACTTTTGCTTATGAAAAAACAAATGGGTCCTTAACGTAAACTTGGAGCTTATGTTAATTTTAATTCTCCATCTATTATTAAATATCTTGAATCCTTAACATGCGACGGATTTAGAACATGTTTTGAGGATTGTCATTTTGATGAAACAGTCTTCCCATCATCAGGGAGAGAAAAGTTGCAACTTGAAAATCGACGTGAAATCACTTGAAATAATTCGATGTTATCTTATCTTGATCCTCATACTAATCAATGTGAACTAGAAGTTCAAAGGATTATTTATTTGCCAAGTGTAAGCAAATCAATTACCAAATGCCTTCACCGACACTAAGAATATAATAAAATCCTGTATTCTAGCTGCTAATGCTCCAATAAAAATTGATGTCCCTGAAGGAAATCTGCTAGCATAGTTATAAATGTATCTAAGTCATGCTAGAAGCATGGTAAACTTGTTGGTACAAAAGACAAAGTTTTTTGAAAGAAGAAGACAATTGGTATTCTTGAAAAGACCATATTTAGCGCTCCTGAAGAGGCTATATTCGCGCTCCTAAAGAGGTGCTCCAGAAGAAACTATACCTAGCACTCTTGAAGAGGCTAAACCCACAAAAAATTCTTAGTGTTCTTGGAGAGGCCAAACCCACAAAACAGACTATTATAAATCTATCTAAATCTCCTATTTATAAACCTCCTGAAGCAGAATCTCTAGAAGAAGAATCTCCTGAAGAGTTATCCCCTAAAATGAAATCTCCTGAAGAGTTATCCTCTGAAGTGGAACCTCCTAAGAAGTTATCTCTTGAAGTGGAAAAGGTATTTGAAAATAATGAGATCTCAATACATTATATAAGTACAGGAGATATTTGAGATAAAAATTAAACTATTATCGACAACATATTTTCATTTAAAGTTGCTCTTGATATTACCAGAAGTAACGGTGAAAGTATTACCAGAAATGATGATAACAATAAACCACAAACCGTCGAAGAATGACAACGTAGAAATAATTGACCAATGTGGAAAGAAACAATACAAGTAAAATTAAACTTGCTTACAAAAACATGAAGTATTTGGACCTATAGTCTAGCCCCCAAAAGGGACAGCCTGTCAAATATAAGAGGGTATTGTTGGATATAAGTGGGTATTTGTGTTATAGCGCAATGAGAAAAATGAAATTGTTAGATATAATGCGCGACTTATTGTGCTAGGTTTCTTGCAAAAACGCAGTATTGACTATGAGAAAACTTGTTCACCCGTAATGAATGCAATTGCATTTAGATTTTTCATCAGCTTGGAAATAATAGAAAATTTAAATATGCACTTAATGGATGTGGTTACAACATACTAATGAATCACTAGATAGTATTTAATTCAAAACCCAAAAGTAAGGAATTCTGATTTGCAATTGTTGCAATATATGTTAATGATTTGAATCTTGTGGAACTCCAGAAGAACTTACATAAATTGCAGAATATTTAAAATGAATTTGAAATGAAAAATCTTAGCAAAATGAAATTTTGTATCGGCCTGCAAATTGAACTTTTGCCAAATGGAATTCTTGTTTATCAATTAAAAGGTCCTGAAGCACCTTTATATAAAAAAAAGCTCATCCATTAAATACTTCAATGGTTTTCTCGCCCTCCAGAAAATGGTGAAGAAATTCTTGGCCTTGAAATACTATATCTTAATGCAATTAGTGCTATTATGTATCTTATAAATTGTATTAGGCCCAACCCGAAGCCATTGGAATGTAGTAAAGCAAATATTACGTTATTTTCGTGGAATAACCGATATGAGTTTATTTTATTCAAATAAATCAAAGTCGCAACTAATTGGATATGTAGATGCTGGATATCTCTCTAATCCACATAAAGCCAAATCACAAACAAGATATGTTTTTATCTATGAAAATACTGTTATACCTTGGCGATCAGTAAACAAACATTAACGGCTACTTCTTCAAATCATTCAAAGATACTTGCAATTCATAAAGCAAGTCGAGAATGTATTTGGCTTAGATCCATGATCCATCATATTTAAGAAAAATGCAGATTGTCTTCAACAAAAGATAGTCCAACCATATTATCTGAAGATAATGTTGCGTGTATCACACAAATCAAAGGTGGCTATATCAAAAATACGCTTAGGTGATAATCTGGCAGATTTATTTACTAAAGCACTACCGACTGCAACATTCAAGAAGTCCGTTGCATAATATTGAGATGCGTCAACATAAAAATCTATTATACATCATTGAAGGGGAGTCATCTATTTAAACAGATTTATAGATTGTACTATTTTTCCTTTGTCTAATATTTTTTTCCACTGGATTTTCCTTAGCAAGGTTTTAATGAGGTAATCTAAACAAATCAAATACAAAAATATTGTACTATTTTTCCTTCGCCAAAGGTTTTTTTCCCACTGGAATTTCCTTAGTAAGGTTTTAACAAGACATATTCTTAGTATATTGTTATTCAAGGGAGAGTGTTGCGAAATATTTGGATAACCATCAAAAGAGATGCAATTGAAATTGAAGAGCATTACTTTATTATAATAATAGAATTGTATACAAAATCAAAACAGAAAGATGTAGAAGTTTGGAGAGCTTTTGCGAATAAAGTGGTGTTGATTTTCTTCTGCCTATATAAAGGCAATTATTTGCTTGATGCATGTATCTATGAGGATCAATAAGAAAAGATATACTTAATCTGTCTTAGCCCACATTCTTTGTTATTTACCTTTGGTCTTCACTTTCTCTTTATTAGTTTTATAACATGATTAAAAAAAATAATAAAAAATTGGGCTAAAAAACATGCCAGTAACTCCTCTTGCTGATTCATCATTGCCCTTAATTTAATATTCTACTAGCTAGACGGACATCATGACTAATTACTTTTAGGATTAATTACCAAAAAGTCATGTCTACATATTTGGTGGTAGCTTAGATCCTGTCAAAAAGTTTTTGAACCAATAAGTCTTATTTATAGGTAAAAAGACGTTTTGCCCTTTAATCCAAAAACTGAGAATGTTTTCAATTTCAAAACTGAGAATGTTCTCAATTTTCAAAACAGAGAATGATTTCAGTATATAATTATCAAAACTAAAAAATTTCTCAATTTTTTTCCTGGTATGAACTGATAATATTATCAATTTTGAGAAATCTCTCAATTTTTTTGGTGCTTTTGGTGCAGTGCTTCTAGTATTAATTGAGAATATTATCAGTTTTGAGAAATTTCTCAATTTCTTTCATGATTAAAATTGAGAATATTATCAATCTACTCTCTCTCTTACATTTACGTTCTCCTCCTCCTTCTACACTTTCCAGATCTGGAAATCTCCTAATATAGTTCTAGATCTGGTTCGAGATGTCGAGCTTCACAGCAGCTTCGTCTGTCACTAATGGCCATTGAACACGACCAACTCGACGGTGGTGACGAGACAGATCAGCGACAATGGCCCTTGAGCATTGATCGGGAAGGTCGTGATGTGAAGCGTGTGAAAGGAATAGAATACAACAACAATCCTACAATTAAAGGGGATGATGTGGAGGGGAAGAAGATTAGTATTGGATTGAAAACTGATAGCTACTCTGTTTCCAAGATTTGGCTGTGGTCTAAGAAAAGCAAATTTGCAAGTTCTTCAGAAACCCAATGAGTAATCCTTTTTCTCTTGATATGAAAAAGGTACTTTATTTGCTTTCTTGGTTGATCATTGACAGTTGATTGAAACTTGTTAGCCTTTGTTTTTGAAATTTTTTGAGATGATGATTCAAAAATCTGATGATTGCCATGGTGAGTTGTTCAGGCAATATAGTTCGTAGAATCGATGTGTTCTCGGCTAAGAGAGAGAGAGAGAGAGAGAGGGAATGAAGTACAACAATGGATGTTTGGCAGCTATGGAGGAGGTCTTGAAAGGGTAAATTAGTCTATTAAAAATTAATAGGACTTGAAGGAACAAATAATTTTATTTAAGACTTAATGGATTATTGTAACAAGCCCGCGGGGGACCTCGCTACAGCTCGGACTCGATTTGTGTCACGGTTCTTAATCTTGAACAAAGGAGTCCAAATCCGGCAAATCATTTTGGAAAACAGATTTTTTGAAAGAAGTGCCAAACATGGACTGCTTTGCCAGATACAGAGTCGCCACCTAAATATTTTATTTTTGGGAAATTTAGGAAACCCTGACTCGGTGCCAAAGGCCACGTGTCCGTCATCACCAAAGTTGCCTCGGCTCGGGAACTTGGGTACGATTGGGGAAGGTACTTCGTGAGCACCCCGCTCGTCCGGTCAAAGACCGGCCTCTACTAACCATGATATCTTATTTCGAAAACATTGTGAGTTCTTATTCCGGTTTTTAGCCTAGGTTACTATGTGATGCTCGCAGCAAACAAGTATAGACTGAGCCGCCTGAATTGGAACAAAACATTTCATGTTTGTTTGTTTGAAAATGGTTTGATGGTGCTACCCGCAGGTAGGCTAAGACGTGGATTTGCCACACTCGGGTGGGCTTATGAAAACATGGTTTTGCCACTATCTAGTGGGCTTAAAACGAACATTTGATGAATTGTCCCAATTCAAGTAACCCAACCTCCACCCACAGGCATTCAAGGCAGTTATATCACATAAGCATATAGCCTCATGGTAAGCATGCTATCATGGCAGTCACTCACACGCATGCAAGGATGCTAAAGCACAAAACTTACCGAGTATTCCGAGCCAAAACAGAAAACCGATTAGAAATCATGCATGATCCTAATTATACAGAAATGCCTAATGCAACGCATGCAAAGATGCAAACTATAGCAGGCTCGGCTATTCTAAACATGGCATATGGAATGCTACAACTAACACGTATTCAATTTGGAATTGAAATACAAATGCAGTTTGTATGATGCGCCGAGCCCGGTGCGTACAAAACAGATGAATGATGCAAACATGCTGTCATACTGTATGCTAATTGAAACATGCCCTATATCTAACCATCATAAGCGGGTAAATAAAAGAAAAGAAAGACGTGGGGTTGGAAGACATACATCACACTCACCCACACTTATTACAATTACGCCCTCGCACAGAGGGTCCGAATAAATAATAATACAGTCCGAAATGAAAGAATAGTACAATCCGAAATATACAGTCCAAATAATATACAAATTCCTAATTAATTAACAAATTAAAGAAGAAAGCGGTAAACTGGCATGCAAGCCAGGGGCTGCCTCACTTCTGCTGAATGATGTATGCTGGGCTGCCTTTTCGGAAATCCACTGGGATGCCCCGATTAGCCTTTGTTTGCAATGTTTCTCGCAATGCGTGCTAGACTCCGAAAAGTTGCTGATTCTTCATTTTGCTGCAACAGAGAGCAGGAAAGGGGCATAGCAATGTATTTCACAAATATATGCATGCCTCGATCCTCGTGCCACCAATCACGCATCTCGATGCATGATGGCCGAGGAGTCGGATTGCACAACTCAATATAGGGTGAATGCAGATGAATGCTACAACAAAACCTAACTCCATCATGGGTAATCCGGAGTGTCGGTGACTTGGGAATTGAGACCCGTTTTGTCACTCAGAGTATGAAACGTGCCTCGTTTCTCGTGCCCGGGCTAACTCCTATCCCGAACACGATGCAATATGCATGATATGCATGAATGCAACTAAAATACAATCCTAGCATGCACAATACTATGAAAATGAGATGCCTCGAAATGCGTGTACACGGGCGCCCAAACCGAGGCGATGATCCTAAGGCATGAAATGGCATGGAAATGATATGCAATGAGACTAAAATGAGATGTCTCGAAATGCGTGCCCACGGGCACGCAAATCGAGAAAATGGCATACGGAATGCAATAGGACTAAAATGAGATATGCGATGCAATATGGGCTTACACCAACATGAGAGAGCCTCAGCTACACTCACACAGGAGGCCAATGGATGAAAATGAGATGCCTCGAAATACGTGCACACAGGCACGCAAACTGAGGCAATGGCATACGCAATGCGATGAGACTAAAATGACATACAGAATGAAAAAATGGACTTACACTAACATGAGAGAGCCTCAGCTACACTCACATAAGAGGTCGTCGGATGAAAATGAAGTGCCTCGAAATGCGTGCACACGGGCGCGCAAACCGAGGCGATGGCATACGCAATGCGATGAGACTAAAATGACATACAGAATGCAAAATGGACTTACACTAACATGAGAGAGCCTCAGCTACACTCACATAAGAGGCCGTCGGATGAAAATGAAGTGCCTCGAAATGCGTGCACACGGGCGCGCAAACCGAGGCGATGGCATACGCAATGCGATGAGACTAAAATGACATACAGAATGCAAAATGGACTTACACTAACATGAGAGAGCCTCAGCTACACTCACATAAGAGGTCGTCGGATGAAAATAAAGTGCCTCGAAATGCGTGCACACGGGCGCGCAAACCGAGGCGATGGCATACGCAATGCGATGAGACTAAAATGACGTACAGAATGCAAAATGGACTTACACTAACATGAGAGAGCCTCAGCTACACTCACATAAGAGGTCGTCGGATGAAAATAAAGCGCCTCGAAATGCGTGCACACGGGCGCGCAAACCGAGGCGATGGCCGTAAGGCATGAAATGACATAGAAAATGATATGCAAACATGCCAATGGAATTTCAGCACTGAAATATGGGGAAAACAGTCCCGAAAGATGGCGAAATTACACCAAATGCAAGGAATGGCCCCGAAATGGCCTATAGCTATGCAATGCATGCACAATATGGACATGGAATGAAAATACAGTAGCAAGACAACCCCAAGACAAGCATTTTTCAGTTATAAAAAGGGTTAAACAGCAAGCACACATAGGATTAGGCAAGAATGCAAAAATGGCCCCGCAAGAGGGGTATTGAAGCAAGTGATACATGCGATGCCTAAATGGAAAAGTACCCTTCTACAACACTGATGAGGGACTAAAAATACGAACATTTACAGTAGATGACATCCCCCAACTCAGTATGAAAACATGCTAAAAATGTCATGCAAGAACTAGGATACATAAGGCTATAACATGAGGTACCCCAAACATTCATCAAACCAGAAAAGACCCTTAATTAAATATGTCAAGAAGATCAAAATATGACTCTTTACAGTTATGATGATGGCCGGAAACAGAAGCTAGATAAGCTTAAAACAACATGCAAAAATGGGGGTCAAAGAGGGGTATAATGACAAGTATAACATGGAGACCCCAAACAAGGTTGATCCCTTCTACAATGTTGTAGAGGGACACAAAATAAGCTTACTCACAGTTCATGACATGCTCCGAAACAATTTTCATATAGGCCAAACAAACCATGCAAATTTACGGTAAATAGGAGGAATTGTGAAGCAAGTGCAAGATTGGGGGCCCAAACAGGGTTGAGCCCTTCTTGAATGTTGAATATGGTCTCAAAATAGGCCCACTTACAGTTTACATTATGCTCGAAAACAGATCACATATGGGTTAGAAATCTCATGCAAAATATTGGCATACAAGATGTTATTGAAACAAGTGTGCCATAGAGGGCTCAAACAGGGTTGAGCCCTTAAACAAACATGGAGAATAGCTCAAAATAGACCTAGTTTCAGTTAAGGTCGGAGCCCAAAACAATAAGAAAATAGGCTTAAGAAATGAGGCAAGAAAATGCTACAAAAGAGGGAGATTGAGACTTACCCTTGTAGACAAGTTCTTGTCTGCCTTTTGCTTGAAGAATGGATGCCTTCTAGCTGCTGGAAAGCCCCCCTTGCTGCTGGAATTGGAGTAGTGGTGGTGATGCTTGGTAGTAATGAAGAAATGGAGTTGGAACTTGGAGTTTGGAGCTTGAAATGAGAGAGGTTGGGAGTGGCAATGCAAGAGGCTTCAAGGGTTTTTTTGTCAACCCTAAAATCAGGTTTTGGAGCTTGGTTATATAGACCAAAAGGGGGGAGAAAGGAGGGAAAAGGTGAACCAAGCTTCCCTCCACCAGCTGTCCCCCCCGAATACAAATCTTTTGGGGAAAAAGGTGCACAGCTGTAAAGTACACAGCATGGGGATCATGGCCGGCCAACCACTTTTGTTGCAGGTGGCCGGCCGGCCACCCCCTATGGCCGGCCGGCCAAGGGTCAAAATGGGCCAAATGAATTAGTGGCCGGCCACCAGGTATTGGTGTCCTCCCAGGTCTTCTCAACACAACCATGTGGTTCAAATTTGGCAACTCTAAAACAGGAGAGAGAATAGGCCAATTTAAAGAGGGGTTCAAAAGGGTCAATTAAAGTTACTGGCCGGCCATGTGTTTTTAGGATCCTCCCATATGTGTACAACACAAATATGTGGTTTTGGCTTGAAGAAAATGGCCCTAGGGTGTTCAACATTAGCCCGGAAGTGAGAAAAACGAGCGCCGGGGGACGCCGGAGGAGCATAACTGATTGCTGAGACAATTGTTGGCCTCCCACCCTTCAGTGACCTTCTTGGTGATAAAACAGAGGTACCTGCCAAAAATAAACAAAAACCGATGCAAAACGAATGCTCGGGGACTAAAACACGCTGTTCGGGGCCCCGAAAATAGGCTGTTAAGGACCGAAAGTGGCATTCGGCCACGAAGTGGGTATCTAAGACCCCAGTGTCCCTCGAAAGGGAGTAAATGAGATGCATGCCAAAAACCGGAGGAATCGGAGATGGTTGGGTGGTCCCAAACCGAGGCACACGGCCTGACGGCTCCGAAAACCAGGAACCGGGCTCCGAAATGGGCAAAATGGCCCACGGCCACAAAATGTAGCCCACGGCCACTGAGAGACGGTCTACGGGACCTCTCCCTCCCCTCAGGAAAGAAAACAGAGAAAACCGAGTCCGGTTCGCAAACCGAGGCAAGGCACAGAAGAGAGTTCGGGAGTCCGGAGGCGGGGCTCACGGCCGCGACTCTGAGACTTCCGAACGAGCACAATATGCAACATCACCGAGCGCTCAATCGGTGACGTCTGAGTCTTAAGGTCGGTCAAAAATGGGGTGTCTACAGTTGCCCCTCTTTGACAGAACTCGGAAGTCACAAGTGACGGGAGTGAATGTCAAAGCCCAGAGACGACCCATTTTTGACAAGGCCGAAGACTTAGACAATCATACAAGATGAACAGAGATACGCGCCCGCAGGCGTGCCCGCAGGCAAAGGGCAAAATGCAAAGCGATATGCACGAAGCCAAATGTAACTTGATGATCATACAAGTGCAGCAAGCTGTAATGAAGCAAGTATTCGCAAATAGATGCAACAGTTTTAAGCAAGAATGCAAAGCAACAACTACATTTCATGCAGTTAGGAATGCGGAGAATTATTCAATTCTCGTCGCGTCTCACACGGAGAAGATACGATACCTGCACGATTCGTCTGGTCGCACCAGCCTCAAATGAACCATACATACAATATCGTGCCTGCAAAAGAGAGAAATTCAACAAGAACAATATGCTAACAACATATATTCAATGTGATTCTTGTGATTCCGAAAGTTTGACACACACAGTGTCGGCGAGTGAATGCAATACAATGCGAGAAAGGAACACGCGTGACAACGCACACTCAAGCACAGCGGGATGGTACACCAAGAAATCATGCATGACAATGCAAAATGTTCATGAGAGTGCAAGTTATGTGCACAACAATGCAAAACGAGCATAAACCAGGGTGCCCGTTTGTTGCGAAATAACGAGTAAGAAAACGCGCATTTCGGTGAAGGCAACTTGATCGCGGCCTCTGATTCACCTCCCGGAGAGGTTACAACACGTTCAAAAAGGATACACCTTGATTTTGATGAGTAATGATGAGACACATGTCAGAAATTGCAGCTGAAGTTCCGGCAGAGCAATTTCGCGCCAGAAGGTACACTTTTCTTGAACTTTTTCAGGTCCCGGGAACTCCAATCTTCCTCAAAATTGGCAGAGAGCTAGGGGAGGAGGTGGGGGACATGGCCGGCCAGGTGGCTGCCCAAGGGGAGGCTGCCGGCCACCTTCCAAAAAGCAAATGGCCGGCCAGCTAGGAAAGGTGGCCGGCCGGCCACCTGCACAAAAGTAGGGGCAATTTTGTCTTTTGCCTCATTTTCTATATATATCCTCATCCATTCAATCCGAAATCACTCCCACAGGTGCGAAATTTTCTCCTCTTGCCTCCCAAACCATTTTTCCTTTCAGATCTGCACTTTATACGCGCTTTTCAGCCTCCCACGCAAGTTGTTTTCGCGAAATCTTTCAGTTTTAAGCACTTTGAGTCGATTAAATTTTGATTTCGGAGCTTCTTTTCTCACTTTCACCACTTGAGGTAAGTTTGTCTCAATATTTGGAAGATTTTCTCGGGAGTTGACTTTTGTTGACTTTTTCATTTCCCGGGAGTTGACTTTTGTTGACTGTTTCCAATTTTGGCCCATTTTTGCTCATTTTTGCTCATTTTTGCAGATTTCTTGAAATGGCGGGTGATTACCCTTATGGTGGAGGTCCTCCACGTGCCGGAGATGATTTCGATATCATGGCACTGCCCCCGAGAGTCCGCCCTTTTATTCCCGGGAGGTACGCCCCACCGATACATATGCTTCCGCGGGCCGTTTTTCGTCGTTTCACTGAGTTCAATGACCGGGCACCCGGGGATTTACTTCTGCGAGAGCCGAAGCAGCACCTCTCTCATGAAGCACGAGAGGTATTTTACTTTATTTCTTGCATTTTTCGTGCACTTTGTAGCTTTGCCATGCTTAAACACACAGTTGTAGCTTATGACATAGTACTTTGTTTGCATTCTGAACACGTAACTTAAACGCTTGAATTGCTGAACACACGGCTCATTGACTGATTGATTGTGAACACACGGTACACATTAGTTAAGAATTGAACATACAGCTCATACACTGATTTGTCGAACACACAGCCCGAATTTGAAGGTGAGCACACCGCACACACTGACTAAGAGTAGAACACACAGTCCCAATTCTGATTTTCTGAACACACAGTTCTAGTTAATGGTGAACACACAGCCCACACTGATTAAGAGTAGAACACACAGTCCCAAACTCCGATTTCCTGAACACACAGTCCAAGTCGAGGGTGAACACACAGCCCACTAATTTTGCTGAAATTTGAACACGCAGCCCAAATACCAAAATTTCTGAACACGCAGCCCAGATTTGAAGTGAACGCGCAGCCCACTGATTAGGATTGAACACGCAGCCCAAAACACAGATTTACTGAACACGCAGCCCAGGTTTGAAGTGAACACACAGCCCACTGATTAGGATTTGAACACGCAGCCCAAAACAAAGATTTACTGAACACGCAGTCCAGGTTTGAAGTGAAGTGAACACGCAGCCCACTGATTAGGATTTGAACACGCAGCCCAAAACACAGATTTACTGAACACGCAGCCCAGGTTATAAATTAAAGTGAACACGCAGCCCACTGATTAGGAGTTGAACACGCAGCCCAAAACACTGATTCACTGAACACGCAGCCCAGATATAAATTAAAGTGAACACGCAGCCCACTGATTAAGATTTGAACACGCAGCTCAAAACACTGATTCACTGAACACGCAGCCCAGATATAAATTAAAGTGAACACGCAGCCCACTGATTAAGATTTGAACACGCAGCTCAAAACACTGATTCACTGAACACGCAGCCCACTGATTAAGATTTGAACACGCAGCTCAAAACACTGATTCACTGAACACGCAGCCCAGATATAAATTAAAGTGAACACGCAGCCCACTGATTAAGATTTGAACATGCAGCTCAAAACACTAATTCACTGAACACGCAGCCCAGATATAAATTAAAGTGAACACGCAGCCCACTGATATCGAGCACAGCTTATTTACTTGCGCTTGCACACAGCTCGTTCATTTCATTTGCACACGGCTCATTACTTGCATACGGCTTGCATTTTATTGTGTACTGAACACATGCATTCATTCTGAATGCAGGTTGGCTCTCGCGCCGTGCGAGGATATGGCTCCACTGTTGCGAGAGAGTGGTACGCCGAGCTCCCGGAGGCTGTCCGGGATTTGGTTGTGTAGACACCCCATTTTTGACCGACCTTAAGACTCAGACGTCACCGATTGAGCGCTCGGTGATGTTGCATATTGTGCTCGTTCAGAAGTCTCAGAGTCGCGGCCGTGCGCCCTGCCTCCGGACTTCCGAACTCTCTTCTGTGCCTTGTCTCGGTTTGTGAACCAAACTCGGTTTTCTCTATTTTCTTTCCTGAGGGGAGGGAGAGGTCCCGTAGACCGTCTCGCAGTGGCCGTGGGCTACATTTCGTGGCCGTAGGCCATTTTGCCCATTTCGGAGCTCGGTTCCCGGTTTTCGGAGCCGTCAGGCCGTGTGCCTCGGTTCGGGACCACCCAACCATCTCCGATTCCTCCGATTCTTGGCATGCATCTCATTTACTCCCTAATGAGGGACACTGGGGTCTTAGATACCCACTTCGTGGCCAAACACCACTTTCGGTGCTCAACGGCCGGTTTTCGGGACCCCGAACTGCGTGTTTTGGCCCCCGAGCATTCGTTTTGCGTCGGTTTTCGTTCATTTTTGGCAGGTACCTCTGTTTTATCATAACGAGGGACACTGGGGTCTTAGATACCCACTTCGTGGCCAAACACCACTTTCGGTGCTTAACGGCCGATTTTCGGGACCCCGAACTGCGTGTTTTGGTCCCCGAGCTTTCGTTTTGCATCGGTTTTCGTTCATTTTTGGCAGGTACCTCTGTTTCATCATAAGGAAGGTCACTGGAGGGTGGGAGGCCAACAATTGTCTCAGCAACCTGTTATGCTCTTCCGGCGCCCCCCGACGCCCGTTTTTCTCACTTCCGGGCCAATGTTGACCACCCTAGGGCCATTTTCTTCGAGCCAAAACCACATATTTGTGTTGTACACACATGGGAGGACCCTAATATGCTATGGCCGGCCAATAATTCTTCCTTTCATTTTTGAACCTCTTTGAAAAATGGCCTTTTCTCTCTCCTGTTTTACAATTTCCAATTTTGAACCACATGGTTGTGATGAGGGAACATGGGAGGACACCAATATGCTATGCCCGGCTAGAAAATCCAATTGACCCTTTTGACCCTAGCTGGCCGGCCACATTTTCTGGCTGGCCGGCCACTTACCAAAAAAAATGACCTTTTTGCCCCTGTGAGCTGGCCGGCCATTTTCCTCTCCCTCAGTGTATTCCAGCTGTGCCAGCTGATTTCCAATTGGACCATCCTCCATACACGTGTATGGAGGATTAGAGAGGTCTTGGAGATATTTTTGATGCCTCTCCTCTATAAAGGAGAGGCTTGGCTTCTTGGATGAAGGTTGGACATTGTTAAACACATTTTGGGAGAGTTCCATACCTTCCACCTTCCATTTTCTCTTCATTTCCAAGCTCCAAAGTCATTTTCTTGCACCATTTCTACATCAACCCCTAGCACAAGACCCCCACACTCCATTCCAACACTTGGAGCTGATTTCCAGCAGCTAAGAGGAAACAAATTTGGTCCAAGAAGGCAGCCAAGACTTGTCTACAAGGGTAAGTTGCCATTTCCCCTTTTGTAGCTCTTTTTTGCACCATTCTTCTAGCCTATTGTCTTGTTGTTTTGAGCTCCGACCCTAACTGAAAGGAGCATTATTTTGAGCCATTTTACATGTTTGTTGAAGGGTTCAACCCTATTTGAGATCACTATCTTGCACTTGTTTCAATACCCCTTGGTATGCCTTAATCTTGCATGATTTCTTTGGCCTATGAGTGATCTGTTTTCGAGCATAATGTAAACTGTAAGAGGGCCTATTTTGAGCCCCTCTTCAACATTGAAGAAGGGATCAACCCTGTTTAGGCCCCCTATGATGCACTTTCTTCACAATTCCTCCAATTTACCGTAAATTTGCATGATTTTTTTGGCCCATATGTAAATTGTTTTGGAGCATGTCATGAACTGTGAGTAGACTTATTTTGTGTCCCTCTACAACATTGTAGAAGGGATAAAACTTGTTTGGGGTCTCCATGTTGTGCTTGTCTTTATATCCCTCTTTGGCCCCCATTTTTGCATGCTTTTTTAGGCTTATCTAGCTTCTGTTTTCGGCCATCATCAGAACTGGAAAGAGTCATATTTTGATCTTCTTGACATATTTCATTAAGGGTCTTTGCTGGTTTGATGAATGTTTGGGGTACCTCATATTATCGCCTTATGTATCCTAGTTCTTGCATGACATTTTTAGCATGTTTTCATACTGATTTGGGGATGTCATCTACTGTAAATGTTCATATTTTTAGTCCCTCATCAGTGTTGTAGAAGGGTACTTTTCCATTTGGGCATCGCATGTATCACTTGCTTCAATACCCCTCTTGCGGAGCCATTTTTGCATCCTTGCTTAATCCTATGTGTGCTTGCTGTTTAGCCCTTTTTATGACTGAAAAATGCTTGTCTTAGGGTTGCCTTGCTACTGTATTTCCATTCCATGTCCATATTATGCATGTTTAGTATGGCTGTAGGCCATTTCGGGTGCTTAATATCGCATTTCGGGACCGTTCCGTACATTTGGTGTCATTTCCCCACCTTTCGGACTGTTTTGCATCATTTGTGAGTGCTGAAATTCCATTTGCATGTTTGCATATCATATTTCATGTCATTTCATGCCTTACGGCCCTCGCCTCGGTTTGCGCGCCCGTGTGCACGCATTTCGAGGCGCTTCATTTTCATCCGACGGCCTCTTATGTGAGTGTGGCTGAGGCCCACTCATGTTAGTGTAAGCCCATTTTGCATTCTGTATGTCATCTTAGTCTCATCGCATTGCGTATGCTATTGCCTCGGTTCGCGTGCCCGTGTGCACGCATTTCGAGGCACTTCTCATTTTCATCTCTCGGCCTCCCGTGTGAGTGTGGCTGAGGCTCTCTCATGTTGGTATAAGTCCATTCTGAATTCTGTATGCCATTTTAGTCTTATCACATTGCGTATGTCATTGCCTCGGTTTGCGCGCCCATGTGCACGCATTTCGAGGCGCTTTATTTTCATCCGACGGCCTCTTATGTGAGTGTGGCTGAGGCTCACTCATGTTAGTGTAAGTCCATTTTGCATTTTGCATATCATTTTAGCTTCATTGCATTCCGTATGCCATTTTCTCGATTTGCATGCCCGTGGGCACGCATTTCGAGACATCTCATTTTTAGTCTCATTGTATATCATTTTTCATGTCATTTCATGCCTTTATGTCATCGCCTCGGTTTGCGTGCCCATTCGGCACGCATTTCGAGACATCTCATTTTCATAGCATTGTGCATGCTAGGATTGTATATTAGCTGCATTTCATGCATATCATGCATATTGCATCGTGTTCGGGATAGGAGTTAGCCCGGGCACGGGAAACGAGGCACGTTTCGTACTCCGAGTGACGGAACGGGTCTCAATTCCCAAGTCACCGACACTCCGGATTATCCATGATGGAGTTAGGTTTTGTTGTAACATTCATCTGCATTCATCCCATATTGAGTTGTGCAATCCGACTCCTCGGCCATCATGCATCGATATGTGTGATTGGTGGCACGAGGATCGAGGCATGCATATATTTGTGAAATACATTGCTATGCCCCTTTCCTGCTCTCTGTTGCAGTAAAATGAGGAATCAGCAACTTTTCGGAGTCTGGCGCGCATTTCGAGAAACATTGCAAACAGAGGCTAAATTGGGCATCCCAGTGGATTTCTGCGCAAAGGCAGTCCAGTATACATTATTCATCAGAAGCGAGGCAGCCCCTGGCTTGCATGCCAGCTTAAAGCTTTCTTAGTTAATTTGTTAATTAATTAAGAATCTGTATATTTCGGACTGTATTATTTATTCGGACTGTATTATTTATTTGGACCCTCTGCGCGAGGGCAATGCTGTAATAAGTGTGGGTGAGTGTGATGTATGTCTTCCAACCCCACGTCTTTCTTCCCTTTTATTTACCCGTTTATGATGGTTAGATATAGGGCATATTTCAATTAGCATACAGTATGACAGCATGTTTGCATCATTCATCTGTTTTGCACGCACCGGGCTCGGCGCATCATACAAACTGCATTTGTATTTCAATTCCAAATTGAATACGTGTTAGTTGTAGCATTTCATATGCCATGTTTAGAATAGCCGAGCCTGCTATAGTTGCATTATTGCATGTGTTGCATTAGGCATTCCTGTATAATTAGGATCATGCATGATTTCTAAATCAAATTTTTGTTTTTGGCTTGGAGTACTCGGTGAGTTTTATGCTTTAGCATCCTTGCATGCGTGTGAGTGACTGCCATGATAGCATGCTTACCATGAGGCTATGTGCTTATGTGATATAACTGCCTTGAATGCCTGTGGTGGAGGTTGTGTTGCTTGGATTGGACAATTCATCGATTGTTTGTTTTAAGCCCACTAGATAGTGGCAAAATCATGTTTTCTAAGCCCACCTGAGGGTGGCAAATCCGCGTCTTAGCCTACCTGCGGGTAGCACCATCAAACCATTTTCAAACAAACAAACATGAAATGTTTTGTTCCAATTTAGGCGACTCAGTCTATACTTATTTGCTGCGAGCATCACATAGTAACCTAGGCTAATAAACCGGAATAAGAGCATACAATGTTTTCAAAAACAGATATCATGGTTAGTAGAGGCCGGTCTTTGACCGGGCGAGCGGGGGTGCTCACGAAGTGACCTTCCCCAATCGTACCCAAGTTCTCGAGCCGAGGCAACTTTGGTGATGACGGACACGTGGCCTTTGGCACCGAGTCAGGGTTTCCTAAATTTCCCATTTTAAAAACATTTAGGTGGCGACTCTGTATCTGGCGAAGCAGTCCATGTTTGGCACTTCTTTCAAAAAATCTGTTTTCCAAAACGATTTGCCGGATTTGGACTCTTTGGTTCAAGATTAAGAACCGTGACACGAAATCGAGTCCGAGCTGTAGCGAGGTCCTCCGCGGGCTTGTTACAGGTTGACTTAGCAGGGTTCGGAGCATTCTGTATGGGGTTGTCACACTGTCCTGCCAGTAGGACATTGTTAGCTGCTTTGGTGGAGAGATGGTGGGACACCACCAATTCTTTCCATTTTTCTGCCACCGGGGATATGACCATGACTCCACTAGATTTTGCCGTACTCACCGGCCTAGACATAGGCGGTTGGCCCATACCTTATGACGAGGATATGGGAGAGTGGGAGGCCGCTTGGGTACATCTATTGGGGGCTCGCTCACCTGTAGACAGAGCTTCCGGGAGAGTCCGGTACACCTGGTTCTCTTCCCGTTTTCGGAGGCCGGAGATGGAGCCTTAGTCTCTTGAGGAGATTGAGCAGTACACCCGAGGTTTCCTCATGTTCCTCTTTGGCACCACTTTGTTTGCTGATAGGGGGAACACTGTCGGGTTGTATCTTCTGAGTGCCCTAGTGGACCTATCACAGGTCAGTCGGTATGACTGGGGTGGCGCTGGCCTGGCTACCCTCTATTGTTACATGAGTGCAGCCTCTCGCGGGCGGGGAGACTTGCTCGGCGGCTACTGGAGGGCCTGGGAGGTACGTTCTGTCCTCTTGATTTATATTTCTGCTCCTCATTACTTGTTCATTGCACACACGGCGCACTTTGCACTCTGTATTCTGCCTTTAGCACTTTGTATTCACATTCCACACTGCTTTTCTCAGCTATGGGTGTACGTATATTTTCCCACATTAGCCCCGGAGATAGAGGTGGTAGGACTCCTTATGACTCCGTTTTCACTGGTATTCGAGGGCGAGCACCGACCGAGACCTCGAGAGACTCTCTTCGGCCCGCGACAGTTTTTGATACTGTGCGGACGACAGAGGTATTTCAGAACTCTTAGTTCCTTTCATCTTCATCTTTGATCTGCCCTGTATATTCCTGATTTCTGATTGATTTATGCACTGGCTATCCGCAGATTACTTGGCAGCCCTGGGCGGTCTTAGGTGACGGTCTTCGATATCAGTATCCCGGAGGATCGGGTAATTCCCAGTATAGGTTCCTGCTCGAAGGACCAGTTGGTAGGGCATGGTTCCTGGGGGAACACTTTCTGCGCCAGGTGTAGGGGTACGACTCTCAGGACCCTCCTGCTGTACCTCCAGCCACTATGCGGACTGCGGATAGACTCTCTACCCAGGAGGTCACTAGTGCTATGCAGGGCACCGATGCTTTGTTATATCTCATGGAGTATATATCTGATGCCCCCCTTGACGGGAGTGCGTGCTCCGACACTGAGGCCTACTGATGTACCATCTTCGAGTCGTGCCCGTGCTACGGATATCCCTTCCTCTAGCAGGGCTGGTGCATCTAGGGGTAGAGGTAGTTCGATTCCTCCGATCCCTCCGTCTCTTCATCATCCTGGGTGGCCAGACATGCCGACCGAGTTGACGAGTTGGCGATTCGGGACTCCTTAGCAGGTCTCGCTAGAGCCTCCTCTTCCTAACCACAGATATGTCAGAGACCCTGATTCACCCCCGGTATGTTTTTGTTTTTCAGCTTTGATTTATCAGTTAGATATTTGGACATTCATTCCTTTACTGATAGTTTTGCATTTGTATCTGTAGCCTCCAGTTGAGTATATGGATGAGATGCTTGGGATGCTGGCCACATTTGAGGGCATGATCCTACGGAGGGAGGCACAGCTAGCCATCATGGGCGTGCAGGTACTGTCCATCTTTCCCGTATTTAGCATATTTCTGATAACATACTGGTTTTGAACATTCTGCTGTATTGATAGTCTGTGTAGAGCACATCTGACACACACTCCACTCACATATCGTACTTGCATCTTCTTTTCATATTTGAACTGATGTATTTGAACTTTTCACTTTCAGATGCCTCCTGTATATGCACCGCCGCAGGCCAGGCCACCCGGGCCTTCTCAGAGAGGTCGAGGTGCTGGGCCATCTGGGCCCTTTCAAGGAGCAGGGCCATCCAGGCCTTCTCAGGGAGCAGGGCCATCTAGGCCTGTTCGAGGAGCCCGAGGAGCAGGGTCGTCTCGCAGACGCAGGGCACCCATTATTGAGGAGGAGGAGGAGGAGGTCGCAGACCGTGAGTCAGAGACATCTGCTGGGGAGGGAGGCTCCGGTCTTGGTTCCGGGAATGGAGACGAGGCTGAGGGGGATCCGGAGGATGATAGCTCTGACCCGGATGGTGATGATGGTGCAGAGGTTGTCCCGCAGAAGAGGATGAGAGGGCCTCCTCATTCCCGTTCCCGAGGATATTGATGTTATTTCCTGCTTTATTTTACTTTTTGCTAGTAGTTTGTAGCACTTTGCACATTGTTAGGCAGTTTTATTTCCTGTAAAACTTGTACCTTTATTTGTTGCAAAACATGATGGAATGAAACAGCCTTTGAAAAGGTGTTTGTATTTGAAACTCTTAGTATCGCATCGCATCGCATTATTTTGCACAAAGATGAAATTGAATGGGAATGTGCCTTGTGTATTTACCGGGTCAGGTAATGAACCGACGCAACAAATCAAACAACTCGACTCACTAAGAAATAACAGAATCTTAGCAAGTTTACAACTCGATAAGCAAAGTACAACAATATTAACAACTCAATAAACAAGACTCAACGAAATCGCGTAAACAAAAAGTAAACAAAAAGTAATAACTCAAAACACAAAATGCGACAGCTCGACAAAACTTACAACTCGATAAACAAAGCAACAACTCGATAAGCAAGATACAACAAAGCGTACTTCGGACGGACGATCTGGATGAGGGAACGCGTCCAAAACTGAGAGAAATGGAGGCCTTCGACATCCCCGATGCGTAGAAATGCCTCAAACTTTCTTCCGGAGGGCAAAACAGGACCAATGCATGGCGGGCCACATTTGCTTTTGGGGATTGGAGGGTGGCCGGCCGGCCAGGTTTTTGAATCAAGGGTGGCCGGCCTGCTAGAATAGGTGGCCGGCCGGCCACCTCTCCCTGCAGCTTCCAGAATTGTGACACGTGTCCTTTGAATAGTGTTTCATCCTCTATAAAAGCCCCAACCTTGGAACTTATTCATTTCATCACTGTTTCTCACAAAAATGGAGGCATTTCTCGCAGAAAATCTCACATCTTGGATCTCTTCTCTAGACGGCTCGGAAAAGTTGAACTTCCGGGGTTTCGGCTTGAATGCACTATTCACGCTGGGCCGGACTTCACTGCATCTTCCTTTCCTCTATGCCGCGATGAGATTTTGGAACCCAGTGACGCACGTCTTCAGCTTCGGAGGGCAAGAGGTATGTCCCACTTTTGAAGATTTTCAAGTTTTGATAGAATCCGAGCGAGGTGAGGAAATCTTGTCCCAACTCAATTTTGGCCATGCCCAAACCCTAGGGCGGATGTGCGGACTCAACGCACATGATGCTCGATCCCTGATTTGTAACGGAATGTTGGATATCCCAAGCCTGATTTACCGGTTCTCCGATGCTGGTGACCGCGGCGACCATCATTGGCAAGGCTTCCGGCAACACGCCCTCTGTTTATGCATGTTATCTCATTTTCTGTTTGCCTCGAGCTTTGGAGGATCCAGCGCCCGTCTGATTGAGGTGGCCCAAGGTTTGAAAGAATGAAGGAGTTGCATTGCCATGACATTGGCGGAGACACTGATGGGCTTGGATGCTTTCTACTGCTGGGAGGCAACTAGGTTTGCAGGGAGTCCACTACTAGTGCAGGTAATGTTTCCCACCCGTTCTCACATATGTATTTGCTCACATCACTCGGCCCTCAGGCTCGGTTTTTCTCACAAAACCTTTTTTTACTTTTCTCTCATCGTACATC